>CM035442.1:129138904-129571404 GCA_020310875.1 Ceratopteris richardii
AAAGGCTCAAGGTGCAAGTTGCACCCGCCATTGACAAGAGATTAAGTTCCACTAGATTTATATACAAGATGAGCGTGAACCACTTTAAGATATATCAGTGGCTTTCCTAGAGTACTAGAGTTCGATGACTAAAGACATGTCCTTATCATGGGGGATGTGTTAGCTAGGATAAACACACGTAGAGCACACATAAGAAAATACATACATGTAAACAAGAGAACATGCACATAAGATACACAAAGTATGGTAAAAAATTACAAGGCTATGATGTACAAGATGGTGATATACTCCAACTAATACAAAAGAAATATGCTCACAACTTGTAAGTGTCAGATAGAGCGAAGTGTGGGTGAGGGAATATGAGGCTATGAAGAGGCTAAGCACTTCAAAAGCAATCTTTCATAGAGAGCATGAGAGCTCTTGTGAGACAACTAAATGATGTACCTTTGACTCACCTCCCGACCAATATTTAGCCCTTGCTTAGTCGTTATCTAGAATCCTCCATGTGGTCTCATTTTGTCATCATGAAAAGGCAAACAACCATAGGATTCATGGGTTGTGGCCTTGGCCCTCTAGTAAGGAACTTCTCGTTCCTTTAGGCATGTATATTTCTTGAGTATTAACGCTTTCTCCCTCTTATAGAGATCATTGTCCTTAATGATGTAGAAGGAGCTACTTAAATAGGGAATCAAAACATATGATGCCAACTAGTACAAGTAGAGTGTACGCTAGATATTGTGGAATGGAGAAATCATACTACTCTCTCTACTTCTTATTTAGCATTTATACCAACAAATAGTAGTCCCTACCTTGGGCATACTCTAGAAATCCCTTTGAGGCCCAACAAGTGTTGATGAGTGCATCATAAGTACTCAGTATATCGTGGAAATCCTTGCACTTAGACCTTTACCACTCACTTGTGACTACTTATCATCTATGGAGGCCTTGGAAGCATGCCCTTCTCTCTATAAAAATACCAATTGAAAACTTGTTGAGGAAATGAAAGAAAACTATGAATACAAGGAAAATGCTCACTCAACTAGAGCAAGAGAAATAACTATGCTCGACACAATTATGAGCTATTGATGGAGCTTTCATAGACTTGTTCAATAACTAACTCATCAAAAAACCTAGAAAAAATAGAGTGCTAGGAAACTTACGAAGTAATTTCGAATAGCTTGACTTGGTGGAATAAATCCATGAACAACCTCAAAAAGGTGAGAGGTGTGTTAATGTATGTGGCTAACTACGAGAAAACTTGTCTAAGAGAATAAAAGTATCCCATTACTTCCTAGACAAGTGGAATACACCCAATCTAGGAGGGCAAATTTTGGAAACAAACAAAACCAATCAACTAATAAGGTTTATGATCAAAATGACTCACAATTGATGGAAATCTTTTCCTAGTAGTGTGGAAGAAAATAAACTCAAGTAAATCAGA
This sequence comes from Ceratopteris richardii, assembly GCA_020310875.1. Classification (NCBI taxonomy): domain Eukaryota; kingdom Viridiplantae; phylum Streptophyta; class Polypodiopsida; order Polypodiales; family Pteridaceae; genus Ceratopteris; species Ceratopteris richardii. The sequence continues at coordinate 129,140,346 of CM035442.1, forward strand.
TTGATTTACTTGCTCTCATAAATTGGAATTCTAAGAGGTTTCTATCTTGGTTTGAATGAACTATGGATCCAAGGTTCCTAAATCAAATTGTGGATCTAAGTCTCTCATATAGATGAAGACATGTCAAGAAATTGCAACAACTATTGGAACTACCATTGCCTACCATACATCAAGACTAAACTTTTTCAAAGTGAGTGAAACTTGCTCTGTCATCCTACCATCATTATGATGGAACCATTCCAACTATCTGTAAGATATCTTGATCAAAGCACATCCATAAGATCTCTAAGCAATACTTCCACACTATGAGAAACTTCACAGAAACAATAGAGTCTCATGTGAGTTTATTTGACATATTCGAACTTGTTAGAATTTTAGCGTTAGGATTGAGAAAATTCTAATTGGTATCATTTTAGGACATTTGTTCATTATTCATTGTGTGTGTGTATATATGTATATATATATATATATTTTTTTTTTTTGTTTTTTTTTTTTCATGAACGTATGTATTAGATTATGTGAAGGACAAAAAATCATTTATGCTCAAACATGGTCTAAATGGTCAAAAAATGGTTCTTGAGATAATCACATATTCCGCAAGTAGTTAGAGAGAGAATTCTAATAATAGATAGACCTCGCTATTTCAACCATTTTAAGGCCATAAAAAACTAATAGCAAAATATTGTAAGCTTTAGAATAAGCTAGAATAGAGGGATAAAACAATTTTTGCCCTTGTTTATGTAAAAAGAAATGATATTATTGTGGGACATTGAGCATCTAGATCCTTGATAGTGAATATTACATATTCTATTCAGAAGAATCAAACATGGAAGCTTTGTGAGTTACCTAAGGGAAAAAAGGAATATATGTTAAGTGGATATTTAAGAGTAAAAGAAAAGTTAATGTTACTATTGACAAGTATAAAGCAAAGTTAGTGGTCAAGGGCATGCATAAAGAAAGTTATTAACTACGGTGATAAAGAAAGATATTTACTATGACGAAACTTTTGCTCTTTCTAGAGTGATCATTGTTTATATTGTTCTTTTTTTAGTTGCAATCTTTGGTTGCATGAGGATACTTGTAATCAACAATAAGAGGGTTTTGAAGAGCATAGTAAACTATTGTAATTTGTTTGCAAGCTTATCAAAGCTCTTTATGGTTTGAAGTTATCTCAAAGAGCTTGGTATGAAAAGATTCATTTATATCTTGTTTCCTTGGTTTTGAAAGCTCAAAAGTGGCTTCTCTCTATGTTAAGTTGAAGACATATGTTTTGATTAGAATCATCAATTGTGTTTATAAAATGATCAGGATAGGCCTCAGAGATTAAATGGAGCCCAGAAAAAAGCTATGAAGTGATTTTTGGGTCCTTGTGGATTTTTGAATGAATGAGTATAGATACATATAGGGGTCCCATAAATGGGCCAAGAATAAAGTAAAAATATCTTCAGAAAGTTCTCAGAGAAAGCTATTATCGAAGGGTCAAATAGTATAGGAGGGTCCTTGGGGTATTTATGATCAACATATGCATTGTGATGAGTCTTCAATTGGGCATGTGGCCATGGCTCCCACAATTTGTGTCCAACCATGGTGGTGGCTTGCATCATATGTATGTATGGTTAATTATTCATCCCAATAATGAGGTTTGTCCAAAGTCCTTCCTTAAACCCTAGCTGAAGCTGCCCATCTTAAGCATCTTAGAGGACATTTATTGTCGTCCCTATGAGGAACTTGTCTTCCCTATGTAAGTGGGCTGAACTCAGTGTAGTAGATCTTTGTTCTCGTCATAATAAGATTTGTTTTAGGGCATTGCCTTGACTCCCAGATCCACTCTATTTTGCTTATAGTTGAACAAAATTCTCTATAACAGCTTATGTAGAATCATAGAGATATTATGTGAGGATTTCCGTCTTTACGCTGGCTTCAAGGTAAGCCAAATGCGAGTACATCTGATTTGCTTGGGAGTGGATGTGATGGTGCACGTGAACACTATGAGTCTCGGCCGATGGATGGCGGAGAACCGAGGTCCGAGGTGTAGGGAGTGGCTCCAACTGCAATCGAGTGTGATGAACTCCTTCAGGACTTAGCAGAAGCAGTGAGACATATGAGTGTGTTCAATCTATGGTCTTACAACTTTTTAGTCAATAATTGTCCTTAATTTGGCTATCTATGCTGTTGCACATAATCTGCTTTAAAGCTCTGAAAGGTGATCACATTTTCTTGTAAGATCTGTTACTGCATCACACATGTGAATGAAAGTGTGTCCTTATTAATTGTATTTATAACCTCTGTGCCACATGATGAGTCTATATTTAAAATGTGGGAATCTTAGACTCGGTTCTGGCATTGGAATCGTCTGTAATGAAGACATCAGCAAGTATAGTTCCAAGGTATTTGGTAAGACATAATAAGATAATGACTAAGTCGAGGCCCTTGACCTTGGTCTGTTGTTATTGAACATTGTGGATAATCAATACTGAAAGCATAGGAGTAAACAGCAATTAATTGTGTGCCTTGTGATAGTAATCAAACCCACGGATATCTGTCAAGAATCATACAGACACCCAACAGCCATTGGGGTTGCTCTGCCACACACTACCTGCAAAGTTCAAAGCGTCTCCCATTTGAGATCATCTGTTACCTCCCGGTGTGGGTCTTTGTGATAATGGCCATAGTACCATGAGCAAGGATGCCCTCCTGTTTCTTCTGATCTGTCCATAGTGATTAATTGCACTTGCATATTGAAATTTGTGTGATGCTGATAGCGTGAGGGGACAAACCATTAATCCAATTGTCTCCTGCTGATGATGATTTTCTCTCTTTGTAAGATGGCATGTGGTGCTTGTTCCTGGCTAAAAGAGCTTCTGCCATATCTTTATGTGGCAATGGCCCTTTTTTCAATGGAGTAAACAGCAATTAATTGTGTGCCTTGTGATAGTAATCAAACCCACGGATATCTGTCAAGAATCATACAGACACCGAACAGCCATTGGGGTTGCTCTGCCACATACTGTACCTGCTAAGCTCAAACCGTCTCCCAGTTGAGATCATCTGTTACCTCCCGGTGTGGGTCTTTGTGATAATGGCTTAGTACCATGAGCAAGGATGCCCTCCTGTTTCTTCTGATTTGTCCATAGTGATTAATTGCACTCGCATATTGAAATTTGTGTGATGCTGATAGCGTGAGGGGACATACCATTAATCCAATTGTCTCCTGCTGATGATGATTTTCTCTTTTTGTAAGATGGCATGTGGTGCTTGTTCCTGGCTAAAAGAGCTTCTGCCATATCTTTATGTGGCAATGGCCCTTTTTTCAATGGTGGTCTACTCTCTGATTTAGGAAGATACAACTTTGACCCTTGGAATTGTATGCTTTCTTGTTGGATTTTTTTCCTTTAGTGAGACCGATTCTCTCTTGTTGTTCTGAAGTTGACATAGCACATGAAGATTTCATCGTGATTTTTACTGATCCATATGCTAATGTTGGCTTTGATACCAGGGCTGATGGAGAAGAGGTTTTTGTTGACAACAAGTATATGAAGGCAAATTATCCCATACTGGTAAACCTTGTTGTGCATTTGAAGTGATTGTGCTGTTGCAAATTCTTTAATATTGATATTAAATTAAGACATCTTGTGGTTCATTTCTTGTATGACGTACAGCGCACTTTTTGTTGTTAATTTTCTGATCAGAGAGTTTGATATCATGATGATGTGTAACATGTGGGCTTTGTTTTCAGTTAATAGAATTCTACGAGAAGCATTTGCGTTACAGCTCCACAAACAGCAGTATAAACTGAAGCAGTTCTGACACAAGGTACCTGTTCCTGTGATTGGTGAGCTCTTTTCTTTCGGTTGTTTTTCTTACCCTTCAGAAGACTATCCAGTGGTAGCTATATGGGAAGAAAACTGTTGTAAATTTATTGGTCTGAGGACTCCCTTGTAGGGATTATCTGGCAAAGGTTCTTCATGACTAGCTTTCTTTCAAATCAAATGCTAACATTCTGCTCTACTGTCAATGACCTTCGTTATCTCTCAGCCAATGTGTGATGTCAGTGATTTTATCACTGTGATTATTATATTTGTGTGAATCATGAAGGGTTTGATGCCTTTCAAGAATTATTAAAGAAGCACCTTAGCTCTGTAAGTTCAACTGTAGTTCTTTAGATTTGATGTACTGAATTTAGGCGGTCTTACTTGGCATCCATCTGTCAATCTTATTGTCTAGTATAGCTGCAACTCTGGAAGAATTGTAGAAGAGTATTAGGTTATTTTCAGTCATGCGGGCATATATGACATGCCCCGAGTTTTGAGTACTCCATGTTCTTGAACATGTTTTTCAGGAGGACAAGCTGGGGTGCCTTTTGAAACTGTGGATTTGTGCATGTATGTGACAGGTCTTAAGTCTGTAAATTGCTTCTAGATATTTAGAAGATGCAAATGGCCAATGTGACTTCTTGAATGCAGGTGTTTTCGACATGTAAGTAATCAATTAGACAGTGGCTGTGGTTTCAATGCACGTGTGAATTAAATCCACCTTGCACATGCTCTATGAGAAGAGGAGTGTCTAGTTTGAAATTCTTCATTCAGTCTGCTGGATCAATTTTTTTTGTGTCTCTGGATCATAAGTGATTGCACAAGATAATTGTATTTGACGAGGAACAGTTTTTGCTTGGATAGATGAATGTAAGTTAATAGTTGGAAATAACTTACACTTCACAGCAGAGTAGGTTTGATAACTTGAACAGGTGACAAAAGGATTAGCGAGATGGTTTGAAGTGCTTGATCTGATTTGAATAAATAACAAATGCAATGATTCAAAAGAAAATCCATGAGTTAGGCATTCTTTGTCTTCTGATTCCTAGCTTTGGTTATTTTCTCTGTATCTCTCACTCTCTCATTTGTATGGGGAAGTTTCTAGTCTTGGTTTGTACTGCTTTTTTACTGGTCTGCTTCCGATGTACTGTTCCTCTTTGAGAACATATACAATCATGTCTGATTGTATACATGTGGAGAATGTGGTATAAATGTGTGAAATATTTTGCCGTTTTGTTCTTTTGTTGTCAAGAATTTCAAACCCTTTGTTCTTATTTTGCCATGGCCATTTACAGAAGTAATCTCTATGTGCGATTGAAACTCTCAAAATTTGCTTCCATGTACTGGTTGAAGTTTCCTGGTGCATATTTTAAAATGTAAGCCTTGTATTGCATAGCATCATCTACACTGTTTGTTCTAGAACATTCCCTGTGCCACTGATAATATGTCTAAGTGCAAAGATTCTTTGGTCTTGGCTCAATTTCAAAGCTAGTTTATCAATTTTGGCAATTGTCAAAATAAAAAAGAGTAGCTTCTCTCTCATAGGATTGCGATTGCTTGAATGAGACTGGTGGGACATCTAGACAGACCTTCAGTTTTAGGGTAGATTTTGTAGTGGACGTATTAAATATGTATTAAGTATAATGTGAAAATCCATGACAGGTGTTTATTTTACATGTGGTCGTCTTAATATCATCGAGTTCCTGTGAAGATGGTTTCACATGTCCCTAACCTCTATAAGCTCAAAGATGTGATTACAAATCTACACCACCACAGAAAGAACTTCATATTGTTACTCGCATATTGTTACTCTACACCAGAGGCTCATATGAGAAATGTTAACGGAAAAGAAAGTGTATATTGAGAAAAACCATGTAAAAAGGAAATGTAGTTTTCCTTAAATATACATATCTTGCATTGATATTAGTCAGTTTTGCAGTGATAATGATCTACAGGTATATTGAGCATGCAAAACCATGATTGTTTGATAGAGAATTGGGAAATCTAGGCTGGATAAAGCATGTTTGTAAAACATAATTCTGTAGGTGATGATGACTCTTGAATGAGAGTGCTAGAAATATTGCAGAAAGTTTTACATTCAGACGAAATTTTGGGATCTCTTTGATGAGCTTCTACCTTGAAGTACTGTTGTCATGAAATCTGTTTTGATAAATATAGTTTATGGATAGGTCACGTTATCTTTAAATTTATGTTCCTTAAAGTGAATATGTATGAAGTTTGTGGAATATTGTAAATTTTATTTTGATAGTGTTGTGGTCAGGTGGAAAAGCTCTTTCTCGAAATAGTTGCTTCATCTAACGAGTGAATAACAATTTCTTGTTTAATATTGCATAACATGTGGTAAGTAGTTTTTTATTTAGCTTTGTTGATTATCTCACCACCTTGATTAAAAATAGGGAGACTAGAATTGATTAAGGCTAGTTTAAGGTGGGATGCATGCCAAGTGGGGTTTGCCTCGTGCAAGAGCCATAATGGGTTTTCCTTTTATTTTCCATCCATTATAAAAGCTCTTCGTTGAGGGAAGTGAATTATTGCATAATTGAAACATGGGAAATGTATGCAACATGGAAGTTTTGAGGTTCACGAACACAAGGGTCTTGCTGTGCTAGTAACCAATAAATGTTAATGAACTTGAGAGTAGAGCTTTAGGAGATTAGGATTTTGAACTTAGTATAGTAAAGAACATGATTGAGGAGGAAGAAGAAAGTAGACTGTAGATGTTGCTTTGAATAGTGAGTCAAACTTGGAAGCCATTCTTCAGGTATTGACTACGTAAATGTTATCTCTGGTTGTCTAAGTAGAGCATTTTATTTTCATCCGTGAAAGTTGTGAAATAATAGAAAATGTAGCGTTACTTTTAAGTCAATATAGATCATTTTCTTTGTTTAAGGTTTGTTTCATATTTTGTCTATTATCCATATGTAAAACATAAATATATGGGTCATGTGATATGTGAGATACCTAATGAACAGTTCATTTTTTATTGGTAGGGAGAGGTCTCTTGTGAGAGTTATTTGTTTAATTAACAAGGTTATGAATAGACAGTGCATATTTAATTATTCAAAATTTAGTGTAAGGTTTGTTTTAGGTGCTAGTGCAAAGGGTAATATAGTAGGTGTGGATGAAACCGCCAACTTGCATGTACCAAAGTCTTAAACACATCGAACAAGCAAGGTTAAATTGTCGGATGCACATCTAAGAGTTTATCAATAGAGCAAAGTATAAGATTGTTATGACTACGTAAGTCTATTGTAGAAGCATAATTATTTGCTAACTAGAGTGGCATTAAGTGAAGTGCTTGTACACTTTGAATTGTCAATCTGAAGTATGATCTAGTTGATGGCATGTACACCTCTCTCTTGAAATAGAACTTGTCACATAATCCTAGTAGGAGATGGTTGAACCATGCCTTAAGAGAGAGTATTAGGAAGTAATCCTCAACTATGGCTTTTGGGGTTAGCCCATCGCACTCGTAATTGGGATGTCGTGAGTTCAACTCCTAACATTGGTATCAAAGCTGAGTTGAGAAATTGGGTGAGATGGAGGTTTGCGCCTCATTCATGGACACTTGGAAAAAGTGCTTATCCATGGTGAGTGTGAAATTGGTCTTAAATGATGGTGCATTGGCATTTGGGCACCCACAAAGGGTGGGATAGGTCCAAATTTGGTCCATGTGCTTGAGTTGGAGGTTGGTGGAAGCGCTCATGCATGGAAAGTGGGTCCAAGAGAGAAGGGTCCACAAGTGAGCATTGAGGGCGATGCTGAGTCTAAGGGGAAAGGAATGTTACATAATCCTAGTAGGAGATGGTTGAACCACGCCTTAGGAGAGGTTTAGGAAGTAATCCATAACCATGGCTTTTGGGGCAAGTAGTTAGCCCATCACACTCCTAATCAGGAGGTTGTGAGTTCATATCTAAACAGAACTACACAAAATTCAAGAGAATGCCACATTTCCACTCAATGTGAAGGATGTTGGACTTCTTCACAAAATTATCAGGTCAATACCCCCTTATTGGGTAAACACAGCTTGTGAGATGAACCTGCTTATCTTGAAGAATTGAAAGCGATTCAGCTTTGTCAATTTGACGTACTTCTGTCTATGCATTAGATGCTTGTAACACATTATTGAAGGGACAAAAACAAGAAAAATATTTCCCTTGGTAAGTACATGCCTTGGGACACTTTAGCGAACATATATCACAAAAGGTAAAAGAGACTCCATAAGTATGAGGAAAGAGTTGAGTTTCTAACGCAAAACTACAAAGTGAAGTAAACCCTCTTTAAGATGAGTTACATTGGCTTATATACATGGGCGTTTAACCCTATTAGTGTTAGAACTTGGTGCTAAACTATAAACATGTTGGTTAGGAGTTCCAAAAAATTTGCAAGAAAGTGTTTAAGTTCTAAAGATTCAAGATCTCTTTACAAGACTGGGGAATGTAATGTAATGTACACATAGATTCATATTTTTCTTCTTGGGTTTGTGAAGATGCATGTGGGGGAAAAAATAAATGTTTGGTGGTTATGGTTTCCTTGCATGGAGTGTTAGACCATGAACTCTCTTTATATTTGCTTTTGTTTGGTTACCAGTTTATATCTTTTGTCAACTTTTCCCCTCTTGGTTTTAGTTGTCATCTAGAAAGAGAGGTTGTTGGTTATCACAATAATGTATCCCATATATCTTTCACCCTTCCCACATCAGCTTCACAAATTTTGGATCCATTGCTTCAAGTGAAGGCAAACTAACAAAAATTGGCGTCGATGATACTATCATGAATTGGTATTGGAATAGTTATGGACATATGTGAATTATGTTGGCATGGTTAGTGGGAAACTGTAAATGGTTGGAATTATGTTGTGGAATGGTTGGAGCCAAGCTGAGCAAAAAAGATCCTATGTACACTAAATCCTTTGACGTTTGTTGCTTGTGTTCTAGTAGATGCTCAAGTATATTTTGCCCCACAAGTGGCAAGGGTCTTGGTTGAGAGGCTATTACTTTTTCATTTCTTACTTTTACGATGGTATGTGGCACTGTTGACTTTTCTCATCATCTTTGCTCATTATTGGTGTGACCGCTCATTGCCTCTACTATTGTGGCATTGGTCATTAGTGGACACGTATGCTTGAAGTTTAGTCTGGTGTGTTTGCCTTCGTTGTTGCCTGTGAGTCTTAAGGATTCTTGAAAGTGAGTGGCTTGTTTGTGGCAAGCTTTGTGGGGACATTTTTTCTGAAGAAACTCGAGCCCTAGATCAATTTGAAAATTGAGGTTAGAATATTATCGCATCGACATCTCTTATCTTTTTTCAGTGCTTGTCTACCTCTTCTCTATTAGTGCGAGGAGGTACCTTCAAGGTGATAGTTTCATGATCCAATAATCTTGGGGGTGTCGAACAATCTCCTTGGATTCTAGTGAGTGCAAGCACACTATGGGGTATCTTCTTTCATGCCCACTTTGCGTTGGTGTTTTCAATCTTTTCCATGATTCAATCTTGCATTTCTACATGTTTACTTATTTTGACCGCTTGGGACAATGGGTGCAAAATTTTTTTATGTCGTATTGCCTATTTGTCCTCGAGACTCGAGGGGAAGTGCTCGTAGAACATCTTATAAGTCATTTATTAAGGCATCATAATATTCTCAAACATCTTGATTTTCTTACTTCTTTTTTCTATTGGCACTATAGTATTCTTAGACTTAATTCCATAATTCATGAACTTCAATGCTTTCCTAATGAGTAAAGGCAATAACCTTTTGCTTTAGGTGTATCTTATAAATAATATACTATAAACCATGTGGTCGTTCTTGTTGGGGTGGTAGTGGCAAATGTTGTTGCATGTGTTTACGGACCTCTTATACAAGAACTAGTAGAAGGAAACCATAAATTAGTATTGCGCAATCATAGTACTTCCTTCTTGGTGTTTCCCATGTGTAGCTCGTCCTTCCCTCACTCCATATTTGCCCTCTTTATCCTTTTTCTTCTTCTTGTTATTCTTTGATTTTTATTTTGTTTTGCATTCCAAACCACCAAAGACAAAAGCTAAACAATGCAACGTCCCCCCTCCTTGAGTGAGTTATAAAGGTATTCGAGTGAATGATTCATGTCTAATGCAAGGGCCATTTTTAAGGCCATAGTTATGCATGCTCTAGGTGCAATATCAAAACAATGCATAAGAGGTGAAATGTTATTTCCCGTAAATGAAAATTTCATTCTTTTTCTTCCTTTATGCAAAATGATTTTGGCTATTCACTCGATGATGACTTGAAGAATATTTTCATTTCCATTTTTGCTTTGCCTGACTAGATGTATGTTGTGTAGTATGTGATCTAATGCATTGAAAAGACTTCACCTCTATAGGAATTGATCACTATAGTGGTAGGAAACAAATCCATTCTTCAATAGTGCCTTTAGGTCATCATCCACCTCTCCTTGTTTAGCTTGCTCTTTCTCTTGATCTAGGACATGGTTGGGTTTTTCAATCAAACCATGTGGTGCCCCATTGGAGGTGCCTTTGTTGATGATACTACAAATGTGGACTTTATTGCATATAGCCATGTTAGACTTTGAGGTCTGTGAGAGCATGCGAACATCACAAGAAAGAAGAAGAAGAAGCTTGGAGCACAACACACAATACTAAATGTATTACCAACTGAATGTACAAAGATAAGTGAGAGGGTTATAGGCATATATACAAGCTAGGGGGAAAAAACCTCCTAAAGAGAGAAAAATGTGCCTCAGTAATCCTAAGTGTGTTCACACATGTCACTATTGAAATATATCCCAAAACCCCCCTTGGGAGTGATGCGATGAACAAGGAGCTTGCACTCATGTATAAAGAAATTCCAAGCTATGTGGAAAGAGACCAATGGACAAAAGGAAGTAAGCCCAAAGATTTGTGGAAAGCTTCAAACTTCTCCCTAGGTAGACCCTTTGTGAAAATATTTGCAATGTTATCTTGTGTGGTCACATATGCCAAACTGATCTCTCCAATAGAGAACCTCTCCCTGACACAATGATAATGCATCTCAATGTGCTCTGTGCGAGCATGGAACATAGGGTTCCTCACAACTGCTAATGTGCTCAGACTCTCAGTGAAGATGGTAGTGGTAGAAGACTGACCAACGCCCAAATTAGGCAAAGAGTGTCTGAGCCACACACACTCAATAGTTGCTATGAAAGCTTCCCTATACTCAACCTAAAAACTAGAAGTGGCTACAGTAGGCTACTTCTTGCTCAACCAAGATATGTATGAGCTACCAATCATGAAGCAAAAACCATTAGTGGACACATGAGTATCATAACAACCAACACAATGAGAGTAAGAAAAACCATGTAAATCTGGCGGTAGTGATCCACTTTTGTGATAAAACAGTCCAAGTAGTCGGGTACCACTCAAGTAGCAAAAGATGAATTTAACCACCTGCCAATGCTTGACACTTGGGCAATGCATAAACCTACTCATTTGAGAGAGAACAAATCTAATATCAGGCTGAGTTATGCATAAGTAAATCAAGCACGAAACCACTTGTTGATAGAGAACAACATCAAATGTATCTCAAGCATTATGAAGACTCAATCATAAACGTGTTTCCATAGGAGTGGCAATATGTTTGCAATCTTCAAGGCCAAAACATTGCAATAATGTGTCAATATATATTTTTTGACACAAAGCTATTCCACCATTAGCTTGCATAAACTGAATGCCCAAATAATGATGCAAATGGCTCAAATTCAACATCTCAATTGAGGCATGCAAATCAGCCTTAAAATCAACAATATGCTTCTCATTATGACCATTGAGCAATATGTCATCAATTTAGACAACAATGATCAAAAGCACATCATTTGCACGCTTAACATATAAGGTGCTCTCTGTTGGATTGTTCTCAAAACCATATGAAATCAAGTAGGCATGTATATCTTTTCATACCAAGCACATGGTGCTTGCTTCAAACCATATAATGCCTTTTTCAACCTACACACCTTGTTTTCATGCCCTTTTTGCACAAAACTACGGGGTTGAAAAACATACATTTCTTCATGTAACCATTCAGAAATGCAATTTTAATGTCCAAGTGAGTACATTCCAACCATGATGGGCATCTAGTGCATAGATGCTACGAACGGTAGTCATTTTGCATGTGGGTGCAAAGGTTTCATCAAAATCAACACCTCTTTCTTAAGCATAACCTCTTGCAACAAGCCTAACCTTATACTTGTCCATTGTTCCATCAAGTTTACAATTAGGCTTGTATACGCATTTAGTACCAATGGCCTTTTTGCTAGGAGGAAAATGACATAAAGACCAGGTACCATTGTTCATAGCAACATTATAATCTCATCATAGAGACTAGAGGCAATCGTAGCATAGCAATTTGATGCACAAGAAGCACTATGAGAGCCTAAACAAGTATGATATGACAAAGGTGCATCTAATTTTCTATCTTGTGAAGTTTGCACTAGCTATTTAGGCATAATTTTTGCCGCCTCTATATCCGCAAGTGAAACTTGTAAATGTCTAGAAATAGCCTCATTTGGATAAGCACTTGATTGTCCACCTGTAAAAAGAGGCAACAAAATGTCATACATGTCCGATCAACAAGTGAAACTTGTAAATGTTGAGAAATAGCCTCATTTGGACAAGCACTTGATTGTCCACCTGTCAAAAGAGGCAACAAAGTGTCATACACATCTTTGGAGCTAATTGATGTCTCCTTAGTACATGAAAGTAGTGGTTGAATTGCATGTTCCACAAAAACATCACAGCTAACCAAAATGCGTTCAGTCTATGGTTGATGCAAACAAGAGCCTTTACTTTCTGAAGTGTACCCAATAAAAGTACATTTCATTGCTTTATCATCCAATTCCCTTCGTTGTTGTTCATGCACTAATGCATATGCCAGATAAGCAAAGACACATAAATGAGCAATTGATAGCTTGTGATCATGCCAAGCCTCATATGGAGTGATAGAATACATTGCTTTGGTGGGACATATATGCTACACATATAACAACCTCAAGCTAGAAGCTATGTGGTAAAGCCTCACTTTTGATCATACACCTCGCCATCTCCATGAGAGACTTTCTTTCAACGACTCCATGTTGAAAGTTTTTAGCCAAAACCAAAAATTGTTTGAAACACAAACATTTTGGACTTTGCTTTCAATGGATACACCCATACATGCTTGGAGAAATTATTAATAAAAGTCACCAAGTAAAGGTAGTTCCAAAAGAAGATGTTTGCATAGGACCAGAGACATCATTGTCAACAAGCAATGACTAGGAGGAATGCTGCATTTCTCCCAAAATACAACCTTCACATACATGTTTAGCAGGTGCCTCACGTTTGGGCAGAGAGAACACAATTTAGAATTTCTACATGCATAGAAAACTAGCTAAATTCAATTGGCCAAGGCGTGCATGCCAAAGCTTTGCATCTGAGGTAGCTTAGTAATCTTGAATTGCACATGCTAAATCATTCAAACATTTTGCATAGTCTATGAGATCATGCAACCCATGACATAAAATACTAGAAGCAATAATGACATCGCCATTTGAGAGATCATGACTTTACACCTGTAAACAATAGATTTGACAACAAAGCCAATCTTGACTATTGTTGAAAATGAAAGTAGATTTTTTTGATCCCCGTCACAAACAAAGCATTTGACAATGTGAAAGAACTACCATGAATAGTATTCAAAATGATCTTACCAACTTCCATGAGGATAAGAGGATTTGTTTGCCCATGTGACAATATTCCCTATAGGGGCACGCTCAAGTGAACTAAAGAAATTGCACTCCGAGGTGATATGTTTGGTTGCCACACTGTCAAAGTACCAAACATTCGAGTCTACTACAAACATACACTGTTCATGAGAAGATGGGTAATAGCCACAAGTAGTAGTAAATGCCCATTCTTCATTCTGCACAAAATTAACAAAAACCTCTGCAACAACCATTTCAACCTCTTTCCTTTTTGCCTCTTTTGCAATCAGTTTGGACAACTCTTTATGACGTGATCATTTCCTTTATAGTATTTACAGAATTGATTTTGCTTTTCTGTTTTCTTCTTGGCTTTGTCTTCCCTTTTTGATTGTGCACAATTACCAAATTTTTGCTTACTAGTAGATGAGCTCCATTTACCTTTATCCTTCTGACGTGCTAAGAAAGCTTGATTTGCAACATGCATAATGAACCCTGTTTTACCTGAATGTTAAGGCATTTGGATTGGCTTTCATCAACAACCAAAAAGTAGAAGCAAAACTCTGATAAGAATCTGGAAGACCATAAGAACGGTCTGCACAAGTGAATTATCTGGCAAGACTTCATCTACAAAAATCGACTGCTCCTTCAAATCTTTGATCTTTGTAAAAAAAATTGCCCATATAATCTCCATCATTCATATGCTCACTCTCTAGCTTTTTTTGAAGGTAAGCAACATGAGCCTCATTTCTTACCTGGTACAAAGAGGTAAGTGTATCCCAAGCATCCTTTGCTATTTTGCAAGAATGAATATAAGGGATAATGACACAAACAAAGCTATCAATGCATGTGCTTGAGCATCTCTGCCATCCCAAGGAAGTTGCTATGCAGAAGGTGCAAGAGGAACTGCAACATGAACAGGAATTTGAAGATCATCATCTTCAACGCCATCTACATCACCTTCAATAACTATATTTGTAGGTGTAGTAGGTCATTTCTCAACACCTTGCACAATATTCCATAGTCCGTTTATGAACATTACATGACACATCATATATGCCCACAATGTGTAATTCGTACCATCTAACTTGTCCTCAATCGCCAACATATGGAATACGTCATTGCTTTCAGCCATCGCCATTGACTAAAATACCTTGATGCAAAAAAAAATGATTGTATCTCAAAAAGTTGAAGCGAATTACCTTGTTGAGCTGTGTTATACTTATAACAAACTTTGAGGCACTTGTGCTGGTGAACCAAAACCTGTATATATATTGGGCACAAAAGGAGGAAATTGCCTGCATAGGCACTATGATAGTGCATTCGAAGGCTGAAAAGATCTCATATCAAAATTTTGACACCAGAGAGTTAAGCATTTATGAACTCCTAATCACCATGAGTATGCTCACCAAGTTTCATGCGATTCTGAGACTGTGAATTGAGGGGTGTCGACGACACCCTAGATGAAGTAGTGACCTACTCTTATACTAGTTGTTGGAGTTTGAGGTCTACGAGAGCACACAAACAACACAGGGAAGAAGAAGAAGAATCTTGGAGAACAACATGCAATACTGAACGTATCATACAAAGATAAGTGACCCGTTAGGGTTATAGGTGTACATACGAGCCGTGGGGAAAAATCTCCTAAAGGGGGGAAAAGGTGTGCTGGCAGTCTTAAGTGTGTTCACACACATCACTACCGAAATATATCAATAAGCCCACTTTAGTTTAACATGAAGCACATCTCTTGAAGTGCATCAAGTTTATCTACCAATTTTGATAGCTCAAGACGATTCCACTTGTAATCATAAGCTAGTTTGAGAATCATAATTAGGAAGTCTATAAGCAAGATTGCATGTTGTCATTATGCTATATTGAAAGGGCTTGCTCCAAGCATAACTTTATAGTTGTCATTATGCTACATTGAAAGGGCTTGCTCCAAGCCTAACTTTATAGTTGACATGATCTAGTGCTAGCCATTTGGTTAATACAGTGTAGAACACTTTTTTTGGACTGTTAGCCTAACCATTAGCTTGTGGGAGATACAAAGTTGACTTTTTGTGTACAAATCTTTGAGTAACAACTTGCAAGTTCATTGACGAAATATATTCCTCTATTCTTGATTATCATGATGGCAGAAGCCAAATTTCATGAAAACTTGCTCAAATATAGATAACAAAAGTTGTTTGAGCAACATTCTTCGTGGTTTCATGGGCCTCATCTCATGTGGTGAGATAACTAGTGGTGAATATGATATACTAGGCATGAAATCCTTTGACAAGGCACTGATAAGACTTATGTATTTTATTCCCCAATTAGCAAAAGCACATCCAACCATCATTGGCATGAGAGGTATTCAGGTTGTATTGAATGGGTACTTATCTCTTTGACATGTATCACACCTTTGCAAGAATGTTTGTGCATCCATTTGAAGGTGAGCCACCACAAACTAGAAAATAAAATCTTTTGGATGGTTTTGTCTATAGAAAAGAGATCACCGAAAATACTAGAGGGTGTGGCTTCCAAAAGAGGTAAGTCATTTCCTTATGTATGCAAAGGTAGAGGAAATTACATTTTCTTTGCTTGTAAAGCATATTTCCAATAAACACATAGTGAGGACTCTATCCATCTGAAGCCCTCTATCTGAGTGTGCTCATATGGATTGGATAATTACCAAAATTCAAATAATCTACTATATGCTTCTTCCATGATGGGCATATAGAGACATAGTATTGAGCCCATCAAAGTCATATTAGTCAAAGTCAATATGATCAAAGTCAAATGGGCAAAGTCAAAAGATCAAAGTCAAAGTGATCAAAGTCAACATGATCAAAGTCAAGGCGTTCAAAGTTCAGTTATCAAGGTGCACAGATAGTGCACAATCAATTATTCACAAAGTGATGTTTTGCAGAAAGTTGGATGCAGGTTGCAATTTGTCTTTTTGTAAGGTTCAACAATAGGTTTTTAAAGTGTTTGGAAGGTTCAAGTGAACCCTTCCGTAGGTAGACAATGGAAGAAATAAAGAAAAATGGGTGAAGTCATGTGAAGAGGAGGCGCATAGACAAAAGTGGAAGTATGGCCTCCCATTTAAAATTTTGTTTTAGTCTAAAGTCACTACAAGACAAAACAAGGATTCGTTGGCTGCCCACTTTTGGAGACAATCTTGGGACATCAAGGTGAGCACCAAGATAATCTAGCAGTTAGGAGCGTACGTAAACTGACACTCAAATCAAGGCAAGGCATTATTCTTGGGGGGACTAAGCTATTGTTAGATAGTCTAGAGAAGTGAGAGAAGTGGACACACTGAGAGAGAGGGCACACGATAGAGAGAGCCATTGCAAGGTGCAAGAAGAGTGACTTAGATTGCATACAAAAAAAGTGAAGCAAGGAACATCAAGAGTTCCAAAGTCCCATTGAAGGTGCGTATCGACAGGTGTCCATCCCTCCACTTATTGGAAGCTTGGTGCAAGGTGTGCACAAGGGCAAGCTTGGAGAAGGTGGAGGTCTGGTGCAGAGGTTGGTAGTAGATTCTAAGTACTTTGTAATCTTGTTTGATGAGCATTATTTAGTCTTTGGCATATTGCGCAGAGCATTTGGCTTATGAATAAGCTTGTATTCTTCTCTTCCTAATTGATCTGAAGCTTTTGGTGTCATTAATTCTCTTGCTCTCAATCTCCATTCTCCTACAAACACTCAATTTCCTTTTCGCACAAGAAGTTTGGCATGCACGATGGGACCTAAGGAGGCTTGAGCATATGAGAAGCAATATTGCAGTATGGAGAAGCATTATACAAGTGTCGAGAGTGCTACAATACTACTTTATTGGGTTAAGAGATCAATCTTCTTATTAATTCTCTTAGCCTAAGAGGATTATGAATACCTCATGACCGCAATCTGATCTCAAACATTGAGGGTCACTTGCAAAGCAACAAGAAGGAAGGTTGTTAAAAGATCCCCCAGTCCACTGTCGTCAACATCACTAGTAAAGAACATGGAAGGTCAGGTAGATTTGGAAACTCTACTTTCTATATTAAATATAAAATTTCCATCTTTCAAAGGCTTAGCTCAAGAAGATCCGGAAAAGCACATTAGGATATTCTTAGCATTATGCAAAACAAGAGGTTTGATGGGAAGAGATGATGCCTTTTTGATCCTCTTTCCTGCCACATTAGAAGGGCTAGTAGATAAATGGTTCAACTAGTTTGCTGAAAACCATTTCACCACGTGGGATTTAATGAAAGAGGCATTCAAAACTCAATTCCAGCATGGGAACACTACAAAGGTAATCATCAAGGAGTTAGAAAACTTAAGAGTAGGTCCTGGTGAAACTTTTCCAGAGTTTGTAACTAGAGCCAAGGCATTAATGGCTAAGTTTCCATACCCTCCACATGATTTCTTTATTAAGAAATGGTTAGCTAGACCACTTCCGATGACTACACAATGTAAAATCAAAGAATTAGTGTTGCCAACAGCCTCCATAGAAGAGTTCATCAATACAGCTACATGATTGGAACAAATAAGATAACAATATGGAGCAAGTTCTTCTCAACTAACCTATTCTACAGAAATTGAGGATCTAGTGATTCAATTAAGGAAAGAGCTGGAGAACTTAAAAAGAAGTAAACCTCAAAAGGAAGAAGTAAATGTAGTAACCTTGTTGAGGTGAGAAATCGAGGCCCTCATACTACAAAAAGAAGAGGAAGCCCAAGGAGAAGAAATAGCTCAACTTTGGTAGGAATTACAAGAACAAAGGGGAGGTGGCATAAAAAATGGGCTATGGTGTACCATGTGCAGCAAACAGGGCCACACGATAAGCGAATGTCCATTCTTAAATATAACATGTCAGTTATGCAGGAAAACTGGGCATGAGGCTCAAGACTGTTCTTCAAGAGGAATGAATACACAAACATATTGGAACCATAGAGGAGCACGAATTCAACCTCCAACCAATGTGACGACTGCAGCTCCTAACCAAGGTAACAATCATAATCCCAAGCCTCGTGGAAACTTTGGAAATGGGCTTAGAAGGCCAATTATCTGTTTTAGATGTGGAGAATGTGGGCACTATCAGAGCAAATGTTCCCTTCAAGAAAATGCCCCACCCTGCAGGAATTGCCCAGAGGTTAGAGATCACTTCACTAATTGCTGCCCGAAAAAGAGGCCATCAACAACAGGTCCCCACATTCAAATGTTAGCTCTAAATAAGGATGATATTATAGAAGAAACATACAAGCCATCCCCCTCTGCTAGGCTTGTGCAACTAGAAGAGATTGATTCCCTGGTTGTGCAGACTAGAAGCAAAGGAAAGGGTCAATTGGAACTTGATCAAGACCCTAATACGTCTGAATTCAATAAAGAAAAGAAGGCCAAGGAGGTCGAGACTACACCCAGTGAGCATACACACAATGAGTTTAATGCAAGTAGCAACAATATTATTGAAAATGCATTCAACAGAGTGCACAAGGGGCTTGATGCAGTAAATACACACACTATGCAACCAAGGAATCAGGAGCCTTGGAGCCACTGAAGTCGATTAAAACAGAGGTTAGTATTCTTGACTTAATAAAGATGAATGACAGGTTCAGGTCTAAAGTCTTAGAAATAATAGATGAAGCATCCACATCGACCCTGGTGACCAAAGCTGCAGTTGGGGGTACAAATAAATCTACAAGAAATGCACTCCTAACACACTACAAGAGCCCGAGACTTAGAGTGAATATTAATGGGCAAATTCTAAAACGAGTTATAGTAGATGGAGGTTCTGGAATCAATATGATGCCTGAATACACTATGCAAAAGTTGGGATTTCAACCATCAAGGGCAACCAATTTTACAGTTATATTGGCCGATCAGAGTACAATCAGACCTATAGGAGTAGTCCCTAACATTCAGATGGAAGTACAAGGTAACACATTTGTCTTGGACTTTGTAGTTATAAGATTACCAAATGTGCAAGGACCGTTTCCTCTATTAATTGGAAGACCCTGGCTAAGGCATGCTAGTGTAGTACATGATTGGGGCAAAGATACCATGTGGGTCCAACAAGAAGGTGCAAAAGTAAGATAATTATTGTTGGAAGAAGGTCGAGATCAACAAGGACATACCCTCATGATGCAATCGGTTGGTATACACATAGATATGGACTCTATGGACAATCAAGAAGGCAAGGAATTGGATCTATATGATGAAGACAACATGGTCGCATGGTTAGAAGTAGGTAATTCTTTTCCTTGTTTTGGAATTTTTCCATCTAACTTAGACATAGAAGAAGGGTATTTAGAAAAAGAGGAAAGAATTCAAGTATCTATGTTGGGAGAGCCGACAAAAGACCATAGAAGGGGAAATAAGTCTCCTTTACACAGTCATATAGAGGAAGTTATTTCAATAGATTGCGACCAAAAAGAAGGTCCAAAGTCTAAAGATAAGAAAAAGAATATGGAAGAGGATTCTTTACCACTTCATGAGATCCCTCCAGGATGGATTCAGGAGGAAGAGGTGCAAATAGACATTCAAGATGTTCCTGCTTATGATACTGAAGCTATGTGGGACAATGTAACTAAGGATGCTACTCAGGAAGGACTTACAGATAACATTATAAACAAACATCCAGTGAAGAAGGTTCAATTGGGCAACGAGGATCAGCCGCATCCCATTTTAATAGCCACATGGATAGGGAATCATCCGAAGGTGCTCTTAAAGGTAACATCTTTCATGAAGTCATTTGCAGATATCTTTGCTTGGCACTACAAGGATTTGGAAGGAGTACCACCTAGTTACAGAGAACAAAAAATCCCTCTCATTGAAGGAGAAAAACTAGTGAGAGGTAAGAGTTATAAGCTGAATCCTAAATATGCTGAAGCTGCTTACTTGGAAATTCAAGCAATAGAAGATGTAGGAATTATCATCCCTGTAGAGCATTCAGAATGGCTATCTGCTATGGTAATTGTTCCAAAGAAAAACACTAACAAGATTAGAACTTGTGTGGACTTTAGAGCATTGAACAAGGTCATCATCCCTGATGGATTTCCAATACCATTTGTTGAACAGGACATAGAACAAGTGCTGGACATACACTTTATAACTTCATGGATGGATTCAGTGGATATAATCAAATATTCATCCACCCTGAGGATCGAGAGAAGACTGCATTCATTACACCTTGGGGAACTTATGTATAGGTAAAAATGCAATTCGAACTTAGAAATGCCCCAACTACTTTCAATCAAACAGTTAATCTCATTTTTGGACCATTGCTGCTAGAGTCTCTCAGAATTTTCATGGATGATGTTTCATCCTTTTCAAGTACTTTTGTAGAGAATCCATTGGATTGTTTAGAAAAGCATCTGATTCAATTACAACAAGCTTTTAAGAGGTGCAGAGACACAGTTGTAGATAAGCTTGTTTTTTTTGAAGTTCTCTTATTGAGTTTAAAATTTCCTAAGGTCAGACAATCTAATTTTTATGTATTTCGGCTACATGTAATAGCCAAATAAAAAAAAAAAGAAAAAAAAACACACACACACACATATACACACACACACATAAAAGGCAACCACCCTCCCACACAAGCGTCCACCTGCCCGCCTACCCATCCGCCCATCACACCCCCCCTCCCCCCCCAACCCCCTCCCCTCCCCCCTCCCCCCCCCTCCCCAACCCCCCACACCCCAACCGCCCACCCGCCTGCCCACCCACCCCCCAACCCTCTTTGGAAAAGTCATTATGCGGTATTCCCACAAGACAATGAACAAGTTTCACTATCCTATTATCAATGTGAACTGGCTGTATTTGCTTCTGCCTGAATCTGCACGAGCTGTCCCAGATGGTAAAGGAGTACTCATTGATGTAACTCAGTTTGGCTATTTCCAAGTTCTTGGCAAGGGTGATGCTCCTCAAATTCCATTTTTTGTGAAGGTGAAGTTCTTTTCTCAGCTCACGGAGAAAAAGATAAAGGAGGCTGATGGTGCTGTTGTGCTTACTGCATGAAAGGAAACCCCAAATTGACAATTGCGCTGACTTACATTCTTTCGTATAAGATTTTTCTAGAGATTTCATATTAGAATATTTCAGATTAGTACTTGACACTTGGATTAGTTATTGCAATTTTCAAAGTGGTTCTTGTATTTTCTTATTATTGATTAAAGGTACAATCGAATGAACTTAATGTTTTCCACAAAACAAAAATAGTAAAGAAAACTAAAAAAAGTAAAAGAAGTAAAAAAAAAAATGCTTCCACCCATTGCACCCCCACGTGCCCACCACCTCCTCGCCCACCCACCCACCCGCCCACCCGCCCGCTCACCACCCCCCACCCACCCACCCAATCCCCCCCTTCCCACCTCCCTGCCCACCTGCCTGCCCACCACCCCCCCATCCCATCCCATCCCTCCCCCCCCGCCCCCTAACCCCACCCCCACCCATCCACCACCCCCCAACCCCCCCACCCCCACCCCAACTACTCCCCCACCAAGCCCACCCCCCCCCCCCCCCACCCACCTGCCTCCCCACCCACCCACCACCCCCCACCCTGCCCACCCACCCGCCCATCCACCCGCCCACCCATCCACCTCCCCCCAAACTCCTCCCAACCACCCCCCAACCCATCCCCCCCCACCCCCCCACCCGCCCACCCACCCCCCCTACCACCCACCCGCCCGCCCACCCCCCCAATGCCCAACCACTCGCCCGCCCGCCCACCCGCCCGTCCCCCGCCCACCCACCCACGCTCCACCGCCGTACTACCCGCCCACCCGCCCACCCGCCCACCCGCCCGCCCCTCGCCCACCCAACCGCCCACCCAACCGCCCACCCAACCGCCCACTTGCCCACCCGCCTGCCCGCCCACCCACCCACCACCCCCCACCCCCCAACCCCCCAACCCCCCTCCCCCCAAACCCCGCCCACCCACCCACTCGCCCACCCACCCACCACCCCCTCTACCTGCACTCCCCCCCCCCCCCCACCGCCCACCCACCCGCCCACCCACCCACCCATCACCCCCTCTCCCACCCGCCCGCCCACCCCCCTCCCATCACCCCCTACCTACACCCCCCTCCCCCATTGCTCCCCCCTCCCTCTCGCCCACCCACCCCTTTGCCCACCCACCCGCCCCCCCGCCCACCCACCCGCCCACCCACCCACCACCCACCACCCCCACCCTCCCAACCCCCCGCCTGCCCACCACCACCCCCCCACCCCCCCACCCCGCTGCCCACCCACCCACCCACCCACCCGCCACCCCCCACCCCCCCAACCCCCCCCCCCCCCCCCCCCCCCTCCCCCCCCCCTCCCCCCCCTTCCCCCCTCACCCCACCCCCCGGTGGCTTACATGCCATTCATTGGCACTTTCATGTACTTACTACCTATTCAGAACTCTCATTGTATTTGTTTTGCTATATATATGAGATTTGGGTACTTTGTTCTTTGTGGCTTATATGGTTGTTTCATGGTTGCTTCTATTTCATTGGCATGTGTCATGAGTTATTCCTGTACATAAATATGTTATTTTATTTTATTTTATTTGTTTATTTTCCCTTTTGCACCGACCCTACACACGTTTCACAACCATAACCCTTTTTTTTTCATCCCAAAATACTCAACCTTCCCCCTTTTCCGTCCCCTATTCTCTGCCCCAATTAGTCACATTGAATCTCCCCCAGTCCGTCCTCCCTCCCTTGCCTACAAAACTATTCACATCCCCTGTTCTGTACATTCCACCACCCTGCCCCTTCATCACTAAATATACAAGAAAAGCGAAAATCACTCAACTTCTCTACAACTCTTTGGTGGAATTACTTTTCGGTACAGTCAATGCTTACGACATATACTCGACTCTGATGATACTTCATCTTGCTCTTCTCTTACTCTACTGCCTTTGGAAGTTCATGGATTGTCTCTCCGGGAATGAGAGCCCATTAGGTGGTGGACAACTATTGAGTCCATCAAAGTCATATTAGTCAAAGTCAAAAGATCAAAGTCAAAGTGGTCAAAGTCAACATGGTCAAAGTCAAGGCATTCAAAGTTCAGTGATCAAGATGCACATGTAGTGCACAATCAATTATTCGCAAAGTGATGTTTCGCAGAAAGTTGGATGCAGGTTGCAAATTGTCTTTCTGCAAGGTTCAACAATAGGTTTTGAAAGTGTTTGGAAGGTTCATGTGAACCCTCCCTTAGGTACACAATGGAAGAAATAAAGGAAAATGTGTGAAGTCATGTGAAGAGGAGGCGCACAGACAAAAGTGGAAGTACGACCCCTTTGTTTTAGTCTAAAGTCACTACAAGACAAAACATGGATTCGTTGGCTGCCCACTTTTGGAGACAATCTTGGGACATCAAGGTGAGCACCAAGATACTATAGCAGTTGCGAGCGTACATGAACCGACACTCAAATCAAGACAAGGCATTATTCTTGGGGGGACTAATATTGTGAGATAGTCTAGAGAAGTGAGAGAAGTGGACACACTGAGAGAGAGGGCACACGACACAGAGAGCCATTGCAAGGTGCAAGAAGAGTGACTTAGATTGCATACAGAAAAAGTGAAGCAAAGAACAGCAAGAGTTCCAAAGTCCCATTGAAGGTGCGCATCGACAGAAGGTGTCCATCCCTCCCCTTATTCAAAGCTTGGTGCAAGGTGTGCACAAGGGCAAGCTTGGAGAAGGTGGAGGTATGGTGCAGAGGTCGGCGGTAGATTCTAA
Source organism: Ceratopteris richardii (assembly GCA_020310875.1). Taxonomy (NCBI): domain Eukaryota; kingdom Viridiplantae; phylum Streptophyta; class Polypodiopsida; order Polypodiales; family Pteridaceae; genus Ceratopteris; species Ceratopteris richardii. The sequence continues at coordinate 129,164,577 of CM035442.1, forward strand.
GTACTTTGTAATCTTGTTTCATGAGCATTATTTAGTCTTTGGCATATTGCGCAGAGCATTTCGCTTATGAATAAGCTTGTGTTCTTCTCTTTCTAATTGATCAGAAGCTTTCAGTGTCATTAATTCTCTTTCTCTCACTCTCCATTCTCCTACAAACACTCAAGTTCCTTTCCGCACAAGAATCCCCCAACACATAGTAAAGTCTAACATGCTCAGTTGTGGGAACAACTTGACAAGTGGCACAAATAATGTACTCATGTATAATGCATTCGCTATGTGGCCAAGAGATGCAATTGCCTTGCATACTTTACAAAGTTTGTAATTTCAACAAGTGTATTCCAAAGGCATGCACATGAGCTTTAGCTACTATTATGGTATGCTCTTCCTTTGACACACAACGGATATTTAATCTTGGGGAGTCTCCATGATAAATGTATCCTCCATCGATGTCCAAGTCCCCATTGCATTTAACACTTATTCTTTTTTTGTTTGCACATGAGGTTGAAGTAATCCAAAATTCAAGATCCCCCACTTCTCAACACATTTAGGTACTAATGTCACATAAAATAAATATGCATTGGGTAAATCTTTATTGATTGCCTTAACAAGATTGCCTCTAGGAATCATGAATGACGTTAGTGGACAGATGACTTTAGTGGGGATGTTGTTGGGTTGTAGGGTATGCACACACTCTCAATTGTGCATGGGAACCCTCCCTAGACCATAAGAATAACTCTTTTTGACTCTTTTTGTATCAACTTAGAATTTCACATAAAAACACCCTCTTAGGACACTTTTTGATATTTCACTTATACTAAGGTAGTGAAGCCTTGTAAATAGCCACCTCTCTTGCACATATATGAGAGAACACACGTAAAAATCCCATGCCTCCAATTCTTGGGATTTGGTTGTTAGAAAAGGAATATTTGCCAAGATATGTTAGTTAGAGAGAGATCCACTTTTTGACTTTTCAAAGGAGCACATGGGGAATAGATCTTAGTCTATATATAGAAGCTCATTTTTGTAAAGAGGGAGCTTTTGGTCGACGTGCTCTCATGTAATATCATTTATCAATGGAAGAAGGCTCTAATTTACTCCAAGACTTGTTACATTTACATGTATTTGTGTCTTTGTGAGTGTGTGAGAGTGGAGTGTGTGTGCCTATGCATATCTATCCTTTGTGTGAGTAGAGTAGTTGCATTTGCTTGTATTTTCCTCACGGACTAGGATCCTTGACTCCCTATTCTCCTTGTTTTCAAGCATGTGGCATAGCATGGGGCTGATGCCAATGGCTTGAACATGTGGGAGGTAGGGGTGGATGAGAGGAGAGTTGCTCTTGAGCTTTCCTTCTTGCTTCCATGCAAGGTGGTGAGGGTTTTTGGTCGTTCCCTTAGTATGAGCTGAATGTCTTCATGATAACTACTCACCATGGCTCTGCCCTGAGTGTTACAGGTTGAAAACAAAGGTCGATGGGGCCCTTAAGCTTGGGGAGCTGACTACCTCTGCACTACAAGTTATGCAACCAATCTAGATATGCAGGGGTTGCTCTTTCAGAAATACTTTTGGCTTGGGATGTTATGCACATGTTTGATAGGATAAGATGCATTGATATTTGTTGAGTTCTTGTGAGGCCCATATAGGAATTGTGTCCACTAATCATCTTGTATAAATCTTCTTGAATAAGATCAAAGTGTGAACCATAAGGTTATAATAAGCGATGTATGGAATTTTGGAAGTCATATCTTGAAGGTTGCTTGGAATTTTTTTTGGAAAATTCTCTTATTACAGGCCGGTTTTTAAGGATATTGATGGTATCAAGTTGATAGTGCTTACATGGATTGAGTTTTTATTGACTACCCCTGTTATGGTGTACAAAAAACCTTCACGTACAATTTGAAAAGTTTTGTGTTTGATCTGATTGGAGGAAGGTATGTACGTTTAGATTTTGCTATGTTTCACTTGATTTCTCACATCTTTCCTATACATAACACACTGAATAAACAAGACTGAAGGATGCATACATATGAGCAAACATGCACAACATATTATGTTTGCAAGACCCTAGATTTAGAGAGGACTTGCATGGTTAGATCAAGGGTCACCTATTGAACATTAGTAACACTAAATATGCTTTAAGATTAAATTGGTTTCACTCCTTTAGTGACTACCTAGGGGGGACTGTGTCTATGTACCCCATGAGCTGTTCTCAATTTTTCCTAAGCTCCTACCATGACTAATGACAGCTTGCAACTTGCTTGCTTTGGCATAATGTCCTTGTAATGTTGAGTGCTCTGACAAAACTGTAGATTTGCAATGCCCTATGTTGTCTATTTTAAGTTGCAGGTATGACCTTCATCCAACACATGGAACATGGTGTATGCCCTTCTTGCAGATTGACTTCCCAAATACACAAGAAAAGTATCTACATCGAGTTAATTTATGGTTTATTTTGTCTTTGGATTGATAGATCTTTCTTTCTAGTGACTGATCTTCTATGTATTTCATGAAAGGAGTTGAAGGTTGACATGCTTTGTGGGGGTCTTTGCGCCATAATTTATCTTTAGGATTATCATTCTTTATATAATGCACACATTCATGCTTTAAACATGCCATAACATCAGTTCCTTATGATTCTCGGTTATGCTTTCTATACGTGTGCAATCATGCCTACTCCTATGATCACATTTTGAAGGGTTGCAACATGGGAACGATGGTATTAAGATTTTGCCAAGCCAACTATCAAGAAGTGATGGAATATACCGTACATCTTAGTTTGGGATAATCTTTGGGTTTTTACATGCTCCAAAAACTAAGTGTCTCTGTAGGTACAAGTACTCTCACTTATGTCTTTCTCTGAATATTAGGATGATTGCCTCAGGTTTTGGAATATTTGGTACCTCCCATTAGGGATGGCATCCAAACTCCCCACTGAAACATGGGGATTGGTAACACTGTCAGCTCATAAGTGGTCACTAAGGAATTAGGTGGTTCTCTTCTTGATAAACTAGAAGATGTTCACAATCATGGTATGCACTGCGGCTAAAAGAATTACATGTAAATTAGTGCCATGCCATTTGAATGCAATATCTTGGGTCTCTAGTTGGAGTTTTTACCTAACATACATGGAATTGCGTACTACAGGTATTTGCGTGGACGTTGGAAAGGATGGCTATACTTTGGTTCATAAGTACAAGTGTTTTCTGTGACTGTTGTTGTGGCGTCTTTGCACTTTTTGCCAGATTTGCAACTAGGAAGTATGGAATGTTTGGCTCTGATTGATCCCAGAGATGTAGGATCCTACCAAGCAAGCTAATGGAGGATATGAAGTCTACAGTGCATCTCAGTTTTACTGTTTTCTTGGTTTTTCTAATGTTCCTAACTCCTAAGAAACTAAGACTTGTGTTTTATGAATGATTGCAGTTTTTTGCGCTTGTTTTCATACAAACTGTAGGATAGTGCTGGGTTGCTCTTCATGATGGATTCAAAGAATCAACATGCAAATATAGGGGATGCTCTTTTAGAAATAAAATATGTGTTTGGCTTGATGTGGTGTACTAACATGGGTTTTGAATTTTTGTGATTACCATATGGGGATAGGCTCCAAAGCTCCATCTAGACCAGCAACAGAACTCTATTTTTTGTTAAGTGTCTGTATTTTATGAATGCCTACATGATAAATGTTATGAATTCACTCCTAAATAGTAATGTTGTTTAATACTTCATCACAATGTGTTGAGTCACTTGATTGCTCATATCATTCTACGGCTTAAGTTTTCACACCATTGGGCTCTCAGTTCACAGACTCTAACTGACAATTGCATTGCAAGTGTTTGCTTTATATTACAGGAAAATATCTTGACCAAAATTTCTTGAAGCTATGTTGTTCTTGCATATTTTTTGATGGAAAGGAATTGTTGCATGTTTGGTACTGATCACTCTCAGGTTAGGTTTGAAGATCCTCATGATCAGAGCAGCAGGGGAGTAGTGTTCTTTGGGATGAACCCACTAATGAGGATTCTACCTAAACTTGGCCTCAGTCTATCTTGATTTGTATGATTAGGCAATGATCGAATGATTCACTCAATGACATTGTGAATGACTCCTTTGGTTGATCATATTACTCTTGTATTCTCATGATCACATGAAAATATGCAGGCCAATGCACAATCATCAGATGCACTACAAGAGCAATGTTTACTTTGAATAGGATTTTTGGCATGGTAAAGAATCGGAAGAATATTTGGAGGTCATCTTGTTCCAAGGATTGAGTGATTGTTTTTTGCTAGGGAAGTAACTCTCTAGTTTCACAATGCTCATTTAAGGCTTATTTTTTAATGCATTACAGGTCAACACACTCAGAACTTCAGCATTGATCCTTCTTACCTCCTATAGATGATTTGCTACTGTGCTTTGTAGGAATAGCTCTGGATAAGCTGTTTGAATTTCATGAATGGTTGTAGAATGGTAAGAGTCATAATGTTGCACTATTGTCTAATCATTTTGTGAGCGCATAACACTCATGTTAATTAGCAAGCTTGTTAACTAGGAGCATAGTATAAATGATGGCAGTACCATAAGATAAACATGAAACCACATTCTGTTGATATATTTAGGTAGTGATGTGTGTGAACACTCTAGGACTGCCGGGGCACTTTTTTCCCTCTTTAGGAGGTTTTTTTCCCCCGGCTTGTATATACGCCGATTGCCCTAATGGGCTACTTATCTTTGTACATTCTCTAGTAATACATTCAGTCTTGTGTGTTGTGCTCCAAGCTTCTTCTTCTTCCTTGTGCTGTTCGCGTGCTTCCGCAGACGTCTAACTCCAACAATTGGTATCAGAGCAGGTCGTCGCTTCTTCTAGGGCGCCGTCGACACTCCTCCGTTTGCAGTCTCAGATTCGCACGAAATTTGGTGAGCATACTCAGGGTGTTTCCGAGATCAAAACAGCTTTGCTTTGTCGTGCCGAAATCGCGATCTGAGCTCGTTTCGGCCTCCGAACGCACTATCGCAGTGCTTGTGCAGGCTATTTCGTCCTTTTGTGCCAAAGGTATATACCAGTTTCTGTTCGCCAGTTTAAGCGTCTCGAAGTCTGCTACAGGTCTAGCAGAACTCGTTTGGGCAGTTCCGTTCAACTTTTTTAGATACAGTCAATTTTCTGCATCAAGGTATTTTAGTCACCGGCCATGGCTGAAAGCAGTGATGTATTCCGTATGTTGGCTGTTGAGGATAAGTTGGATGGTACCAACTACCCATTATGGGCTTATATGATGCGACATGTACTGGTTGCAAAAGGATTGTGGAACATTGTGCAGGGTGTTGAAAGACGTCCTGTTACACCTGTAACGACAGGTACTGCAAATACAGGTGTTGGAGCTGATGAAGATGGTGTCGAAGATGATATTCCGCAGATTCCTGTTCGTGCTACTGTTTCTGTTGCACCTACTGCAGAGCAGATTCGTTGGGATGGCAGAGATGCCCAGGCACATGCATTGATAGCTTTGTCTGTCAAACGTGCCATTATTCCTCATATTCGCTCTTGCAGAACAGCAAAGGATGCTTGGGATACACTTACCACTTTGTACCAGGCTAGGAATGAGGCTCGTGTTGCTTATCTCCGAAAACAGTTGGAGAGTGAGCACATGAATGAAGGTGATTCTATGGACATTTTTCTTACAAAGATCAAAGACTTGAAGGAACAATTGATTTCTGCTGACGAGGTTATACCAGATAGTTCACTTGTGCAGACCGTTCTGAATGGTCTTCCTGATTCATATCAGAGTTTTGCCTCTACTCTTCGGTTGATGATGAAAGGCAATCCGAATGCCTTGTCATTTGAGGAATTAGTCTCTGTTCTGTTGCAGGAAGATCAGTCCAGGCAGAACAGGTCCATTATGCGTGTTGCAGATCAAGCTTTTCTGGCTAGTCAGAAGGGCAAAGGAAAATGGAGCTCTTCTACTAGTAAGCAGAAATCTGCAAATGCTGCACAATCGAAGAACCAGGATAAAGATGAAAAGAAATCAGAAAAGCAGAAATTGTTCTGCAAGTACTGTAAAGGAAATGATCATATTATAAAGAACTGTCCAAAACTGGCTGCTAAAGAGGCAAAGAAGAAAGAGGCTGGAATGGTTGTTGCAGAGGCCTCTACACCAAAAACAGAGTCTGCAAATCTTGTGCAGGAAGAAGAATGGGCGTTTACTACTGTCTGCAGTTTTGACCCATCTTCTCATGATCAGTGCATGTCTGCAGTAGACTCTGATGTTTGGTACTTTGACAGTGGGGCGACCAAACATATTACCTCGCAGCGCAGTTTCTTCTCTTCACTCGAGCCTGCCCCTACAGGGAATACTGTCACATGCGCCAATAACTCCTCTTATCCTGTTATGGGAGTTGGTAAGATCATTCTGACTACTGCTGATGGTAGTTCTTTCACTTTGTCAGATGCTTTATTTGTGCCAGGGATCAAAAAGAATCTGTTATCAGTTTCTGCATTAGCCAAGATTGGCTTGGTTGTGAAATTTGTTGATGACAGGTGTACAATCCATGATCTCTCAAATGGCGATGTGATTATTGCTTCTGGCATTTTATGTCGTGGGCTGTATAAGCTCATAGACTATGAAAGATCTGTGAATGATTCGGCATGTGCAGTTCATGATTCTCAGGCTATGTCAGATGCAAAGCTTTGGCATGCACGCTTTGGTCATCTGAATTTTGCTAGTTTGTTACGCCTGCAGAAATCTGAAATGGTGTCCTCTTTGCCCAAACTTGAGGCACCTGGAAAACATGTTTGTGAAGGCTGTATTTTGGGCAAAATGCAGCGTTCTTCCTTTCCAAAAGATGGTTCAGTTCGGGCTACGCAGAAATTGCAGCTTGTACATAGTGATGTCTGTGGTCCTATGCAGACACCCTCTTTTGGAAATTACCTTTACTTCGTGACTTTCATTGATGATTTTTCCAGGCATGCATGGGTATATCCACTCAAAGCAAAGTCCAAAGTGTTCATGTGCTTCAAACAGTTTATGGTTTTGGCTGAAAATCTGTCAGCATGTAAAATGGGCACCCTCCGTTCTGATCGAGGGGGGGAATATATGTCTTCAGATTTTAATGCATTTCTGGCTGAACGTGGGATAAAACACCAGTGTACAGTGCCGTATACACCTCAACAGAATGGAGTTGCTGAACGAAAGAACAGGTCACTCATGGAGATGGCGAGGTGCATGGTCAAAAGTCAGGCTTTACCACATAGTTTCTGGCTTGAGGCTGTCATGTGTGCAGCATATGTACTGAACAGGTGTCCCACTAAAGCGTTGCAGTCTATCACTCCATATGAAGCTTGGCATGACCGCAAGCCATCTGTTGCTCATCTGCGTGTTTTTGGTTGTTTGGCATATGCATTAGTGCCTGAACAACATCGCAGAAAATTGGATGATAAGGCAGTAAAATGTATTTTTGTTGGGTACAGTTCTGAAAGTAAAGGCTATCGTCTGTATCATCCACAGACTAAACGCATTCTGGTTAGCCGTGATGTTGTCTTTGTGGAAGATGCTATTCAGCCATTGCTTTCATGTACTAAGGAGACATCTGTTAGCTCCAAAGACATGTATGATACTTTGATGCCTCTTTTTACAGGTGGACAGGCTAGTGCTGGTCCTAATGAGGCAACTTCTCAGCCTTTGCAGGTTTCATATGATGATGCAGATCATTCCATTTCTGATGCAGATTTACATGATGCACTTGTTGATGAGAGAGCTGATATTGAGCAGGCAAAAACTATGCCAAAATGGCTGGTGCAGACTTTGCGTGACAGCAAATTAGATGCTCCTTTGTCATATCGTACTCGTTCAGGCTCTCATAGTGCCTCCTTTGCATCAGATTGCTATGCTATGGCTGCATCTAGTCTCTGTGATGAGAATGAGCCTGTTTCTTTTGATGAAGCACAAAATTCAGAAAATTGGATGGCTGCTATGCAATCTGAATATGATGCTATAATGAAGAATGGTACATGGTCTTTATGTGACTTGCCTCCTGGCAAGAAGGCCATTGGCACTAAGTGGGTATACAAGCTGAAGCGTAAACCTGATGGTACAGTTGACAGGTATAAGGCTAGGCTTGTTGCAAAGGGTTATGCACAGGAAAGAGGCATTGATTTTGATGAGACCTTTGCACCTACATGCCGTATGACTACTGTTCGGAGCATTTGTGCACTTGCAGCCCATCATGGTTGGAATGTACATCAGTTGGACATTAAAACAGCATTTCTGAATGGTGACTTGCATGAAGAAGTGTATGTTTTTCAGCCCCGTGGCTTTGTGCAAAAAGGGCATGAAAACCAGGTGTGCAGGTTAAAGAAGGCGTTATATGGTTTAAAGCAAGCACCACGTGCTTGGTATGAGAAAATACATGCCTATCTGATTGCACATGGTTTTGAGAATAGTCCAACTGAAAGCACCTTATATGTTAAGCGTGCTAATGATGTGCTTCTGATCATTGTTGTCTATGTAGACGACATGCTGCTCACTGGTCCTCTTGAGAAGCATATTGCTGATTTCAAGGCTGATTTGCATGCCTCATTTGAGATGTCTGATTTGGGGCATTTGCATCACTATTTGGGCATTCAGTTTATGCAAGTTGATGGTGGAATGGCTTTGTGTCAAACGAAATATATTGACACATTATTGCAGCGTTTTGGCCTTGAAGACTGTAAGCCTATTGCCACTCCTATGGAGACAGGTTTACGATTGAGTCTTCATGATGCTGGAGATGCATTTGATGCTGTTCTCTATCAGCAGGCTGTTGGATGCTTGATTTACTTATGCATTACTCGGCCAGATATTCAGTTTGCTGTCTCACAGATGAGCAGGTTTATGCATTGCCCAGGAGTCACGCATTGGAAAGCGGTTAAGCGCATCTTTCGCTACTTGAGTGGTACTCGGCTACTTGGGTTGTTTTATCCCAAGGGGGGATCACTACCGCCAGATTTGCATGCTTTTTCTGACTCAGATTGGGCTGGTTGCTATGACACTCGTGTGTCCACCAATGGTTTTTGCTTCATGCTTGGTAGCTCATGTATATCTTGGTTGAGCAAGAAGCAGCCTACTGTGGCCACTTCCAGTTGTGAGGCTGAGTATAGGGCAGCTTTCACAGCGACTGTTGAGTGTGTGTGGCTCAGACGCCTTATGGCTGATTTGGGTGTTGGCCAGTCTTCTGCCACCACCATCTTCACTGACAGTCAGAGCGCATTGGCAGTTGCGAGGAACCCTGTGTTCCATGCTCGCACTAAGCACATTGAGGTGCATTATCACTATGTCAGGGAGAGGTTCTCTGCTGGGGAGATCAGCTTGGCATATGTGCCCACGCAGGAGAACATTGCAGACCTTTTCACGAAGGCTCTGCCTAGGGAGAAGTTTGAAGCTTTCCGCAAAGCTTTGGGCTTACTTCCTTTTGTGGAGTGATTTCCACATAGCTTGGCACTTCCTTATACATGAGTGCCAGCTCCTTGTTCACCGCATCACTCCCAGGGGGGATTTGTTGATATATTTAGGTAGTGATGTGTGTGAACACTCTAGGACTGCCGGGGCACTTTTTCCCCTCTTTAGGAGGTTTTTTTCCCCCGGCTTGTATATACGCCGATTGCCCTAATGGGCTACTTATCTTTGTACATTCTCTAGTAATACATTCAGTCTTGTGTGTTGTGCTCCAAGCTTCTTCTTCTTCCTTGTGCTGTTCGCGTGCTTCCGCAGACGTCTAACTCCAACACATTCATCTCATGATTTAGCTTGCAAAATGTCACACTCTCACTTGAAAATAACAGATTATGGCATCATAGAGATATAAGAGATAGGCACTCTTGGTCTTAACTAGGCTCCATGTTTTTTGGGCTATCGTTTTTTGGATCACAAGAGCAAGAAGATTTTCATGCAGACTTCTCTCTAGAGGAGCAAGTCTTGTAGCAATGGATGCTCCCTGAAGTGGAAACTACAATTGGACTAAAATGTTATTGTTTACTTCTTTTTAGAAATAGTCTACTTGTTGTGTATGTTTACTTTCAGGTTTGGAAGCTCGTGGGTGAGGCTCTATCAATCCTACAAAAGACTACATTGTGGGAGGAATGGTGGGCTGATTGCCCCCTAAGGGGATTGTGTCGCCCAGCTCTGAAGACTGGAGATTTGCAGATTGAAGGAAGGACTAAAGGCTTAAAGATAGATGTGCTGCAGATTCAAAGATCATTGAGAACCTAGACCTGTAGGTGTCCATCCTAAAGCTTTACTGACTGAAATAATTGCAGATCTGAAGACCTAAAGATTTCAAAAAAGTTCAGCTGTGTATGATCCTCTTATCTTAGCTTTGTCGAGGACGACAAATTCTAGGGGGGGGGGGGAGAGTGTTGGGTTGTAGGGTATGCACACATCCTCAATTGTGCATGGGAACCCTCCCTAGACCATAAGAATAACTCTTTTTGTATCTACTTAGACTTTCACATAAAAACACCCTCTTAGGACACTTTTTGATATTTCCCTTATACTAAGGTAGTAAAGCCTTGTAAATAGCCACCTCTCTTGCACACATATGAGAGAACACACGTGAAAATCCCACGCCTTCAATTCTTGGGATTTGTTTGTTAGAAAAGGAATATTTGCCAAGATATGTTAGTTAGAGAGAGATCCACTTTTTGACTTTTCAAAGGAGCACATAGGGAATAGAGCTTAGCCTATATATAGAAGCTCATTTTGTAAAGAAGGGAGATTTTGGTCGACGTGCTCTCATGTAATATCATTTATCAATGGAAGATGCTCTCTTTACTCCTACAAGACTATTTACATTTACATGTATTGTGTCTTTGCGAGTGTGTGAGAGTGGAGTGTGTGTGCCTATGCATGTCTCTCCTTTGTGTGCGTAGGATAATTGTATTTGCTTGTATTTTCCTCATGGACTAGGATCCTTGACTCCTTATTCTCCTTGTTTTCAAGCATGTGGCATAGCATGGGGCTAATGCCAATGGCTTGAACATAGCAAGAAGGAAAGCTCAAGAGTGACTCTCCTCTCATCCACCCCATACCTCCCACATGTTCAAGCCATTGGCATCAGCCCCATGCTATGCCACATGCTTGAAAACAAGGAGAATAGGGAGTCAAGGATCCTAGTCCATGAGGAAAATACAAGCAAATGCAACTACTCTACTCACACAAAGGAGAGACATGCATAGGCACACACACTCCATTCTCACACACACTCACAAAGACACAAATACATGTAAATGTAACAAGTCTTGGAGTAAATGAGCGACTTCTTCCATTGATAAGAGATATTACATGAGAAGACGTCGACCAAAAGCTCCCTCTTTGCAAAAATGAGCTTCTATATATAGACTAAGATCTATTCCCCATGTGCTCCTTTGAAAAGTCAAAAAGTGGATCTCTCTCTAACTAACGTATCTTGGAAAATATTCCTTTTCTAACAACCAAATCCCAAGAATTGGAGGCGTGGGATTTTTACGTGTGTTCTATCATATGTGTGCAAGAGAGGTGGCTATTTACAAGGCTTCACTACCTTAGTATAAGGGAAATATCAAAAAGTGTCCTAAGAGGGTGTTTTTATGTGAAATTCTAAGTTGATACAAAAAGAGTCAAAAAGAATTATTCTTATGGTCTAGGGAGGGTTCCCATGCACAATTGAGGGTGTGTGCATACCCTACAACCCAACAGATGTCATAATATTGAGTCGATACTGTGCATAATGTAGCTGATATGCTATATAGTCTTGTGGTTGACTACCATGAGCTTATAGTTGCACTTTCATTTGAGGGTGAGTTTGGGCTTTGCATAGATTCATTCTGGCATATATGACTATCGTATTAGCGGACATGCAATTTTCACTTTTGAATTGTTCGTCCAAGTTACGACCAATTGATAGGTGTGTATACCCTATAAGCTATGCACTTTTTGTAATTCTTCCCATCTTTTTTTTTGCATTTTGTGCTAGGCTTCATTATGGCTGAGTTTGACCATCACGTCTAGAAGTGATAGAAACTCAGTTCGTAGAGCTTATTGTGACCATGCTCATGGTGTGTGTGCATTGTGGGATGCATGTGTGAGCATGTATTCACTTTGAGTTCTATACCCACTATTGGGCGCTGATGACATTAGTGGGGATGTCATAGTATTGAGTCAATACTGTGCATAATGGAGCTGATATGCTATATAGTCTTGTGGTTGACTACCATGAGCTTATAGTTGCACTTTCATTTGAGGGTGAGTTTGGGGCTTGCCTGGATTCATTCTGGTTATATGACTGTCGTATTAGTGGACATGCAATTTTCACTTGTGGATTCTTTGTTCGAGTGATGACTAGTTGATAGGTGTGTATACCCTATCAGCTATGCATTTTTTGTAATTCTTCCCATCTTTTGTTTGCATTTTGTGCTAGGCTTCATTATGATTGAGTTTTCCCATCACTTTTGGAAGTGATAGAAACTCAGTTTGCAGAGCTTCTTGTGACTTCATGCTCATGGAGTGTGTGCATTGTGGGGTGCCTATGTGAGCATGTATTGACTTTGAGTTCTATACCCACTATTGGGCACTGATGACATTAGTGGGGATGTCATAACATTGAGTCAATACTGTGCATAATGGAGCTAATATGCTATATAGTCTTGTGGTTGACTACCATGAGCTTATAGTTGTACTTTCATTTGAGGGTGAGTTTGGGGTTTTCCTAGATTCATTCTAGTATATATGATTGTCGTATTAGCGAATATCCAGTTTTCACTTGTGGATTCTTTGTCCGAGTTATGACCAGTTGATAGGTGTGTATACCCTATCAGCTATGCATTTTTTGTAATTCTTCCCATCTTTTGTTTGCATTTTGTGCTAGGCTTCATTATGGCTGAGTTTGCCCATCAGTTCAAGAAGTGATAGAAACTCAGTTCGTGGAGCTTCTTGTGACTTCATGCTCATGGTGTGTGTGCATTGTGGGGTGCATGTGTGAGCATGTATTCACTTTGAGTTCTATACCCACTATTGGGCGCTGATGACATTAGTGGGGATGTCATAGTATTGAGTCGATATTGTGCATAATGGAGCTGATATGCTATCTAGTCTTGTGGTTGATTACCATGAGCTTATCGTTGAACTTTCATTTGAGGGTGAGTTTGGGGTTTGCCTGGATTCATTCTGGTATATATGTGTGCACTATTATCTTTAGCTACTACTTCAAAGTCTGCTCAATAAGGAATAGGAACCATCTCAATAACTTGTCAATAACACAAAGCTTATTGATGAGGTAGAGTAGGGTTTGGTGGTCAACAAAAATATTGAATTTGTTGCCTAGAAGTTTTTTTTTTTTGCAATATAGAACATGCCTTAGCCTTCATGCTTAATGGTAGTGTAGTTATGTTATGTGGGGATAAAATGTCAGCTTTCATAACCCATTGAGAATTCTCAGTTCTCTTAATCAGCCAATTGGGCCAAGATGCACTTGGTTGCAAAATTAGAGGTGTCTACATACATGTGGAAGGGTTTGTTTGGATCTCGTGCTAAAACATAAGGCATTCATATGATGTGTGTTTTAAGCTCTTGAAAGGTGTTTTTGCACTCGTATGTGCATTCAAATTTTTTGAGAAGCCGATACAGTGGCTTATCAATGGTTGCATACATATGCATGAGCCTCCTGTAGTAACCACATTGCCCCATGAAGGCTTGCCCTTCCTTTGCATTGTGTGGTCTTAGAAAACTCTACAATTGCCTTGATCTTAGATATGCCATAATTTGATATTATATGCCCAAGCCCATTGATACACACTTCTTAGGGTTCAAATAGACTTTGTATAAGAAACACTCATCAAATATCTTTCATAGGTCTCGTAGATGATCACTTCGTGTGTGGAAATATGAGCATAAATCATCCAAGTAAACTTCCAAGGATTTTGAAAGAAAATATCTATAGACATGGCACATGAGCATTTGGATTGTAGCTCAAGATGTGAAAATAATAGGTGCTATTGATATATTTAGGTAGTGATGTGTGTGAACACACTAGGATTGTCGGGGCACTTTTTTGCCTCTTTAGGATGTTCCCCCCCCGGCTTGTATATACACCTATTGCCCTAATGGTTACTTCTCTTTGTATATTCTAGTGGTAATACATTTAGCATTGTGTGCTATGCTCCAAGCTTCTTCTTCTTCCTTGTGCTTTTTGCATGCTTCTGCAAACCTCAAACTCCAACAATTGGTATCAGAGTAGATCACTGCTTCATCTAGGGCATCATCCACACCTGTCTGGTCACAGTCTCAAAATCGCACGGAATTTGGTGAGCATACTCATGGTGATTAGGAGATCAAAATAGCTTCACTATGTGGTGCTAAAATTGTGATCTTAGCTTGTTTGGACCTCCGAACACACTATCATAGTGCTTGTGTAAGCTATTTTGCCTTTTTGTGCCAAAGATATATACATGTTTTGGTTCGCTAGTATAAGCATCTCGAAGTCTGCTACATGTTTAACAAAACTAAATAGGGTAGTTCTGCTCAACTTTTTGAGATACAATCAATTTTCTACATTAGGTTATTTTAGTTAGTGGCCATGGTTGAAAGCAATGATGTATTCCATATGTTGGCTGTTGAGGATAAGTTGGATGGTACGAATTACCCATTATGGGCTTATATCCTGTGTCATGTATTGGTTGTAAAAGGACTGTGGAATATTGTGCAAGGTGTTGAAAAATGTCCTATTACACTTGCAAATACAGGTATTGAAGCTGATACAAATGGCATTGAAGATGTTTACATTTCTATTTGTACTGCGGTTCCTACTGCACCTACTACAGAGCAAATTCATTGGGATGGCAGAGATGCTCAAGCATATGCATTGATAGCCTTGTCTGTCAAACGTGCCATTATTCCTCACATTCACTCTTGTAGAACAACAAAGGATGCTTCGGATACACTTACCACTTTATAGCAGGCAAGGAATGATGCTCGTGTTGCTTACCTCTAAAAATAGTTGGAGAGTGAGCACATGAATGAAGGTGATTTATGGACAATTTTCTAACAAAGATTGAAGACTTGAAGGAACAATTGATTTCTGTAGATGAAGTTATACCAAAGGGTTCACTTGTGCAAACCATTCTAAATGGTCTTCATGATTCATATTAAAGTTTTGCTTCTACTCTTAATTTGATGAGGAAAGGCAATCCAAATGCCTTAACATTTGAACAGTTAGTCTCTGTTTTGTTGCAAGAAGATGAGTCTAGGAAGATTACGTCCATTATGCATGTTGCAGATCAAGCTTTCTTGGCTAGTTAGAAGGGCAAAGGAAAATGGAGCTCATCTACTAGTACGCAAAAATCTGCAAATGCTTCACATTCAAAGAAGGAAGAAAAGATGAAAAGAAATCAAAAAAGCACAAATTCCTTTGCAAGTACTGTAAAGAAAACAATCATTTCATAAAGAATTGTCCAAAACTGGCTGTAAATGTGGCAAAGAAAAAAGAGGCTGGAATGGTTGTTGTCGAGGCCTCTACACTGAAAATAGAGTCTACTAATCTCGTGCAGAATGAAGAATGGTCTTTTACTACTGTTCACAGTTTTGACCCATCTTCTCATGAGCAGTGTATGTCTGTAGTAGACTCAGATTTCTAGTACTTTGATAGTGGGGCAACCAAACATATCACCTTGCAACACAGTTTCTTCACTTCACTTGAGCGTGCCCCTACATGGAATACTATCACATGTGCCAAAAAATCCTCTTATCCTGTGATGGGAGTTAGTAAGATCAATCTGACTACTGTTGATGGTAGTTCTTTTACATTGTCAGATGCTTTATGTGCCAAGGATCAAGGAGAATCTCTTATCAGTTTCAGCTTTAGCCAAGATTGGCTTGGTTGTGAAATTCGTTGATGATACATGTATAGTTCATGATTTGTCAAATGGCGATGTGATTATTGCTTCTGGCATTTTATGTCATGGGCTATATAAGCTCATAGATTATGAAAAATCTGTGAATGATTCAGCATGTGCAGTACATGATTCTCAGGGTATGTCAGATGCAAAGCTTTGGCATGCATGCTTTGGTCATCTAAATTTTGCTATTTTCTTATGCCTGCAGAAATCTGACATGGTGTCCTCTTTGCCCAAACTTGAGGCAACCGGTAAACATGTATGTGAAGGCTGTATTTTGGGCAAAATGCAACATTCCTCATTCCCAAAAGATGGTTCAGTTCCAGCTACTTAGAAGTTGCACCTTGTTCACAGTGATGTCTATGGTCCTATGCATATACCCTCTTTTGAAAATTATCTTTACTTCATGACTTTCATTGATGATTTTTCCAAACATGCATGGGTATATCCATTGACAACAAAGCCCGAAGTGTTTACGTGCTTCAAACAGTTTCTGGTTTTGGTTGAAAATCTGTTAACATGTAAAATGGGCACCCCCGTTCTGATCGGGGGGGGGGGGGGAGGAATATATGTCTTCTGACTTTAATGCATCTCTGGCTGAACATGGGATAAAACATCAATGTATAGTGCCATATGCACCTCAACAAAATGGAGTTGCTAAACGAAAGAACAGATCAATCATGGAGATGGTGAGGTGTATGGTCAAGAGTTAGGCTTTACCACATAGTTTCTGGCTTGAGGTTGTCATGTGTGCATCATATGTACTTAACATGTGTCCCACTAAAGCATTGGAGTTTATCACTCCATATGAGGCTTGGTATGGTCGTAAGCCATCTATTGCTCACTTGCATGTTTTTGGTTGTCTGGCATATGCATTAGTGCCTAATCGACATCATAGGAAACTGGATGATAAAGCAGTAAAATGTATTTTTGTTGGGTATAGTTCTGAAAGGAAAGGCTATCATTTGTATCATCCACAGACTAAACACATTTTGGTTAGCCATGATGTTGTTTTTGTGGAAGAAGATATTCACCTTTACTTTCATGTATGAAGGAGACATCTATTAGCTCCAAAGACATGTATGATACTTTGCTGCCTCTTTTTATAGGTGGACAGTCTAGTGCTGGTCCTTACAAGGTTGAAAAATAGCCTTTATAGGTTTCATGTGATGATGTAGATCATTCCATTTCTGATGCAAGTTTACATGATTCACTTGTTGATGAGAGAGCTGATATTGAGGAGGCAAAAACTATGCCAAAATGGCCAGTGAAGACTTTGCATGACAACAAATTAGATGCACCTTTGTGATATCGTACTCGTTCAGGATCTCATACTGCCTCTTTTGCATCAGATTGCTATGCTATGGTTGCCTCTAGTCTCTGTGATGAGAATGATCCTATTTCGTTTGATGAAGCACAAAATTTAGTAAATTGGATGGTTGCTATGCAATCTGAATATGATGCTATAATGAAGAATGGTACTTGGTCTTTATGTGACTCGCCTCCTAGCAAGAAGGCCACTGGCACTAAGTGGGTATACAAGGTGAAGCATAAGCCTGATGGAACACTTGACAAGTATAAGGCTAGGCTTGTTGCAAAGGGTTATGCATAGGAAAGAGGCATTGATTTTGATGAAACCTTTGCTCCTACATGCCAAATGACTACTTTTCATAGCATCTGTGCACGTGTAACTCATCATGGTTGTAATGTACATCACTTGGACATTAAATTTGCATTTCTAAATGGTGACTTGCATGAAGAAGTGTATGTTTTTTAGCCCCGTGGCTTGGTGCAAAAAGGCCATGAAAACCAAGTGTGCACATTGAAGAAGGCATTATATGGTTTAAAGCAAGCACCACGTGCTTGGTATGAAAAGATACATGCCTATCTCATTGCACATGGTTTTGAGAACAGTCCAACTGAAAGCACCTTATATGCTGAGCATGCTAATGATGTGCTTCTGATCATTATTGTGTATGTTGATGACATGCTGCTTGTTGGTTCTTGAGATGTCTGATTTGGGGCATTTGCATCATTATTTGGGCATTTAGTTTATGCAAGTTGATGTTGGAATGGCTTTGTCTCAAACTAAATATATTGACATATTATTGCAGTGTTTTGGCCTTGAAGGCTGTAAACCTATTGCCACTCCTATAGAGACATGTCTACGATTGATCTTCATGATGCTCGAGATGCATTTGATGTTGTTCTCTATCAGTAGGCTGTTGGATGCTTGATTTATTTATGCATTACTCAGCCATATATTTAGTTTGATGTCTCACAAATGAACAGGTTTATGCATTGCCCAGGTGTCAAGCATTGGGAGGAGGTTAAGCACATCTTTCGCTACTTGAGTGGTACCCGGCTACTTGGATTGTTTTATCCCAAGGGGGATCACTACCGCCAGATTTTACATGCTTTTTCTGAATCTAACTAGGCTAGTTGCTATGACACTTGTGTGTCCACTAGTGGCTTTTGCTTCATGCTTGGTAGGTCATGTATATCTTGGTTGAGTAAGAAGGAGCCCAGTGTGGACACTTCTAGTTGTTGAGTATAGGGCAACTTTCACAACGATTGTTGAATGTGTGTGGCTCAGATGCCTTATGGTTGATTTGGGTGTTGGTGAGTCTTCTGCCACCACCATCTTCAGTGACAGTCAGATCGCATTGGCAGTTGCGAGGAACCCTATGTTGCATGCTCATACTAAGCACATTGAGGTGCATTATCAATATGTCAAAGAGAGGTTCTCTGTTGGAGAGATCAACTTGGCATATGTGCCCACGTAGGAGAACATTGGAGATGTTTTCATGAAGGCTCTATCTAGAGAGAAGTTTGAAGCTTTTCGCAAAGCTTTGGGCTTACTTCCTTTTATGGATTGATTCCACATAGCTTGGTGCTTCCTTATACATGAGCGCCAGCTCCTTGTTCATCGCATCACTCCCAGGGGGGATTTGTTGATATATTTAGGTAGTGATGTGTGTGAACACACTAGGATTGCAAGGGCACTTTTTTCCCTCTTTAGGAGGTTTTTTCCCCTCGTCTTATTGCCCTAACGGATTACTTATCTTTGTACATTCTAGTGGTAATAGATTCAGTATTGTGTATTGTGCTCCACACTTCTTCTTCTTCCTTGTGCTGTTCGCGTGCTTCCATAGACCTCGAACTCCAACAGGTGCCCCATTCCATTGCAAAGGAAATTTTATGATGATCCTTAGGTGTTATGGGTACCTAATTGTAGCTTGGGAACACACCAAGGAATTTGTATACTTCCTTGCATTCTACCCTTTCCATTGACAAATGATATGATATAGGTAAATGGAAACACAAAGTTTAGCATTCTTTTTAGGTACAACCATGATATGGGATACCCATTGAGATGAAATGGGTGGCCAAATCTTTGTTGATATCTTCCTTGAGATTGGAAGATTAGGACTCATTGTAAGCATATGATCTTTGTTTATAGAGTTGTACATCCCATGACATAAGAATTTGATGTACACAAATATCACAATAAATGCCTTGATATCTCTGTACATCCACATGAAGATTTCTTTGTACTCCATAGGATTTGTATGAGATCCACTCCCTCAAAGCTTGAAAAATCATTGGAAGTGTAGGAGAATTGCTACTTGTCTTCTTCAATCTCAATGACCAATTTCGTTGTGGTTTCTATGTTATCAACTTTCTTACTCCTTTCTTGGTAGCAATGACTACTCTCGTTGACAAATCAATGATGGATTTGTTTAGCACATCATGGAACCTAATTAGAAACATCATGGAAGTTGATTAGGAATAGAGTATTACCTTCATATCCCTCAATTGCCAAGCTTGTTGGGAGGAATCTCCTAGATGTGTGACTTTGTGTCAAGTTCCTTTCCTTTGGATGAGTATCATGTCTTTAGAGTATTGGCCTTGCGACATTGAGATTACTTCATCACTACCTATGTATCTGAGAAGAGATTGGAGACTAGAAGCTGCATCAAGCCAAGATTTTGGACTTCAGTGCCTCCTCAAGAGGTAAGTTACTTTAGGTAGATTCTCCTATTCTTGCAACCCTATGAAGGGAGGATTGCCTTGGGATCAATCCTTCTTTTTCCACTTAGACACTAGTAATTTCTTGTAGAGTTCTCCATGGCAAGAACCCTCAATGTTTGAGAGTGAAATATCACCTTCTAGTAATGTGTTTTTTGATGGTATTGGTTCTAGCCTTGTCTTTTAAGAGTCAACTACTCTGTGTTCTCTCCATAGAATTTCTTTGCTCCTTAGCGAGTTCATCTTGTGTCTTCTTGAGGGTGGCCTCAAGTTCAGCAATCCTTTTTTCCACTTATTCTCTCTACATTAGTCTTTAGATTTCTAAGTTCCTTTAATTGACTCAAAATGCTTTAGAACTTCTACTTCTCTATTAGAGGCAATAGGATCAAGCACTTTCTTATCCTTAGCTTTTTCTTATTCTTGCATATGCATGACCATTTATTGGTGCTATCTTTTCTTGTTCCTCATCGCTAATAGATGTTGTTTAACCACCAGGTTAATAGGGGGAAATTTTCCCACTCTATCAAGGTTTTTAGGGAAATATTTATATAAGTGTGTCTCACCACTATCATTGCAACAAGCCTTCCTAGGTTGGATAGGAGGGGGCAGGATTTTCTACTATGCATGGAGAAAACTGATGAAGTGATCTTTGTTGCACCTATAACAAGGAACTCTCATTTGAGTGCGTAAAAATTGAGGTCTATTTGTAGTCTGATATGGTACATTAGCATAGTATATTGGGGCATTCTTAGATTTTTTATAGCTATAAATATAATAGTAGTCATTTTTTCCACTAGAATAGTTTGGATAATTTGTGTAATATGTGGGTTTTTTGTAATATTATGGATAGACATAATGTTGAATACTCTCTATCAAGTTACCTTGCCCACTTATCTATGTGGTAACTAGATACTTCAAACGAAAAATTGCAAGATTTATTTTCTCTTTGACTGTCTATCCATACTTCACTATATCATGTGTGCAAGAGCAAGGTGTTGCTAAATTAACACATAATTAGGTGGGTACATTAGGTATTCCATCATTGAGGCATGTATGGATAACCATACATTGGTGGGTACTAGTATTTGTTTGGGTAAGGCCTTGGGAATTGATAATTTCCCATGGGTGGTATTTATGGGTACTAGCCTTGATTGGTAATGTACTATTCAAAAGGTTTTCTATTGTAGAAATAGTCAATAGTCATATGATTTTCCATATTCTACTTTGTTTTTCAATATTGCAACCGTTGGTTTGCAAGTTGAAGGGGTCTTCTTGTAAACATATGAGTATGGTGATCTCCTTTGTATTGGGAAGATATATATGGGTACCCTAGATGTATGCACACCCGATTCAAGTCGAGCTCTTTTGCTAAAGCCTCCACCATTGCATCGATTCTTGAAAAGAAAGATTTCATACTTGGAGAGGATTTTGTAGGTGGCATGAGGACTTGTATAGCATTGACCAAGCCTTATTCTGGTACAATTTTGTATACAATCCTCCAAGGTAGGATAATCTTCTTCCAATAATTTACATCCTTTCTTATCTTGAAGATTATATAGCTAGAACTCCAAAGCATAAACTTCTGACTGAGTTCACACAATACATACATATTTGTAGCCTTGTGTCTATAAATATTTCTACAAAATCAACTTTTGAGATTGATTTTTCACACAATTTGATAACAAAATACTTACCATAAAGGCTTAAACAAAAAATAATGTGCTTTCCCTACCTTAAGGTGGGAAACTTAAGCACCTATACAATAAATTTAAGTGCCTATACAATAAACTTTAGATCCTTGTGGATTAAGCTAATACGCTTAAGCCTGGTATTAGCTTACCCATAACAATTTTGGTTTTCTTTAGAACCTTTCTTAGGTTCGAGGGGGATCAAGAGATATGCTATAGTTTGCAATTGAGAACTCTACAAGACATCTAGAAAGTGTGTGATACGTTTGGCTATAAAGGGTAAGTCGCCTATCATGCATTGGCTATGTATTGATTGTAGCATCAAGCATCTAGTCTTAAGTACTCATTAGCTTCTTGTTTGAAGCTCATTATCATAGTTGATGTATCATGTCTTACTCCTATATTTGAAAATTCTATAAGAAGATTTTCAGGAGTTTGTCTATGTTCTGCAAGTTTTGTATGCTCAAAGACTTGAACAAGATGATACCAAATGTTTCAAACTAAGGAAAGAACTCATGGACATATTTTGCACACAATTCTGTTTAAAATATAGACTTTCATGCAAGTGGGTCATCTTGAACTTCATAAAACACATACACACATCTAGCCATTTGGAAAGGATGAGGTCTTCGACCAAGGTCTAGCCTTGGGATGGGATTACATGCCATCACTTGTGGATAATTATTAATTTGAGACATGTGCATCTTTTGGCCTATCAAATATGGTCTACATTGCATTCGAGGCAGTAACATTGGCCTAGTCATTGTTGGTCTTAAGTGTGTAGTTGTTTTAGTGTCCTACTTGGAAGAGGTACTCAGATAGGTGTAGTTCCAACTCAAAGTGTAGGAAAAGGCTGCCACATTGATCAAAGAGGAATATATGTGACATTGGGGATTGGTGTAAAGAGTGGCATATCTTGAGCCAAAGTGATGAAAGTATTTTGAATTATAGTAGTGTTGGGTCCAAGAGAAATTACTTGGAATTAGGCTATTCCCATAATGCTAATAGGTGTCATTCCTAGAGTTGTACTCACAATATTTGAGGGTGAAATAGGTGGTGCAAGGTTTCTAGGACCACAATTTGGAGTTACTACCATCCTAGGAATGCCATTCATAAATACTTGTAGGCCGTGATGGGTAAAGTCATATTGGGCACCTCCCATGAGAGGATAGTAGGCTCTATTGTGATCATTCTCATACATAGACAATATTGTGGAATACAAATATCTAAAATTTTGTATGTGCAAGTGATATGGACGTCTACTTATAGTTGATGGAAGGACCCAAAAGGCTTCCTTTATTTTAGGAGCAGAGTACACCTCATATGGATCTATCATGGATGACTCTCCTTATTTGTATTGCTCGTGTCAACGAATGTAAAGCATTTGCATCATTTTTGCCTTTGTTCTGATTAGGATCAAGGATGTTTTGTCAAGCAACTCAATGTCTTGTGGATTGATCATATCTATCTTATATGTGACAATATTATAGCCACCCATTTTTCTACTAGAAATTCACCCTCATATTTGATTATTGTAATGTTGGGAAGACCCAATCCTTGTTGAGATATCAAGCTCAACATGTGATGATCGACGATGACATGTATCACTTTTTCATTTCTCTGACATGTATAGTCATCAAGCCGGTCTATGTCAGGGATACTGTAGTGAGATTTACTAGATCTATCTACTGAGAGTGATGGAACATTTGTTTCTTGCCACCTCACTCACTCACAAACATTAGGATTTTCCTTATGTCTTGTTCTTTATATATTGCACTAGTTGTATTGATGTATTAGGTCATTCTTGTATATTATCTTTATGTGATAGAAGAAGAAGAAGAAGAAGAAGAAGAAGAAGAAGAAGAAGAAGAAGAAGAAGAAGAAGAAGAAGAAGAAGAAGAAGAAGAAGACCATTCTTACTTGCCTCAACCTGTGTGTGATCCTTTCTTTGTATGTGAGAGTGTGTGAGATCTCTCTTCCTTATCTCCTTTCTCTTGACATTGTATCAAAGACAATGTGGTTGTAGAGAGCTTATGGATAAGGTCCATAGTGAAGAGTACGTGAGAAGGTGTGGACAATGGGCACTTCACAAATGATCTCAGATTGCTATAGAATTTGGTGTGAAGGTAGAAGAAACAAAATTATTCTCATGAGTTATCCCTTTAGGGTCACTCATTTTGCTCAAATTTCAAATTTGCAGCCATCTCGACCTCCGTTTCAAGCCCACAAGGTGGGGCCACATAAAAGATAGGTCAGTTTGCAAAACCGTGACTTTTGTTCTATTGGGAAATACTCAAATAATCCAAATCCAAAATTTCAATTAATATATCATATTAATTGAAATTTTGGATATATGAAAATTTTGGATATATGAAATCCCATGTACTTATCATATATGAAAACTATGTTTTTTTGAGATCGAACTGTCACATAATAGTGTGATAGTGTTCAAGCATAGGTACTGCTCCTAGCGCTTTTTTAGTGTAGTGAATTGTTGCAAAAATGGAAGATGTTGGAATGAGTCAACTTATGAGTGATAAGTTGGACAAGAACAACTTTCATGCTTGGAGATTCAAAGTGACAAATTTCATAATGGGAAAAGGCCACTGGAAGTAAATCAAGGAGAGAATGAAAATGCTCTATAGTTACTAGAGAGGAATGGGATCACGAACTAGTTAAGAGCATATGAATACTAGAATAAAGTAGCACGGAAGGTAAACCCATAGGCTACAAGTGGGTTTACAAGGTAAAGCACAATGTTGATGGTAGCATAAAGAGGCATAAAGGATGACTGGTAGCAAAAGGATATGCATAGGCATATGACATTAATTATGAGGAAACTTTTAGCCCTATAGCTAAAATGACTACTATCAGAACACTTGTTGCATTAGCTACAACAAAAGCATGGATTTTGCATCAGATGGATGTGAAGAATGCCTTCTTACATGGTGAGTTACAAGAAGAAGTTTACATGGACTAGCCATAGGGATATGAGGATTCAAATAACCTAGAATATGTTTGCTGGTTGCAAAAGGCTTTGTATGGGCGTAAACAAGCCCCTCGTGCTTGGCATGCAAGGGTTGGAGATTATTTAACCACCTTTGGATTTTCTATGTGTGATGCACATCACTCATTATACACAAGGAAGGGAGATGATGGCATCATGACTGTGGCTATTTATGTTGATGACTTTATTGTAGGTGGTGATAATGAAGAAATCATTAAAGAGGTAAAGCAACTCCTTATGCAGGAATTTGACATGAAAGACCTTCATATAATGCACTAGTCTTTGGGCATTGAGTTTATACATATAGAAACAGGTATATGGATGTCGCAAAGGCAATATCCCTTGAGTATGCTATAAAAGTATGGTATGGCTGATTCTAATCCAATTTCTATGCCATTAGATCCAAAATTGAAGTTGGATACTACATCACGTCAAGTACTGGAAAGTTCTACTATGTACAAGAACATTTTGGGAAGTCTGATATATCTCACAATTAAAAGACCTAATCTAAGCTACATTATAGGACTTCAAAGTCAATTTATTTAGGTTCCTAGAAAACCACTTGTAGATGCTTTGAGATGCACTCTACATTATGTGAGTGCTACTTTGGATTATGCATTTTTTAATGAAGTTGGTGTAGAATTGCACGTTCATGGATACATTGATGCAAATTAGGCTGGTAGTATTCTAGATAGAAGATCTACTAGTGATCACTTAGGAGTGCAACTGCTAAATGGAGCACTAAGAAGCAACCCATTGTTGCTTTGTCAAGTATAGAGGCTGAATATAGAGATGCTGCAATGGAAGCATGCAAAGCATCGTGGCTAGAGATGCTGCTTAAAAATTTAGGTGTGGAAGTGTAAAAGACTATCATCATTTGTTGTGATAATCTTAGCAACATCCAGTCAGCACAAAATCCTATCTTTCATGCTAGAACAAAATATATTCAGGTACATTATCACTGCATTGGAGAAAAGGTATATGTGAGGACATATGAATAGGTTGCTAATATTTTCACTAAAGCACTTGGAGAAGAGAAGCTCATGAAGTTTTGAAAGATGCTTGGCTTACACGACATGATGTTGAACTTGAGGGGGAGTGTTGAGATATCAAGTTCAACATGTGATGATCGAGGATGACACGTATCACTTTTTCATTTCTGTTGGAAATGAGGTAGTCCCATAGCTCATATCATAGGTCCATGGTTCCATAGGTCCAGCATATACAACATAGAATCTAGCGATCTTCCAATATTGACAAAACATGAACATACCACATTTAATCATACAAATGATGAGACAAAGATAGAGAAAGATTAGACAACATGTGTAAAGTGTTATGTAAGCCAAGGCTTACTCACACTATCATCTATACCAATGTTCAGTGTACAATGTGGGAGAAAAACTCTCAACCACTGTATGTGAACAGAAATAGATAGATGAGTGAATGTACAAATGTAACAAACATATTCAGATGTATGGATAGAAATCTGAATATACATGAGATGTGTGACCTTATAGGCTATAGAAGAGTGAATATGAGTGACAAAAGAGGAAGGATCAATCTAAAACTGATAATCAACAAACCCTCATCTAACCTTAGGTTATGGAAGACCCTAAGTCAGATACGTGTGTGAAAAGATCACATACTTAAAAAGTAGCAAAGAATGCTAACAAGTTTGCTTCCAAAAATCCTCAAACTCATATGACCATACCTTCTTTAACACCTCGTCCAAATATGCATAAAGCATAACCGTACTGATTCTCTTGTACCTATGCCGAATAGGACCCGTCCTGATATGGATGTTACTGCTTCCATAAACTTCAAGTAGTACCTGTGTGCATAAAGAGAATATGTACCTGAATTCTTAACATAAGATGCAAATCTTATGTTAACCACCATCCAATGTCTTTGAAATAACCCTAAATCTTCATGTAGAAGACAATCTTCAAATACTCCATGTAGATGGCTGATCCTCACCATCAAGCTGCTAATTACCAAGTCCTCTCCATGAGCAAGAGTGTGAGCACACTCTTGTCCTCCAAGAAGAACTCCATACCCGCTCCTCAACAATCTCCAAGTTAGCACCATGACTGCCCCATGTGCTTGAAGAAACACCACCTCTATTGAGGTCCAAGCACCAAGGCTTGTGTTGAACACTAGGTGAAGGATATCTAACAATGAGCTACAACTCTTCTTATATAGCCTTTGGTTGTCCTTGAAAATCTTTTCCAAAAGCAATCGTTGATAGAAACGCTCCACGATTGCTATCATCGTGAAAATCATGTCGCCGTCACTTTTATCGCACCGCTATATTTTAGCTAGAAAGCATAATAAATAAAATATGCCAAAATAACTTCGCTGTGCCGTTGGCTGAATTCGGGATTCAAACTCTGGTCATAGAAATGAGAACATCGTGAATTAACCAATGCGCCAACGTCGTTTACAAGGATTGACTTTAAACACTCAACATGCTGTGTACACTGTGAACAAAATGGACCAATGACCATGGGATTGAGACCTTGACCTTTGGGACATTGTTTTCCAACAATCCCCCCTGCAATGTCACAATGGTATAAACTGAATTGAATCTGCAAACTTCATAAGCTACAAATTATTACAAGCTTCAAGTTGGTACTCCCGAACTGACCTTCAAACCTTTTCTTTAAAAGTCTTCTTCAAAACTAAATTTGACTTTCCTTCAAAAAAGCTGAACTTGCTGAATATGAACCATAATACCTGAGAAAATATGCAAACTAGATATCCAATAGTGTACTCATCAAGCAATCACTGTTTGATAATAAATGTAACAAATACTGACTCTGAACCTACTAGCTATCTCCTGTCTTCATAAACCTGAAAACATACACTAGGATCCATATATTTGCATTTACCTTATGAAAGTTTTCTCAACGTACTTCTGTTGTGTCATGTAAATACACTAAAAATCAAGAACTGAATCCTGGAACCTGTGACTGACAACTCACAACTTAGTGTATTATGAACACTACTGATTCATCTCTAACTGTAATCAATCAAGTCAACTTGAAATCAACTGAAATCAATTCATGAGTCTCATAAAAAAATCTATGATGTCATCATGTCTTCATCCTTGTTTAATGTGTAAATCCTTCATACCTCTTTCCTTCAGAATCTGGTATAAACATAAATGTGCGCACTTCTCAAACATACCTTTCTGAAATATCAAGCTTCTCTTCAATAGAACTCTAGAACCTTCTCCTGAACAAGAACATCCTAACAGGAACTTTCTCCAGACACTCTCCTTCTTTCTTCTTCTTTCAAAGCTGGAACATAAAGAGAAACTGACAAAGGAAATATAGGAATACCTAAAATAGGAATACCTGTAGGTATGACTCTGAATTTTCACATATGGGTGAAAATAAGTCTTCATGTTTCATCACCCCCCTGGATGACTTAACACTAGTATCCAGTATTCTTCAAATTATATCAGACTTTATGAAATCTTGGATGTCCTTCTTCATAAATCTGATCTTCAGTAATCAATACCTGTATCTCAAACAAAATCTTTGAACCCTTTTTATTAGCATTGTGCACATGCCAATAGCTTTCCCTGTTGTTCTTCAGCTTCCCAAAATCTAGAATAAGGTTAGCTGATCCAATAAAAACCTTGCTGAAAGCATTTTAGGATTCATAACCTTTCTGCAACATAACAAGTATCTTCTTTTATCTCTCAAAGTTTCCATGCTTCTCACAAAAGTTGTGAAACTTTTCTTTAACCAAATCCTTCCAAGAATTTGCAATTCCTACTTGAAACATAAGTGGACAAACTTCTCACTTTGGGAACTCCAAAAGCTGCAAGTTGATACTTCATATCTTTCATATTCTACCCGGGTGAAATGTGATAGTATCTGCTTGAATTTCTTTGGCTAACTATTCTCAATCAAGTGATAGTTCTGATGGAACACCTTTTTGAATACAAGCATGTATCCAAAAATCTAGACAATCATAGAAAGTAGATTCTTCAACTGACTAGTACATCAAAAAATCTGAATTTTCTGAAGTTTTCTAAAAATACTGAATATGAGGTAAATTTTCCAAACACAAAACCTCAACCCAAGTTTTCAACATCTGCTACAAAAAACTCTTTTACCTTAAGAGTTAGATAAAGAAGAAATATACTTCTTTGCAACTTTTCATATACCAAGTAGCTTTGTATTGACACTCCATGAATTCTTTGAGGGAACATATCAGCTGCCTGCTTAAAAAGCTTCAACTAAAACATAACTCATACACATATGATTCAAAACATATATCTGTTGCTTTTCTTTCTCTCAATGTAATTCTTCGTCAAATCTACTAAATCATGACCAAGTATAATGCAAACAAGAAACTGCTTCTTCTTTAATCTTCACACAACATGTTCTCGTAGACTCGTCTTTGGATGTAGAGGATAAAATAGGAAAAGTATATGGAAAATATGAGAGAAAAGGAAATCTTACTTTTCTTTTGGAAATATTGGACTTTCTTCTTCTGCAACTTTCTTTCACCTGATGATGATGTCAACATCTTCAAACTTTTCTTCCATACCTTTTGTTATCTTCATCTTGAATTAGCAAGTACTCTTGACGTCTTCAAATGAACTTTTCTCTTTCTCTAATGCTAAGAGTAAGAGACAAAACAAACATGGTATACAAATGGAAGTGAACATAGAATCATGTAACAAACATGGTATACAAATGGAAGTGAACATAGAATCACGTTTTATCATCTCCTTATAACTTTGAATCAAAATTCTGCTTCAAATGTCTGAAATGACTAAATTCACCAACCTTTTGTCTGAATGATGAATTTACCATTCTAGAGTTACCTCTCTAGATACCTAGATCAAATTTTGTAACTGGATATCCAACCAACTTACTACAAAAATTTGGTTGAACACAAAACTCATCCCATCTTCAAATTTGTCTTTTAGATGAGCGTTCTTGCCATGAAAGAGATCTCTCAAAACTCTCTAGAAAAACTTCAAGATACCTGTTTCGATGTAGCCTTTAACTTTCAAATAATGAAAGTGTATAAAAGCACTCCTTGAATTCTTCAAATCTCTTCATAACTCCTCTTCTAAGACATGACCTACAAAAGATAATCTGATAGTAAAAACTGATACCTGTGATTTGATGTTGATCTGATTCCTTCATTTTCTCTAAACCATTGTTCTTCCTTGAATTTGAAGTAGTCTTCTCTTCATCAAGTCTTGGTCTTCAAACAATACTTTTGTAAAGTATTTGCATACTCTTCCAAAAATATTCGGCTGCTAATAGATCATCAACTTCATACTCCACACTGATGAATACACATGTGACTGAATTGTCTAATTCTCAAATCTCTACCCATCTAGATTAAGTGTGTATGTCAAATGTCAAATGTTTAGAAGATGATCTTAAATCATATGTTGTAAACCTAGAACTCTGGGACCCTATGAATATGAGAGCCTGAATGATCTGATGCCAAAGCCCTAAAGCTCTGATACCAAATGTTGGAAATGAGGTAGGCCCATAGCTCATATCACAGGTCCATGGTTCCATAGGTCCAGCATATACAACATAGAATCTAGCAATCTTCCAATATTGACAAAACATGAACATACCACATTTAATCATACAAATGATGAGAAAAAGATAGAGAAAGATTAGACAACATGTGTAAAGTGTTACGTAAGCCAAGGCTTACTCACACTATCATATATACCAATGTTCAATGTATAATGTGGGAGCAAAACTCTCAACCACTCTATGTGAATAGAAATAGATGGATGAGTGAATGTACAAATGTAACAAACATATTCAGATGTATGGACAGAATTCTGAATATACATGAGATGTGTGACCTTATAGGCTATAGAAGAGTGAATATGAGTGACAAAAGAGGAAGGATCAATCTAAAACTGATAATCAACAAACCCTCATCTAACCTTAGGTTATGGAAGACCCTAATTCAGATACGTGTGTGAAAAGATCACATACTTAAAGAGTAGCAAAGAATGCTAACAAGTTTGCTGCCGGAAATCCTCAAACTCATATGACCAAACCTTCTTTAACACCTCATCCAAATATGCATAAAGCATAACCGTACTGATTCTCTTGTATCTATGCCGAATAAGACCCCTCCTGATATGGATGTTACTGCTTCCATAAACTTCAAGTAGTACTTGTGTGCATAAAGAGAATATGTACCTGAATTCTTAACATAAGATGCAAATCTTATGTTAACCACCATCCAATGTCTTTGAAGTAACCCGAAATCTTCATGTAGAAGACAATCTTCAAATACTCCATTTAGATGGCCGATCCTCACCATCAAGATGCTAATGACCAAGTCCTCTCAATGAGCAAGAGTGTGAGCACACTCTTCTCCTCCAAGAAGAACTCCATAGCTGCTCCTCAACATGCTCCAAGTTAGCACCATGACTGCCCCATGTGCTAGAAGAAACACCACCTCTATTGAGGTCTAAGCACCAAGGCTTGTGTTGAACA
Source organism: Ceratopteris richardii (assembly GCA_020310875.1). Taxonomy (NCBI): domain Eukaryota; kingdom Viridiplantae; phylum Streptophyta; class Polypodiopsida; order Polypodiales; family Pteridaceae; genus Ceratopteris; species Ceratopteris richardii. The sequence goes on from CM035442.1 coordinate 129,195,705, forward strand.
CTAGGTGAAGGATATCTAACAATGAGCTACAACTCTTCTTATATAGTCTTTGGTTGTCCTTGAAAAGCTTTTCCAAAAGCAATCATTGATAAAAACGCTCCACGATTGCTATCATCGTGAAAATCACGTCGCTGTCACTTGTATTTTAGCTAGAAAGCATAATAAATAAAATATGCAAAAATAACTTCATTGCGCCATTGGCTAAATTCGGGTTTCAAACTCTGGTCATAGAGATGAGCACGTCATGACTTAACCAACGCGCCAACGTCGATTCCTTGTAACCTAGGCCTTTGGCGTTGTTGCCTTATGCATGCCCCTGCAGGGCTTTGGGCAGAGAGTTGTTCGTTTTCTTGATAATCTTCATCCCTTATTCTTTAATCTTCTTCTTCTTCTTCTCTTTTTGCTTGATTCCCCTTCCACACGTCCCTTCTCCTGAACTCTATCGTCCCCAACAGGCTTTTTGTGGCAATGTGAGTACGTTTGTATTGCTGCCTGCTCTCGTTGATTAAGCAGATTGGCGTGACATATCATGAACTCTTTCCATTGACTTGACTTCACCCCATCCTCTGGTGCCTGTCGGTGATCAGCAAAGAAGCTTGTTTCATAGGCCACCAGTCTTGCATTAATATTGGAAGTCATTTTTACAAAAAATTTAGAATCAATTTCAAAGAAGCGTGTGAAAAATGCTTCTTCAAAAGTCTGCATATATGTGCTTGGCAAAAACATAAGCCGTGAGTAGAATGCCATGATCTTTAATCGGCTTGGGATAGTGGAGACATAAAAAACGAGTGCTTTGGATCCCTGAGTAATCCCGATGAAGTTCAAAAAAGTATATTTGGCATGTTGGAAGACCTTGATGACTGTAAGTAACATGTTTAGAATCTTATTAGTCATTTTGACTGTTAAATCAGGTACAGTGGCGTAGCAAGCAATCCAAAATTCCATGGTTTTAACCATGTATTCTTCAGTCTGTAGATAGTTATGCAGTGGACTTGGCAATAGTGGATAGTTGAGCCATTGGTTATTAATGCTACCCTGGTGCTGTCCTTCCCAAAAATGCGTCCAGGAGCGTGTGCGGGGTACTGAGCAAAAAGATGGATTTACCTGAAGTACGTATGATGATGATTCCCATTGTACCCGGAGTGTAGGGTTTTTCTCCAAAAGTTTTCTCCTCCATACAGGGTCAGCTCTTTCGAATTCCTCTTGAGTGTAGTTGAATGTATTCCTATTGAAATGGAGGTTGTTGTCGGGCTCCTTATTTGTCGTGGTCTTTATATATTGGCGTGTTTGCTGTTTAAGTAGTCCATATGGTATATTGAATGGTTTTAAGATCTGTTCCAAATTTTTGCTTTCAATTCTTGCATCCTTCATGACCTTGATGATGTGATCTTCAAATTCTGCAGTAAGCTGGGACACCAGTAGTGCCCTCTCGTTTCGGCTCAGTTCTGCAATATCCCCATGAGTTCTTTCAGAGTGGATCTCCATTTCCTCCCTTATCGGCGAATGATGTAAGGGGGAAGAGAGAGGACGTACCTCAATCTCCTCAGTAGCCACTGTGGAGTGTGGAACTACTGGTGTCCCCTTTGTTGTCTTTTGTGCTATTTGATCTTGTAGTTGCTTGATCAATTCATCTTTGTTTGTAATCTCCTCTGTGGCCTGCAGAATTTTTTCTTTGTGTTTTAGGAGTTCCTCGCCAATGACCGCGAGTTGATTTGCATCTTCATTGCATTGCTCAAAATATTTGTTTTCTGCCACTTTCCACTTCCTTCTTAGTTCTGCTGTGTCATCCATATACCTTTTCTGCTTGAGCTGATCTTCATACATAGCTATCTTTTCTTCCAATGATTTTGTGTCCTTTTCTGGCACTTTAGGAGCTTCTATCGGTTGATTACCTAGAAGGACTGTCATTAACTCCTTGTTTCTGTTCCGTAAGTTCTCTGCTTCTTCCATGTATATTTTGATTTGTGATTCCAGTATTTTGCTTTGGGCATTCATGCGTGCTTTGTCGGCCTTGCTAGCTTCATATTTCCTTTGTAAATCCTATAGTTGGTCTTTTAATGTCCGATTTTCTGTCTTTAGTGTTTTACATTGCTGCTTGGTCTCTTGGACTTCTTTCTCTTTATCTGCTATGTTCTTTTGTGCTTGAATCAATTGGGTGGAAAGGTTCTCACCCATTTCCCAAAGTTGAGTCTTTTCTTGCATTGCCTTGTCATAGTCAGCATCAGCCTCAAGCATTAACTGCTGAGTGTCCATGGCAGTTTTGATCATATGTTGCACTACTGGCTTGAGCTGAGCGACATCCATGTTCAACCAAGTTTTTGGGATGCTTGGAGCTTCCCCTATTTGGACATCCTTTCCGTGCTCCAAATGTATAGTCTCATTATGTGGTTGTCTAATTTTTAGTTGTACTTCCGGTTCGTTGCTTTCTTCTTCTATGTTGACAATCTTCGTGGCACTCCCTTGAAATGTAACATCCATAGGGGAGGGTTCTGCCACTACCCTTATTGGTGTAAAGGGTTCCGACTCTTCCACCATATTATCTTCTGGTTCTTCCTTGGGACTTTTGAATAATACCTTTCCTGTAAGCATAGTCTCTTGGATTTGAAGGTTGGAAGCTTCATTTAACTTGATGACATGTACTCTTTCTTGGAGCCCTCCTTTCCTGCCTTCTCTTGGTTGGGGCTGATGGGCGGTTGATTTACCCTTGTGCCTTCCTCTTCCACACTCTTGTTCACTTCATTTAACTCCTCCCATTGTCCATCATCTTTGGACTCACTACGAATGTCCACATTCAACAAGGAGGTGTCCGGTTCTTCTTGTGCATGTGATGATGAGCTTGAGTTTACCAAACCCAATTCCTTGTATCTATGCACCTTGGTCATCCTTTTTCTTTTTTCTAAATCTTGACCGGCTTGCTGGTAATGGTGCCCTTGCACTGATAGATTTACTTGACCTTCGATATATTGATGTGTGGCCTCCATTGCTTTGGCTAATTCTTCTTCTGTGATCGGTTGATGGTCTTCAATTCTTGTCCTTGGAAGTACATGTGCCCTCTTTGTGGCTCGCACCTCGACTTCTGTCTTCATCATTTCCCTTAACCTCTTGGTACCTCTCATTCTAGGTTGTGAGCTAGTTTCTTCTTCCTCTACAATTGTTACTCCCTTCTTTTTCCTAGGGGCAGTTGCAACCTTTGCATATTTAGCCATGGCTTCCCATGATGGCATTTCTCGCAAATGCTATCTAATGCCCAAGGGATGATATATCAATATAGTCAGAGCCACACTGCCGTTCAGAGATTTCTTGTGATTCCATTGCCTTTTTGCCTCGAACAGCCTCTCTTGAATATAAGGAGTCATGTTGACTTGATTTACGATTTGTTTAATTGCATGTGACAACAGTTGTACTACAATCTTTTGTGGAGCCGTATACCTGTGCATGTTTGGAAAACAAAAATGCTGATGGATAAGCCTCACTTCATCTTCAATATCAATATGATTGATGTCATTGAAGGTTTGCGTCTTGGCTCCTTGACTTTCCTCTTTCAAGATTGTAGTCCCATCCAAAAGCTTCCTTAATTAATTCATGAGTAAATTGAATTATGACCCATTCACCAACTGCGTCCATGACTCTAGCCTCCGGCACCAATGGGTCATACAAGGCAGGCTGTAGAGTATTCATAACATGTACACATCACTGAAAATCGGGCTTGTAGATCGGTAACTCAAAGTATTTATGAATGCCGGCCTTCTTCAGAATGTCCATGGTTGATGTGAGCTCATGTACAACCTTGAAGTCTTTTGACATTACAGGGAAATGATGATCTGTATCCATGATTTTGATGTTTATTAGGAATAAGAAATCCCCTGCTGGTTGATCATCCCTAAACCAATGACCTTTTGCTTTAGTCATGCTTTGCAAAGGGAATTCCAACACTTCCTCTTGAATGGTAGCTTTAGAGTCTTCAAAAGCCATCTACACTCGTAATGCAAGAGCATCAACTGCTGTAGAATACATGTTGTTTAGTGATGTGTGTTGTCGTGATATTTCATTCGTTGTGTCACTCCGTTGCCCATGTGTGCATGAGTAGAACTTCTTACCGCATCTTTTTTCATTTTCACTTCTGAAAGAAAACAAGAATTAGTGTAGCCGAAGCAATTATTTATTTACATATTAGGTCCATTCCTAAGGAAGTAGAAGCTATGACCTGTCCCCCATTGGAGAATGTGCACCACGAATTATATTATGTACATTATGTGCCGAATGCCTCGCCTCGTAATGTGGCCCTATCATGCATACTTTAGGTGCATTGGAAGCTTCATGTGTGCAAAAGAAATCTTCTTGGTTCTAGTGTTCCATTCCTTGCTGTTGCTTTGGTTTCCAGATCCATTTGGTAGTAGAGGTTTTAAGCCTTGCCTTTTGCTCGTTTTGTCGTGCTGCATGTGTATCTCTTTTCTTTTTTGTTATCCAAGTTGTGGGGTTCCTTCTCTTGGGGTATCTGTGACGAATCTCGCTAGTCCTTATGGTACTGTTGTGTCGATATAATGTTTCCTTTGTGCTTGTCTATCTCTTGATTTGCCACTTGTCTGACCTTCTTGGGAATCCACTTTTGTTGTCATGTGCTTTGAGCTTTTATCAAAGGCTTAGGAATCCATACTCTCAAAATGCGTTTTGGTTCTGAGCTTGTTGAAGAAGAATCCTTGTCCGATCTTGGCTTCCTATGAGTAATAATGTGTGCTGGTGTTGCCTTTTTTGATTCCTTCACTCGATCCTTTTGAACCCACTTGAAGGTAACATTTCTTGATTGCGAGTAGTTGATGGTGGATTTCCATGCTGTTGATCGCTCTTTTTCATAGAAGACTTTAAGAGTATTGTCCTCCTCGGTTTCCTTCTGTTCACCAGTCAAGTAGGATGAATCTACTTTCTCCTTGGATACATTGGGGTTTGAATTCCCTTCTTTTGTCAGACCTGCTTCTGATTGATTTGTGTTGGAATCATTTGCTATGTGCTCTTGCACGATTTGTTCAACACTTCTGATGACTCTTGGTCTATGTGAGGGTTTCTCTCCTAATAGACTAAAGATTTCCTTGTGCCCTATTTTGGCTGAAATGTATCCTTGAGCTAGGTGGATGCTCACTTCATTCTCAATGATCCAGTCTTGTCCTAGGATCAAGTTTTCTATTAGATCCTCATCTCTGGACACTAGAACTCATTGTTCCATAGTTGAATTTCCTAGGTGGAGGGATACTATGGCTTCGCCAATGCATGTTATAACCTGACCTCCTACACCTATGATGTGTGCTTTCGTGGTTGTTATAATCATTTGAAGATCCGTGAATACCGTATTTCGTATGCAACTGAGTGCTGCTCCTCAATCTAGTAAGACATCTATTAGCTGGTACTCCATTGTTCCAATACCTAAGTTTAAATAAGGCTGGGACATGTAGACATTGGTCGTGTTGGACTTATGAACCTAGTAATTAGCCATGGGAATAGGCTCTTCTCCTTGTAGGTACCGTTCATCTCTTTGCCTTATCCACTCTTTCCGTTTCTTGATACGCTCTAAGGCTTCATGCCATGCTTCCTCTCTAATTCGTTCTTCCTCTCTCTTCCTATTTTGTGCACCTATGAGGTGTGCTAGCATTTGATCCGTCAATGGTTCCATATACCGTTTTACTCAACATCCACTTATGTAGTTAGCAAGAATATCTCCATCCAAAGTAGCTAGATTAACTGCTCCACTAGTGGAAATCCTATTGATGATTAGAGGTCCATATCCACGTTTTTGTAATTTCTTGGCATGTTGCTTCAAGGTGTAGAACAGAACTAAGTCTCCTTCTTTTAGTCCTTTGTCTTTTATGTGTGCATCATAATATGCCTTTTGTCTTCTCTTGGCCGCATAAATCCCTGCAACCGGTTGTATTCTAGTCTCATGCAGCTTCTCAATTTGGTCTAGTTGCTTGGATAATTCATGTCCTTTCCATTCATACTGTTGGGCTACTCTCAAGGTTGGCACAAAAAAATCGATCGGCAAGATTGCGTTCTGTCCATACACTAGATTGAATGGGGTAGTTCCAAGGGCAGTCTTGTAAGCGACTCCGAAGGCCCAAATTGCGTGATGCAATTGTTTGTCCCAGTCAAACCTTCCACTATTGACTATCTTTGTCAATACTGTGCATAACACCTTATTAGAACTTTTCGCTTGACCATTGGCTTGAGGATGATAAGGGGCTGATTTTTTATGGATCAACAAGGACTCATTCATTAAAGACTCTATTACGTGATTAATGAAATGCGTTCCTCGGTCACTCACAATCTCAATTGGTAATCCAAAGCGAGTGAAAATGTGCTAAAAAAGAAACTTAGTAGTGGTATGAGCATCATTCTTTCTAGTAGCCTTTTGCCTCCACCCATTTAGTCAAATAATCTGTGGCTACTATGATGTATTCGGCATGTGACCCTTTGGCTGGTGGGTTAATGGGTCCTATGAAATCAATACCCCATTTGGAAAATGCTCTAGCGCAGACCATAGGTCTCAATGGCATATCATCTCGTCGAATCGGGTATTTGGCCCTTTGGTAGGTCTCTCAACTTCGTACATATGTGTCAGCATCCATATGTAGAGTCGGCCACCACAAGCCCGTGAATAGGATCATTTGTACAGTTCTCTCGGCGGAAAAATGACCTCCTGCAGCACCTGCATGTGCCATCTCTAATATGGGTAAGTACTCTCCTTCATGCACACATAAACGTAAGTGATTGTCTTTTTTCTTGAATAATTGTCTGCCCATAATTACATAATCCTTACTCATTTCCTCTAGGGATCATTTCCTTGTGAAACTGATTCCGTCTTCGTGTTTTCATGTCTTTAGGAATTTCACTAATGTCTCACTCCATTTGGGGGCTATTGTAGAGAAAGGTAAAGATGTATGATCATCGGGTATGGCTTCCTGACATTCTACGCAATTACTAACATAATCATGGACATCTTTAGGCATATCAGGCCAGTATACTCCTAGTCGTTTCAATTCTCTTAGAGTTCCATGAATTCCTTTATGTGTCCTCCATTTGTTTACATGGGCTTGTTCAATCAACTTCATTTGTTCGTCTTCCTCAACACATCTAGATAATACACCATTGGGTTCCTTATAGTACACACTTCTTGTAATAATGTGCAAGTTACGTGATTGCAGAATTTCCTGTTTACTTTCTTTATTAATTGAGTGTTGTGGGCCATGAGTGAGTATTGGAATTAGCTTCTTTGCCCACTTTGGACACACTTCCAAATTAAACAGGTAAGCGTTTGGCAGATCGTCTGGTACTCCACTTGGTGGTTCTCCATGTGTTAATCTAGAGAGGTGGTCTGCTCTTACATGGGTATTTCCCTTTTTCCACTATTACTTCAAAGTCAATCTCCATCAATAATAGAAACCATCTCACAAGTCTTCCTGTGTTACAAGGCTTATTGACCAGGTACAATAAGGCTTGATGATCTATGAAGAACTTGAAGAGACAGTGTCTGAATTTCTTTACAGCGTACACCATTCCTAATCCCTCTCGCTTCGTAGTTGTATAGTTTCTCTCGGCTTGATTCAGTTGTCTACTTGCATAGGCAATTGGGTGATCTAACTTTCCTTCGTCTACCGGCTGGGCTAAGATGCATTCTATTGCATAATTTGAAACGTCCACATGAATATGAAAAGGCTTGTTTGCAATTCGGTGTTTTCAGAATTGGGTCCGTGCTCAGTCGCCTTTTTAACTCGTTAAATGCCTTTTCACATTCATCAGTCCAAGTGAATTGGGTCAAAAGTCCACACAAGGGTTTGGCAATTATAGCGTACATGTGGATAAATCGACGGTACCTCTGCACAATGTGATACGATACCACAAGAATCGGCGATACGATCTTGGGTGCACGATACGATACCAGCCTCACGATACGATACCAGCCTCACGATACGATACCACTTTTGGCACGATACGATACCTAAGGTTTATGCGATACGATACCTAAGGTTTATGCGATACGATATTGGAACTGTCACGATACGATACTGGTTCTATGGACGATACGATACCACATTTTGGCACGATACGATACCAAAGAGGGCCGCGATACGATACTGGAATTGTACGCGATACGATACCGCTCAGTCGGTGATACGATACAGTGACCGAAACGATACGATACCAAGTGGACCGCGATACGATACCACTGGCAAATCATGATCATGATACCAACTTGACGATACGATACCAAAAATGGTATCGTGATACCTCGAGTGGTATGCGACGATACGATACTTTGGCGAGTATCGCGATACAAGGGAATTTTGGTATCGCGATACCAAAACTCAACCGATCGTGATACTGCAGCCAAATCAACTCCAAATCTAAAAAATTTTTCACCCCCTGGTTCTCCTCTCACCCCTCTTCACCCCTCACCCTCTGTCTTACTCAAGAAAACTCTAAAAACTCTCCATCCCCCCCCTCCCCCCCCGGCGATACTAGACACGCTTTTAATCATGTATAAATGCACTTCCACAGTGTTTTTGATTTTGAAATCTTGAGGTAGCATACCTCGGTGATACCCTACTTGAGTCTTGAGTGCACAATGTAGCTTTGAGTGCTTGGTTTGCACGACACCATGCGGGCGATACTGATCACTGTCTGCAGATGATACCACTCTGAGAGCAAGTGTCAAATGAACTACAATTTTTTGATTTTTATAGTTTTTGGTGACTGAAGCATGTACTACACTAATTTGGCAATTTTTTTGGGATTCTTCTTGATGATTTTGACTTACTCCTACTCCACTTCTCTTCCTAGCCTAACCCTAACTCTTTCTTCTCTCCCTCTCTCTCAACCCTAAACCTAAAAACTCATTACACACACCTCCGGGATGTGAAGTAACAAGTGTTGAAGTATTCAACTACTTGCCACGGAACAAATTCACTTCTACAAGTACGATTTCTTCACTCTAGAGCTATAACCATCACGAAGGCACCTTGGTTGGGTGTGTCCCCGGCAATGGTTCCAAAAAACGTGTGTACCTAAGTCACGAACTCTTAGGGACTTGTGCCAAAGAGACTAAATCTCAGAACCTCAAGGTAAAGGGATGCAAAGAAAAATGGATGTAGCTTTCAGAGAGAATGCAATAAAGCTTTGCATCATTAACTCTGAGCCTATGCAAAAGTGATTAGAGAGGTATGAGCTTTCCAAGGAGATAAATGCAAAGGAAAGAGCTTAGTTTAGAAAGAATTGTTCTACTTAATTTTTGCCTCTTCCAGAAAGTCTTCGACCTCTTCCATCCTTTCCAATGAGCAGATGGCTAGATACAACAGTTTCACAAGCAAAGGCAACGGGTGAAGATATCTCTGAAGAAGAGGAGGAACTCACAAAGGGGTGTGATCGGGAGCATTCTAAATACTGCGCACCATGGTCTCATGGACAACACTTTCATATCGCACGAATTGACAAAAATAGGTCTACTTTTGATAGTGGGGTGATGGTAAACTTTTTCCAAAAAAGTAGAGCTAGTGCAAGAGACAACAATGCTCAAGAAGGCAAGCTTGATTATTGTAGAGTGATCCAAGATATCTGGAAGCTATCCTTCATGAAGTTTGATTACTTTCTTTTTAATGTGAAATGGATCAAAGTAGTCACCTCTAGAAGAAACGCAACAATGAGGAAGGATAAGAGTGGTTTGCTTCAAGTAGACTCCACAAAGCTATGGATAGATGAAAGAGATACATTTGGACTTCCCAAACATTATGATCAAGTCGTTTTTATGATAGATTCCAAAGAACTAGAGTGGCTATTTGTTTTACAAGTCTCCCATGTAGCAGACAAATTTGTGAGAACATAGATGTAGAAGAAATTCCATCTGTAGTGGACTCTAAGATTTATTTGGTAGTCGAGGAGGAAGAGATCATTGTCCGAGATGAAGAGTTCTTTGAAGAAGATGAGGTACATGATGAAGTAACAGACAACATTTTGTACGAGAACGATGGTCAAGAAGGAGCTAGCATACCAAGGATCTAGAAGTTGCCAATGTAGAAATAGATATCCTCTGTGCATCATATCTCCAAGAGGATGCTAGAATAGAGGATTTCTAAATCAAACACTTGTATATACTAATTATATATTACCATTATTATTGTATGCTAATTATTTGAGTTTTTTTGTTGCAGAGCATGGTGGGAGACAGTCCTCGGGTCACTCCGTATTCCATGATAGAGGAGTAGTTCTTGGAGTTTATATCTCAGGTACCTCCTGCATATACAGTGATTGCATCACAGTACTGGATTGCTCTCCATATCACTCCCCTCCGCCTCACTGCTGCCGGCCTCACTCCTATCAGCCTCACTCCCATCGGCATCACTCTCGCCGGTGTCACTCCTATGGACCGAGCTACTCCCACCGGAGATACGTCTCCTGGCTTTATGAGTCCACCACGATCGCCTTCTCAGCCATCCCCTAGTGGCTCTAGTATTCAACATATGTGTTCGGCATCTCAGCGTGATATAGGTGTTGGCTCGTCTCTTGATGGAGGTCACACTCTAGAGGAGGAGGTTCCAAAAGTGGGTCTATAGGTGGCTTTGGAGGAGGTGGATGTTGTGGAGGCAATGCGACTGACGTTGTGTCTCCCACTTCTACTCCTAGAGGGAGTATATCAGATGTAGGTATGCCACATGGTACACCACGTACGCCTTGGGGTGCTCATGGCCATGATGAATCCAAGGTGTATAGTATAGATGATGGAGCTCCACTGATGGATGTGGCCTAAAAGCCCATGCATCAACATATATGATAGCTTTTGATCCATACATTTTCAACACTCTATCATGTTGAAATGGAGTGAATAGGATAAAGATCATAAAATTATATCACAAAGACGATCTATCAGGAGTATCGATCAACACATGGACATCCTATTGTCGTTTCATAGTGGATTCAGCACACAAAACATGAGGTTATGTCCCATTGACGACCCAAGGCTCGTGATGCTTTCAAAGCAGGCTTACCAAAGCCTATATGGTTAGATGCTGAGGAGTGGGATATGATTCATGATGAACAACAGTAGACTCCTAACCGATATCGCCAGCAATGAGATGTAGTGGCCACATGTCTAGATATGGTGGGACTGTCACATTTGGGTAGCATCAGATATGACACTATGCATCATGAGTTTGTAAGTATCATTTTGATTATTGATTCTTTTTTTGTTAAGCATGTGATGTATGTTCATCTAACATTTTGCATATTTGTTGCAGGAGTTGGTAGTGGGTCATCCTCCGACACGAATCGAGGAGGCTTGTGGATATCTTCATAGATTGGTTGCAGTGTTGGAGGACTCGGGGGGGACACAGTGCGATCATTTCATGGGAGCATCTACGATGAGGTGAAAGGCTTTGCAATTATTACATACATGTGGATAAAATTTCGATAATAACCACAATCTCCCATGAAGGCTTGTACCTCCTTGACATTCTTAGGTATGGGTAACTTGACAATGGCTCTAACTTTATCTTCATCAGTTGATATGCCATACTTTGATACTATGTGTCCTAAACTCTTGCCTTGTCTGACCAGGAAAAAAAAATGATTGATTTCAACTCAGAAATGTGTTTTTGCCTAATTTTGGAATGAGCACATAAGTCATCAACATAGACCTCTAAGTCCTTTCACAAGAACTCCTTGAGCACATGACACATCAGCCTTTGAAACATAGTCAAAGCATTAGTGAGCCCAAAGGCATCACATGAAATGTAAAAATTCCCCGCTTGATGGCAAAAATAATATTATGCTGGTCTTTTGGGGCAATGGATACATGGTTGTAGCCAAAAAATCCATCAAGGAAGTTATGGATTTCCTTGCCTACTATTCGTTCTAACAGGTGTTAAGTGATAGGAAGTAGATAGCTATCTCTGATGGTGGCGGCATTAAATTTCTTCAGGTTAATGCACACTCGTAGTTTTCCATTCTTTTTGGGCACTACTACAATGGGGGATACCCATTCAATATGCTCAATCTCATAGATAAATCCAACTTCTATCAAATGATCTATTTCCTCTTTGGTCTTACACACATAATTATCATTATATGTGTAGGCTTTCTACTTTGTTGGCTTGGAATCTAAGGACATGGTAATTCTATGTGAGCAGATATCAAGTCTAATCCTTTCAAGTCTTTGTAACTTCATGCCAAAAATTCTCTATACCCTCTTTACAATGCAATCAAATCCTTTTCTTTGTCATCAGTCAAATCATGTCCTATATATGTATATGGTTGTTTGCCCTCTTCTATGGTTACAACAATTTTCTTGGTCTTCTCTTTTTTATTATATGGCACTCATATGAGTGCTTCTCTATGAGGCATCCAGGTCATTACCTTTCGATCTTCTATTTCATATTTCTTGAAGCTTTTTGGGACTTCAAAGAGGCCTCTTCCTGTACTAGCTTAGTTACATGTTTCTCTCCTTTCTTCTTCTTGGTCAAGTTTAACGTCTCTTAATTTTTTAATATTTCCTCTTTCTGAGTTTTGGCTTCTATTAAATAGAGATATTCTTCCTCAGAAGTACAGAAAGGCTTCATGAGGATGGATTCTCTATCTTTGTCAATATCTTCCTTGAGTTGACTCATAAGAGGTTCACACTCTTTAATAATTACATAAAAAATAATTGGTTCTATTGTGAAAATTGAAATTTCATAGCCTCCTCATCACAATGGGGTGTTGATATATTTAGGTAGTGATGTGTGTGAACACTCTAGGACCGCCGGGGCACTTTTTTCCCTCTTTAGGAGGTTTTTTTCCCCCGGCTTGTATATACGCCTATTGCCCTAATGGGCTACTTATCTTTGTACATTCTCTAGTAATACATTCAGTCTTGTGTGTTGTGCTCCAAGCTTCTTCTTCTTCCTTGTGCTGTTCGCGTGCTTCCGCAGACGTCTATCTCCAACAATTGGTATCAGAGCAGGTCGTTGCTTCTTCTAGGGCGGCATCGACACTCCTCCGTTTGCAGTCTCAGATTCGCACAAAATTTGGTGAGCATACTCAGGGTGTTTCCGAGATCAAAACGGCTTCGCTTTGTGGTGCCGAAATCGCGATCTGAGCTCGTTTCGGCCTCCGAACGCACTATCGCAGTGCTTGTGCAGGCTATTTTGTCCTTTTGTGCCAAAGGTATATACCAGTTTCTGTTCGCCAGTTTAAGCGTCTCGAAGTCTGCTACAGGTCTAGCAGAACTCGTCTGGGCAGTTCTGTTCAACTTTTTGAGATACAATCAATTTTCTGCATCAAGGTATTTTAGTCACCGGCCATGGCTGAAAGCAGTGATGTATTCCGTATGTTGGCTGTTGAGGATAAGTTGGATGGTACCAACTACCCATTATGGGCTTATATGATGCAACATGTACTGGTTGCAAAAGGATTGTGGAACATTGTGCAGGGTGTTGAAAGACGTCCTGTTACACCTGTAACGACAGGTACTGCAAATACAGGTGTTGAAGCTGATGAAGATGGTGTCGAAGATGATATTCCGCAGATTCCTGTTCGTGCTGCTGTTTCTGTTGCACCTACTGCAGAGCAGATTCGTTGGGATGGCAGAGATGCCCAGGCACATGCATTGATAGCCTTGTCTGTCAAACGTGCCATTATTCCTCACATTCGCTCTTGCAGAACAACAAAGGATGCTTGGGATACACTTACCACTTTGTACCAGGCTAGGAATGAGGCTCGTGTTTCTTACCTCCGAAAACAGTTGGAGAGTGAGCACATGAATGAAGGTGATTCTATGGACAGTTTTCTTACAAAGATCAAAGACCTGAAGGAACAATTGATTTCTGCTGATGAGGTTATACCAGATAGCTCACTTGTGCAGACCGTTCTGAATGGTCTTCCTGATTCATATCAGAGTTTTGCCTCTACTCTTCCGTTGATGATGAAAGGCAATCCGAATGCCTTGTCATTTGAGGAATTAGTCTCTGTTCTGTTGCAGGAAGATCAGTCCAGGCAGAACAGGTCCATTATGCGTGTTGCAGATCAAGCTTTCCTGGCTAGTCAGAAGGGCAAAGGAAAATGGAGCTCTTCTACTAGTAAGCAGAAATCTGCAAATGCTGCACAATCGAAGAACCAGGATAAAGATGAGAAGAAATCAGAAAAGCAGAAATTGTTCTGCAAGTACTGTAAAGGAAATGATCATATTATAAAGAACCGTCCAAAACTGGCTGCTAAAGAGGCAAAGAAGAAAGAGGCTGGAATGGTTGTTGCAGAGGCCTCTACACCAAAAACAGAGTCTGCAAATCTTGTGCAGGAAGAAGAATGGGCGTTTACTACTGTCTGCAGTTTTGACCCATCTTCTCATGATCAGTGCATGTCTGCAGTAGACTCAGATGTTTGGTACTTTGACAGTGGGGCGACCAAACATATTACCTCGCAGCGCGATTTCTTCTCTTCACTCGAGCCTGCCCCTACAGGGAATACTGTCACATGCGCCAATAACTCCTCTTATCCTGTTATGGGAGTTGGTAAGATCATTCTGACTACTGCTGATGGTAGTTCTTTCACTTTGTCAGATGCTTTATTTGTGCCAGGGATCAAAAAGAACCTGTTATCAGTTTCTGCATTAGCCAAGATTGGCTTGGTTGTGAGATTCGTTGATGACAGGTGTACAGTCCATGATCTCTCAAATGGCGATGTGATTATTGCTTCTGGCATTTTATGTCGTGGGCTGTATAAGCTCATAGACTATGAAAGATCTGTGAATGATTCGGCATGTGCAGTTCATGATTCTCAGGCTATGTCAGATGCAAAGCTTTGGCATGCACGCTTTGGTCATCTGAATTTTGCTAGTTTGTTACGCCTCCAGAAATCTGAAATGGTGTCCTCTTTGCCCAAACTTGAGGCACCTGGAAAACATGTTTGTGAAGGCTGTATTTTGGGTAAAATGCAGCGTTCTTCCTTTCCAAAAGATGGTTCAGTTCGGGCTATGCAGAAATTGCAGCTTGTACATAGTGATGTCTGTGGTCCTATGCAGACACCCTCTTTTGGAAATTACCTTTACTTCGTGACTTTCATTGATGATTTTTCCAGGCATGCATGGGTATATCCACTCAAAGCAAAGTCCGAAGTGTTCATGTGCTTCAAACAGTTTTTGGTTTTGGCTGAAAATCTGTCAGCATGTAAAATGGGCACCCTCCGTTCTGATCGAGGGGGGGAATATATGTCTTCAGATTTTAATGCATTTCTGGCTGAACGTGGGATAAAACACCAGTGTGCAGTGCCGTATACACCTCAACAAAATGGAGTTGCTGAACGAAAGAACAGGTCACTCATGGAGATGGCGAGGTGCATGGTCAAAAGTCAGGCTTTACCACATAGTTTCTGGCTTGAGGCTGTCATGTGTGCAGCATATGTACTGAACAAGTGTCCCACTAAAGCATTGCAGTCTATCACTCCATATGAGGCTTGGCATGACCGCAAGCCATCTGTTGCTCATCTGCATGTTTTTGGTTGTTTTGCATATGCATTAGTGCCTGAACAACATCGCAGAAA
Organism: Ceratopteris richardii; assembly: GCA_020310875.1. NCBI lineage: Eukaryota > Viridiplantae > Streptophyta > Polypodiopsida > Polypodiales > Pteridaceae > Ceratopteris > Ceratopteris richardii. The sequence continues at coordinate 129,211,254 of CM035442.1, forward strand.
ATTGGATGATAAGGGAGTAAAATGTATTTTTGTTGGGTACAGTTCTGAAAGTAAAGGCTATCGTCTATATCATCCACAGACTAAACGCATTCTGGTTAGCCGTGATGTTGTCTTTGTGGAAGATGCTATTCAGCCATTGCTTTCATGTACTAAGGAGACATCTGTTAGCTCCAAAGACATGTATGATACTTTGATGCCTCTTTTTACACGTGGACAGGCTAGCGCTGGTCCTAATGAGGCAACTTCTCAGCCTTTGCAGGTTTCATATGATGATGCAGATCATTCCATTTCTGATGCAGATTTACATGATGCACTTGTTGATGAGAGAGCTGATATTGAACAGGCAAAAACTATTCCAAAATGGCTGGTGCAGACTTTGCGTGACAGCAAATTAGATGCACCTTTGTCATATCGTACTCGTTCAGGCTCTCATAGTACCTCCTTTGCATCAGATTGCTATGCTATGGCTGCATCTAGTCTCTGTGATGAGAATGAGCCTGTTTCTTTTGATGAAGCACAAAATTCAGAAAATTGGATGGCTGCTATGCAATCTGAATATGATGCTATAATGAAGAATGGTACATGGTCTTTATGTGACTTGCCTCCTGGCAAGAAGGCCATTGGCACTAAGTGGGTATACAAGCTGAAGCGTAAACCTGATGGTACAGTTGACAGGTATAAGGCTAGGCTTGTTGCAAAGGGTTATGCGCAGGAAAGAGGCATCGATTTTGATGAGACCTTTGCACCTACATGCCGTATGACTACTGTTCGGAGCATTTGTGCACTTGCAGCCCATCATGGTTGGAATGTACATCAGTTGGACATTAAAACAACATTTCTGAATGGTGACTTGCATGAAGAAGTGTATGTTTTCAGCCCCGTGGCTTTGTGCAGAAAGGGCATGAAAACCAGGTGTGCAGGTTAAAGAAGGCGTTATATGGTTTAAAGCAAGCACCACGTGCTTGGTATGAGAAAATACATGCCTATCTGATTGCACATGGTTTTGAGAACAGTCCAACTGAAAGCACCTTATATGTTAAGCGTGCTAATGATGTGCTTCTGATCATTGTTGTCTATGTAGACGACATGCTGCTCACTGGTCCTCTTGAGAAGCATATTGCTGATTTCAAGGCTGATTTGCATGCCTCATTTGAGATGTCTGATTTGGGGCATTTGCATCACTATTTGGGCATTCAATTTATGCATGTTGATGGTGGAATGGCTTTGTGTCAAACAAAATATATAGACACATTATTGCAGCGTTTTGGCCTTGAAGACTGTAAGCCTATTGCCACTCCTATGGAGACAGGTTTACGATTGAGTCTTCATGATGCTGGAGATGCATTTGATGCTGTTCTCTATCAGCAGGCTGTTGGATGGTTGATTTACTTATGCATTACTCGGCCAAATATTCAGTTTGCTGTCTCATAGATGAGCAGGTTTATGCATTGCCCAGGAGTCACGCTTTGGAAAGCGGTTAAGCGCATCTTTCGCTACTTGAGTGGTAGTTGGCTACTTGGGTTGTTTTATCCCAAGGGGGGATCACTACCGCCAGATTTGCATGCTTTTTCTGACTCAGATTGGGCTGGTTGCTATGACACTCGTGTGTCCACCAGTGGTTTTTGCTTCATGCTTGGTAGCTCATGTATATCTTGGTTGAGCAAGAAGCAGCCTACTGTGGCCACTTCCAATTGTGAGGCTGAGTATAGGGCAGCTTTCACAGCTACTGTTGAGTGTGTGTGGCTTAGACGCCTTATGGCTGATTTGGGTGTTGGCTAGTCTTCTGCCACCACCATCTTCACTGACAGTCAGAGCGCATTGGTAGTTGCGAGGAACCCTGTGTTCCATGCTCGCACTAAGCACATTGAGGTGCATTATCACTATGTCAGGGAGAGGTTCTCTGCTGGGGAGATCAGCTTGGCATATGTGCCCACGCAGGAGAACATTGCAGACCTTTTCACGAAGGCTCTGCCTAGGGAGAAGTTTGAAGCTTTCCGCAAAGCTTTGGGCTTACTTCCTTTTGTGGAGTGATTTCCACATAGCTCGGCACTTCCTTATACATGAGTGCCAGCTCCTTGTTCACCGCATCACTTCCAAGGGGGATTTGTTGATATATTTAGGTAGTGATGTGTGTGAACACTCTAGGACCGCCGGGGCACTTTTTTCCCTCTTTAGGAGGTTTTTGTCCCCCGGCTTGTATATACGCCTATTGCCCTAATGGGCTACTTATCTTTGTACATTCTCTAGTAATACATTTAGTCTTGTGTGTTGTGCTCCAAGCTTCTTCTTCTTCCTTGTGCTGTTCGCGTGCTTCCGCAGACGTCTATCTCCAACATGGGGAATCCATTATTCTTCATCGACAGCTATGTTCATAGTGGATAGAATTGTGGCCCAATCATGAGATTCAAATTCTTCATCAGGAAAAACCATAGGTGCATAGACTGGGTCATGAATTGATCTAGGGTTCTCATTAGCACCAATGTCTCTAGAGATTTATCTTTTCTCTTCCTTTACTACTAGCTTACACATCCATAAGTTGTGTCTTCATGCATCCAAGAGGATCCTGGTCGTATGGAGTGCATTGACTTCATGTAATATGATGCTCTATGGGTGGGGCTCCATTGTAAGGGGGTTATGTCTCTATGTAATTAGTCCTTGAGATTAACTTTAGCAATGAGTCCTAAATGTTGCAAGTACAAAGAATTGATTCCCCAATCTTGCACCATATGCAGTTTTCTCATGAATGATCTCCCTAAGATCATCTCATATGCATGGTTGTTGCCGAATTCACATATGGTGAAAGTATGCTCAAACCCCACACCACAAGTGGTAAGAGTTATGCCTTCTCGTAATCCTAGAGGCTTCTCAATATGGTCATCTACCATTTGCAATTTCATTCTTCTCAATGTGAGTGTTGGCTTGCCCCAATGCTTCCATAAGGAGGTGGTAGCAAGAGCAACATGCACACTTGAGTCCAAAATAGCTTTCATTGTGTAGCCCTGATAAGTGATAGGGATATAGGTATTTCTTTCTTCTCCTTCCCTCATGTCTCCTATTTTGTCCAAGGATATCTTTGGGACTATCTTATGTGTTCCTACTGGAGAGGGTGGTTTGGTTACCGTCTGTCATTTGATTTGATATATGCTTCCACAGTTTTGGTATGATTTTGAGTAGCTCCTCCAAAGTGAGATGACACTGCACTTTGGTGTTTTTTACTACATCGGTATCCCTAGATAAAACTAAGGTTTTTTTTGGATAGACTTAGAATCCCATGGGCCTGTGAAATGAGGCAATTCCTGCAAGGAATTAGACTCAAAGTCTAACCACTTGGTAGACTAGGCATCCTCCTGCTCTCCATATAAAGAAGGAATGTCCTGTGGAAATTGATCATGTAAATCATCCATGATCTCAATGGGAGGAGGATTATCGCTCTCTTTGGCCCATTTCTCCTCTTGAATCTCTCTTAGGAATTCTTATGATTGCTAATGCATAGAAGAAGAGATTCCAAAATTAGAAGAATGAGGAGCATAAACTTCCTTGAGATGAAGGCTTATTCTGTCACTTCCAATGTTACTCAACTATGATGTAGTTGGATTTCCTAATTTAGGTACAGTCTTTTGCAATCTTTATAATAGTTCATCAAAATGTATTTGTGTCTTGGTTGAGTTTGTGCAATTATAAACATGGCTGGCTTCAAACATGGTTTGAGCCAATTCTACCATTTTGGCACGTAGCGTAGTTCTTTTGATCTCTAGGTCAGCTCTAGGGTAACACTTATCATGTTCTATCACATTTGACCCTTCTTGTATTCTAGCTTGTATGCTTTAAGCATCATGTCTAGGTCCTCGAGAGTAGGATCCACTAAGATTGATCCTGCTCTAGGTGGTGACGGGGTTATATGGGGCTGATTAGCGCTAGGTGATGGTGATGATGGTGGTGTATGAGAGTGTGTCGGAGATGCAATTTCTACAAGTTTAGCTTTAATTTCCCTTAATTTTTTTTTGAGTTCACTCATCTTCTTTGTCCATTATCTTTTCATCTGCTCACAGCTATCCTTCCAAGCTCCTCTTATCCTCTTCTTAGTTACGCTTTCAATTTCCCTAACTTCAGAACTATTTTCTTGTCCTAAGCCTTGGTTGATGTAATGCATGAGCTCTAGTGACTACTTGCATGGGGTTGTTGTAGTCACACTACCACTGGAATCCACTACCACTCCACTTACATTGATAGGAGTAACCTTTGGTACATTGGCTAGGTTCTTAGGACACTCTCCTAAGAGGTGTTCCTTGCCACAATATGGACAAAATCCTTGAATTATCACTGACTTGAGTTGTCCTAGTGCAGGGATTGGACAATCTCAAACGAAGTGATCTTCCGGGCATCTATAGAATGGCCCTATAAGTACTTTGGGTCTCATTTGTCTTGGTTGGGGCCTAGGATTAGGATTTGCATACACCACATTCGAATATTCTGGCTCACAACTAGGTTCAGTGGGGTTTTCATAAGGGTAGATCTCTGTGTACTATGGTGAATTGATGTAATAGGTTGGTGGACTATCTACATGCATTGAGTCAAAGCTTTGACTATTAGGATCACTTTCAAAAATCAAGGGAGGTGTTGGCACTAAGGCTCTGCTCAAGTTTTCCTTAGCTGATGCATATGTGACTAGGATAACATTGGTTGGGGAAGGAGGTTGTTGACCCAACACTGGTTGAGGTCTTTGCTTAGCTTGGTATCCTGGTACTTCCCAGGAGGTCACCCATCCCAATACTGTTCCCCCCGGAGCTCGCTTAACTGTAGCAATCTCTTGCCACTAAGCTACTGTAGCTCAGTGATGAGTAGCACCTCCTTTAATGTCAATCGGGGAAGACATGAGGATGGTATGAAGACCTCGAGCAAGTGAAGGCACAAATGTGTGAGTGAGAAGCACACTAACATGCACACACATACACACACACGCGCACACACGGCAAGAACAAAGAGAGTAAGACAATGGAATCACTTCTATTGCAACAAAGTTCTCATACAAGCTCAAAACTACAAGAAGCTAGCCCCCAAAAATGAGCTCTCTAGCTCTATTTATAGTTTTTGACTAGCTTTGGCCCTGTCCAGACCTAGTGTCTGGCCTAGTTAAAAATTAGGTTCCAGGGCTTATTTGAGGGCTCAAACGCGATCTAAAAAATATGAAAATTGGCAGGCAACTACTTCTAAGGCTCCTCAAGCTTGAGGACTCCTCGACTTGTACAAAATGGAGCTACAAAAAGGTGAAACGATATTTACAAGGGTTTCTAGTGATGAGAATCACTTTTAAAATGATGTAAGGTTTGGAAAAATTTAATGGGTTGCCTTAGTGCTAGATCTGCATGTATGCCGTACTTGCTTCTCCCCATAGGATGCCAACACTCTCCCCCCCCTAGCGTCTGTCATCTCTGACAGACCTTTGCTCCGCGGTTTGGTCAATGTAGTTCTGGAGAATGTCGGTTGCCAAGTCTTGTTCTTTGATCCGTAGTCCTCTGATCAGGTCTCTTTGAAGGGCATCCCAATTGACTATTCCAGGCATGTCAGGTTGTGGTGTAGTGTAGAGCTCTGAATGCATTGTTTGTTCGCACGCGAATAATTGTAGCAGATGAGTTGGGCGTGGCACGAACACTTCTGAGTGTGACTCCCAAAACCCCGTGGTGAACATATCGTCAAAGGTTTGCTTGTAGCAGGTAGGGAGATATCTGATTCTTGCGTGCCATGCATAAGCGACTCGTATGCTCGGGGTTGTGCTCATATCATAAAGTAGGTCATAGTTACCATTGATGAAGCCCGTAATTGGCGGCTGAATATTACGTACATTTCGGAAAGTCTTTAATACCACTTGCATTATGTCCAAGATTTTGAGCATCATCTACGTGGCGACATCTGGCATGGGGTGGAGGCGTGGCATCCAATGTCGGATGGTAGCCATCATGTATGATACTGTGGGTGTGCCTGTTGGGGGTGCGATAGAGGGGTAATCTGAACCTTTATAGCAAATGCTTTCCATGATCTCCTTCTCTACACTGGCCCAAAGCAAGGGTTATATTTCAAATGCATGGGAGCGTGATCCCATGTTCTTAGCATTTCCGGATAGGTCTCAAGTAATTTTTGCCTCCATGTGGGTTGGAATATGGCCCCCTTTTTGGCTGCCTCTGGAATATCCTCCGATTCGAACTGTGTGGCAAAAGTAGGGCACTTGTTGGTGACTCTTTGGATCTCTGCGTTGTAGTCGGCCAATAATACAAAATAGGGGTTATATTGTAATTCTGAACTAGTTATCAGTCTTCTAGAGGCAAGGTGTCTGAAATACTCTGATTGAAGTATGGTTTCTTCAATGGTCCTCATTGCCAGCATCTGAGTTGAGATACGTTCCTCATGAGTTGTCCCCATTTCTTCTACCTGTTTCATCCATTCCGACGGGGGCTCTTCATATGTGTCTTGTCCCTCCTCCGTGATTCTGCCGCTTGAAAGGGGTTGATGCTCATAGTTGTCTTCAAATGTTTCCTCCACTGGAATGATTACTGCTTCTTCTTCTATTGGTTGATCATGTGGAGAGGGGGGTCTTTCATACTGTAACAGCTTGAGCTTTAATTCTGCCACTTGTTGTCGTAGCTCAAGTACCTCGTTGGTCGTTGTTGATTCAGGCTCTGGTGAAGTGGCTGCATTGACCATCTTTTTAGCTTTTGGTGGTTGTGGTGTAGGCACTTGGGATCTCTGTAGCTCTTTTACTTGGTCAACCAGCTGATCATGTGCTTCTAAGAGGTTGGCATAGGTTTCCAAGATTTGTTGTATGCTTTCTGAAGGGACGGCCCGGAAGCTAGCAGGGTTAATGGGTGCCCCTGGAGTACTTTCTATGGCGGCTTCGAGGTTGTCTTGATTTTGTTGCTGTAATCTCCTGTTTTCTTCTTGTGCAGCTGCTAGGTGGCGTCGGAGTAGAGCCATGTTTCGTTGTAGTCTAGCATTACCGGCTAGCTGATCTCTGAGTTATTCTTCCCCTGCCCTAGTCGCCTCTGTATGTTTGGCTTCGAGCTCCACATGAGATTGTTGGAGGGTGGTCACCTCATGTTGTAGTGTTGTATTACTTAGCTCCAAGGCATTGACACGTGCCTGGAGTTGAGCCGAGAGATTGCACAACTCTATGTTATTTTCTTCCAGTAATCTATACTCTTGCTTAAGTTGAGTGGCCGCTTCGAACATGGTGTCTAGTGCATGACTAAATGATGTGGATGCAGTGGTAGAGGTGGAAAATGCAAAGGGTTGGGAAATGGGGAAGGGAAAAGTGGATGATGTGCCTATAATGTGAAATGTGAGGATGTGGGAAGAATTGCGGTGGTGGGTGCTCCTGTGGATGGTGAAATGTCCATGGGATCGGACGTGATTGTGTGTGTTGTGTGAATCGTGAATATGGGAATGGTGGGCGGTGTGTTAGTGGTGGGTGTGAATGTGGGTGAGGTGTGCTGGGAAAGGGAATTTCTCTTATAATCATCAATTTGTCGCATCATATTTACAAGGTTTGCCAACAATGGAGGTAGGGTGGCTTGTGTTGGTTCTGAGGGGGTGAAGAGGGGCTCAATGGTCTGAGGTTGGGAAAGAGGAAATGTATCGGTGACTGGAATTGGGTGTGTTAAGGTTTGGCTAGTGGCAAGTGGCTGTCTGAGGGCTGGGAGATATGAAGGGTGACCTATTATAGTTTGATTGGTGGCAGGATGACCTATATGGGGTTCAGAAAATTGGCTGGAACTAGTGGAAGGAGGTAAAGGAGCGGATGGGGAAATGGTAGTGTGTGGTATAGTTTCACTAAGGGTTAATACTGATTGTTCAGGAATACTGGTGGTGAGGGTTTCAGAGGGCTGGATGGGAGGTGATGGTGGAGATGGTACCTGTGTATTTACATCTGGTTCCTCACTGTTGGTTGGGCTGGCCATGTGAACATCTTCTTGAGTGGTAGTAGGCAGTGCGGTAGAGACTTCCATTTGAATCATTTTTCCCCTTCGTGGTCGCGTATCGATCCTTCGTTGGTCATATTGTGGGGTATTACGATATACCATGGTCCTCATGGCTTCCACTATCCCACAGGTATCTGCCAAAAGATTCAGTGATTCTACAAAATGCGGGTCCACATTCTCCGCTTGCAGCATCTGGTTCACCAGTGCTCTATTTGCTTCTTCTGATAGCCTATGTATCTTTTGACCTGCTTGATCGTCTTGTAGAGTCGTTTGAGTTGGGCCGTGTAGGCAGGGGCCTCTTCCTCACTTTCTTTTGATTCATTCCTCTGCCTCTCTTCCTGCCCATGTGTACCTCCCTCCTGTGTTTGTTGTGCCTCATCTTCCCAATGCACCCTTCTTGCCGCACTATGTGTTCGTCCTCTCTAGGATGATGATTCGGGGCCGTCCGTGTCTGAGAAGAACTCACTCTCAGATAAGTGAGCTGTGTGCAAGAGGTTTTCAAAGTCAAAAGATAGGTCTTCTGGCAGTGGAGTCATGGGTGCAAACTCCACATCTGTGGGTAGTGGGGGGGTTGATGGAGTGGGTTGTACCATGCTTCCTGATTGGGGTCCTGGAAGATGGATTGTGAAAGGGGCTACTTGTTCTTCTTCTCTACTAGAGGCTTCTGTGGTGACTTCATGAGGAATTAGAACCTGTGAAAGTGATCCACACATTCTTTTAGTGGGTTGAACCCCTGATTTCCGCCCCTGGAAGAATTCCAATTGTGAGTACTTGAGGGCTCGTGCAATTGGCACATCATAAGCAAGGCATCTGTAGATGATTCTTGTAATGGCGCAGTAGCCATTCAAAGTAGGCTTCCTCACTCCTCGCTTGCCTGCTTCATATAACTGATCAAGGATCTATACTGGCATTTTCATAGGTAAGCTCCAGGTCTCTGCTAGGTTAGCCCATACCAAATCTTCTTATGAGGCTGGGTGAACCGGTCTTGCGCCGAAAATGCAAAGTGTTGAAGGCACATCCGTAATGGTATGGCGATGTTGGGGATGAGAGCACACATTTCTTTCAACTTCTTGATTTTATTGTTCTTCATAGACTCCGGTATCAAAGGATCTCGATCGAAAGGTACATGGGTGCCATACATCTAAAGGGCTTCCCTGATTAAAGTAATATTCAACTCAAACTTCTTCATTTCCTCCTGGTTTGATAGAGAGGGCACTAGGAATGTGCCTGAATGATCTTTATCTCCTGTCGCCTTCAGTGTGGCAATCAAGTAGTAACACCTCAGAAAATCAGGTCTAGGCAAAGCTGCACTAAAATAATCTTGCAACCCCGCTTTCAGCCAAATATCTTGAAGAGGAGCTGCATTCTGTAAGGTTTCAAATTCTCTTGAGAAGAATTGAAATGTCCACCAGACTCCTCCGAATTCCAACTTGGACTCCCAGATGTGGTCCGCATCTCCCAAATCTCCTAGCATCTCATTGAACCAGTGAGAATGCCCCTTTACTCTTTCTGTTACGCCACTTGGTGGATCTGAGATAGGAATTCTTCTCACATTCAAAAGCTCTTCAGGTCTTGCTATCAGTGGAGCTTCCAGAGGCATGGTATCCCAATTGCTTTGAGTACTAGTGCCAGCCTGGGAGCTTGTTCCTGCTACTGCTGCCATGCCACTTCTGATGCTTATCTGCTAGAAGAAGAAAGGCACATTAGTGTTGCATAGTAAAAAGGATGTAATGGTGCTCCCTCCACAATACTAACATGACAATCCAGATGGTTAGTGGTTAGAGGTGAAGTGTTTGTGATAGATGTGAGTGATGATTAGAAGTTAGTGTCATCCTAGATGCATACTTTGGTTATGCAATGGACTCAGAATGCACCTATATCAGAGTGGGTGGATTTACAAAATTGGGTCAGGGGGTTTGATACAGGGTTTAGTTTGCCAACTTTATTCGAGGATCCGTAGTTCTTAGAGCTAATGACAGGTAAAGATTTATGAGCTAGATTGTGCTGACTTTGGGACCTTTTGGGTACCCATTTCCAGACATTCCTAGGCTTGACCGAGTGTGTGTTAGTGTGGGATGTAGGTAGAGTTCCTGAGTTGTTTGCCAAGAGGACTTGTGATTGTTGAATTATGCTAGTGACTAGAGTTGGAGCTATTTGGGCTCGTAAGCAGGCCTTGGGCACCCATATCTGTCTAGCATTGGGGCTAGCCTTCATTGACCGCTTAGGGACCCAAATAGACATGGTATGCCTAGGAGGTTGCCTAGGGTACTCCTTCACTTTTGTCCTTGATGGTGTGGCTTGTTTGGTGCCTCCTCGAGAGCCTGTTACTGGAGCTGTGGGTTTTCCATCCTTACGTATCCAGATCTGCTTCGCGCCACGAGGTACTCCGTGTTGCACTGATTGGTGCTCCTGCTTCTTGATCATCAGCCTCCTTCGTGTCGTGTGATGTTCGGTCTGCCTGTTTAGAATCTTCTTTGGAGTAGCTGGGAACTCCTCATTGATTTCTGTACCTTTGGCAAAGAGTGACAATCCTCTGCACCATAGAACTTTGGACAAGAGTAATATTATCTTCGTGTGGGTTCCTGGAGGGACCAGGAGTTGGTGCCTGTTCTAATGGTTTGAGTGCTTGATTTTCTAATTCAATCGTAAGGCGGCTTTGGCCTACCCAAGCCTGAAGAAGTCCACTTCTTAGGTTGAGGTTGACTGCGTGATCATAGATCCAGTCTTGGCCCAAGATGAGAGGTTCGGTAAGATCCTCGTCTTCACATACTAGTACTTTTGCTTGCATGAGGACCTCTTGAATGTAGAGGGGAAGTTCCACCTCTCCCATGCAAGGAGTTTCAACACCTCCTAATCCTATCAGATATGCTTCTAGGGGTTTTACCTCCAATTGCAATTGTTGGCAATAAGAAAGCCGAACTGCACTAGTGGCCACTCGTGAATCAATTAAAGCTCTCACGGTCCTTGCACTCTCTCCTTGTCCTACTTCTAGGGTCACAAAAGGTCGTCGATCAACTATTTTACGGGCCAGTTCACTTGAAGCCTCACACATGGCCATGTGATAACCTAGAGCTTCATGAGTGTCAGTCATGGGTTGATCTCTACCTTGCCTTCTCAATTTCATTCGTCGAATGCATTCTAAAGCTTCAGCCTGTGCTTCTTCTCGAATTCTCTTTTCCTCATCCTTACGTTTCTTTGCAGTACAACCCAATTACTTGCATAAGTGGAGTCTTCTTCGATTTGAGTCGATTGAGCATTTCTTCAGTTAGGGGTTCTTGATATAACTGGACTCTACATCCGCTTATGTAACTTGGTAGTATGTCACCTTCCAGAGTGGCTAGTTGTACTGCTCCGCTTGTGGAGATCCTATTGATAATCATTGGTCCATAGCCCCTTTTCTCTAATTTTTGTGCATGTTGCTTCAATGTGTAGACTAGGACTAGGTCTCCTGCTTTCAAGCCTTTATCCTTCACATGTGTATCAAAATACGCCTTTTGCCTCTTCTTGGCTGCATAGATTCCTGCTGCAGCTCTCAATCGTGTCTCCCCTAAACGTTCAAGATCAAAGACTCTAGAGGATAGTTCATGGCCTGACCAGTCATGCTCTTGTGCTATCTTTAATGTAGGTATCAAAAAATCCAATGGTAGCACTGCATTCTGGCCAAACACCATCTAAAAGGGTGTGGCTTGGAGTACCGTTTTATAGGCAACTCGGTATGCCCAAACAGCGTGGTGTAGCTATTTGTCCCAATCAGAGCGTTTGTTATTCACCAATTTAGTCAGCACATTGCATAAGATCTTATTTGTGCTCTCAGCCTGGCCATTAGCTTGTGGGTGATAGGGGGCAGAATTCTTGTGTATCACCAAGAACTCTTGAAGAAGATTTTCAATGACTTCATTTAAGAAGTGAGTCCCTCTATCACTAACTAACTCTATAGGTAGTCCGTATCTAGTGAACACATTTTAAAATAAGAATTTTGCTGTTGTTTGAGCATCGTTCTTCGTAGTGGCTTTCACTTCTACCCACTTGGTTAGATAGTTTGTGGCCACAATGATATACTCAGCATGTGAACCCTTAGCTGGGGGATTAATAGGTCCAACAAAGTCTATTCCCCACTTAGAGAATGCACATCCACCCATCATAGGTTTCAATGGCATCTCATCCTTGCGTATAGGATACTCAGTCCGCTGACAAACCTCACACCTCTTCACGTAGGTATGAGCGTCCATGTGAAGGGTGGGCCACCAAAATCCTACAAATAGTATTGCTTTGATCACCCGGTCTGGACCAAAGTGTCCTCCTGCTACACCTTGGTGAGCAGTCTCTAATATCTTCAGATATTCGCTCTCATGGACACACAATCTTAGGTAACCATCTTTACCACGTTTGTATAAATTATCACCAACGAGTGCGTACTCCAAGGCTTCTTGTTCCAAACTTCTTCGTCTGGCCAATGTCATATCTTGAGGGAATGTTTTCGTCCTCAAGAAGGCTACCAATGGTTCACTCCAATCTGGCACTAGAGACACTCGATACAGAGTGGCGTGTTCCACTGGTGGTTTAGTGCGACAGATTGGGCATTCTTTGCACATTCTATGGACATCAGCTTCCATAGTTGGCCAATGCACTCCTAGTCTCCTTAGAGTCTGTAGGGTTTGTTGTTTTGAGTAGTGTTGCTCTAATGCACCTACATGTGCTAATTGCAACCATTTAGTGTACTCGTCCTCCTCTACACCACAGACTAATACTCCCTGATCGGTATGCTTGTACATACTTCCTGCCAAGATATGATACTTTTGAGCTTTTACTATCTTCCTCTCTTGTGTGTTTATTACTGAGTGATTAGGCCCGTATGTTAATACTGGCACTAATGGCTTAGCCCACTGAGGTACAACTTCCAAATTAAACAAGTAAGCATCAGGTAAGTCATCTGACACTCCTTGCGGGTCCTCTCCTGATGTGAGCCTAGAGAGATGATCTGCTCTCAGATGGGTCTTTCCTTTCCTCACCACAACTTCAAAGTCATATTCCATTAGCAAGAGGAACCATCTTACCAACCTACCTGTATTGCATGGCTTGTTTACCAAGTACAACAGAGCTTGATGATCAGTAAAAAATTTAAACTTATCTGCAAGCAAATAGTGTCTAAACTTTTTAACTGCGTATACCATGCATTCAGTTGTCTACTGGCATAGGCAATTGGAAGATCCATATTACCTTCACCCGTAGGTTGTGCTAGCACGCATCCAATTGCATAATTGGAGGCATCCACATGAACATGGAATGGCTTGTTCCAATCTGGTGTGGTCAAGATTGGTGCTGAACATAACCTTCGTTTTAGCTCATTGAAGGAATTCTCACATTCATCAGTCCACTCAAAGTTAGTCAGAAGTCCATACATGGGCTTTGCAATGACAACATACATGTGAATGAATCGGCGGTAGTAACCACAATGCCCCATGAAGGCCTGTACCTCCTTGACATTCCTTGGCCTAGGTAGTTCTGCAATTGTTCTCACTTTCTCTTCGTCAGTGGATATGCCGTTCTTTGACACTATGTGTCCTAGGATCTTGCCTTGCCTGACCATGAAAACACACTTTTCTGGGTTCAAGCAGACTTGATATTCTCTACATTTGTCAAAGATTTGCCTGAGTTCGGGTATATGTGTCTGTCTAATGTTGGAATGAGCGCATAGATCATCCACATAGACTTCCAAATTCTTTCTCAAGAACTCTTTAAACACGTGACACATCAATCTTTGAAAGGTAGCAGGTGCATTGGTAAGCCCGAATGGCATTACCCGAAAGGCAAATATGCCCCACTCTGTGGCAAAAGCCGTCTTATGCTGATCTTCTGGTGCAATGGCTACTTGATTGTAGCCAGAGAACCCATCTAGGAAGCTGTACACTTCCTTGCCTGCTACCCTTTCTAATAGATGCTCGGTGATAGGAAGCGGATAACTATCCCTGATAGTGGATGCATTAACCTTCTTCAAGTTAATGCATACACATAATTTTCCATTCTTTTTGGGCACCACTACTATGGGGGATACCCATTCAGTATGCTCAATTTCATAGATAAATCCAGCTTCAACCAAGCGATCTATCTCTTCCTTGATCTTGGCCGCATAGTTGTCATTGTATGTGTATGGATTTTGTTTAGAGGGCCTAGCCTCTGAAGTCATGGGGATCGTGTGTGAGCATATGTCAGGGTCTACACCCTTTAGGTCCTTGTAACTCCAAGCAAAAACGTCTCTATATTCCCTTAGCAACTCTATCAACTCTTGCTCTTCTTCTTCTGACAAGTCATGTCCTATGTAGGTGCATCTTTCTTCTCCCTCTTCTATGGCTACAACTATTTTCTTGGTGGTTTCCTTGCTATCATAGGCCTCTCACATGACTCTCCTATCGTCTATCTCATATTTTTTAAAGTTTTCAGGGACCTCAAACAAGGATTCTTCTTCCTCCGGAGTGACTTCCTTCTTCTTCCTCTTCTTGCCTTCAGTTTTAGTGGTCACTTGGGTGGTCAATCTCACATCATTAGTGAGCTCTTCATGTCTCTGAGGGTAACCCTCTACCTCATTGAAGTATTCTTCCTCTGATGCAAATGGTGGGTCCATAAGGATTGACTCTAAGTCGGAGTCACTTGCATCCTCAAATGCATCAGAGCTAGGTTCGCATTCTTCTAAAACGGCATCTCCCATGATCGGTTCTATTGAAAAGACTGAAATGTCATAGCCATCCTCATCATAGTGGGGTGTCCATTGTTCTTCATTGATGGCTACATCCATTGTTGCTAAAATTTCAGCCCAACCGTGAGGCTCAAATTCTTCGTCAGGAAAAACTACAGGTGCATAGGCTGGGTCTTGAATTGATCTATGGGTTTCTTTTGCACCTACCTCTCTGGCTTTCTCTCTCTTCTCTTCTTCTACTGCTACCTTACACATCCATAAGTGAGTGTCTTCATGCATCCATGAGGATCCGGATCCTATGGAATGCACAGACTCAGTCTCATCTTTGGCTCTATGGATAGGATTCCATTGAATAGGCGGTACGTCTCTATGAGAGTAATCCTTGAGATTGACTTTGGTTGTAACACCTAGATGTTGCAAATACATGGAATTGGTTCCCCAATCCTGTACCACTTGCAATTGCCACATAAATGGCCTTCCCAAAATAATCTCGTAGGCTTGGTTTTTGCTAAAGTCGCATATAGCAAAAGTATGCTCAAACTCACATGTAGTGAGAGTTATTCCTTCTAGCAATCCTAAGGGCCTTTCAACATGACCATCGGCCATCTGCAATTTCATTCTCGTTGGCTTGAGTGCTGGCTTGCCCCAACGCTTCCATAAGGAAGTGGTAGCAATTGCAACTCCTGCATCGGAGTCCAAATATCTCTGAACCCTTTTTATTATTAGCACTGCAGTTGCTAATAGCTTTTTACACTTGGTTGTGTATCCCTGATGGGTAACTGGTAGATAGGTATTTCCTTCCTCTCCTTCACTCATGTCTCCTATCTTATCCAAGGGTATTTCTGGTACTGTTCTATGGGATCCTACCTGGGAACGAGATTTGGTTAAGTTTGGCTACGTGTTTCCACACTTCTGGCTTAACTTTGAGTAGCCCTTCTAAAGTGAGATTGCACTGCACTTTAGTGTTTTTTACTACCTCAATATTCCTAGGTATGATCGAATCTTCATTTCTTATCATGACCGTGGGCGTTCTCATGCATGTTGACTTAGTTTCCCATGGGCCTGTGAAATGTGGTAGCTCTTGCAAGGAATTAGACTCAAAATCTAATCTCTCATGAGATTGGGCACTCTCCTGCTCTTCATAAATAGAAGGGATGTCTTGTGGGAATTGATCATGTGCATCATCCACAAGTTCAATGGGAGGAGGGACTTCACTTTCCTTTGCCCATTTCTCTTCTTGAATCTCTCTCAGGAACTCTGGTGAATACCTATTCATAGAAAAAGAGGTGTCTGGTTCAGTGGAGTTAGGCACATAAGCTTCCTGGGGGAGAATGCTTATTCTATCTCCTGCACTATCCTTAATCTGGGAGGTGACTCCTTTCCCAGACTTTGTAAGTAACCTCTCCAATCTATCTAATAGACCATCAAAATGCAAGGGTGTTCTTGTGGAGCTAGAGCCATTGAACAAGCGACTGGCTTCAAACATGGCTTGCGCCAATTCGACCATCTTAGCACAAAGCTTTGTTCGCTCTATCTCTAGATCGGCTCTAGGGTAACATTTCTCATGATCTGTCACATTTGGCCCTTCTTGGATTCTGGCCTGATATGCTTTAAGCATCATGTCTAGATCCTCAGTTACGATAATGTCACATTAAGTGAAGTATTGAATCGCTGTTCTAAAAGTTATTTACTGTAAGTCTGTGTTACGGTAATGTTTATCCTTGCGTTGTGTACTGAGATCTATTGATTGGAATACGAATAGTAATTCCATAAAGGAATGAGCCAGAGTTTTCTATTAGAAAGTTGGATTAGCAGAGTTGTTTGAATGGAAGGTCATGTGAGTGAGTTGATTTGGGAAAATCAAGTATAGGGCCTCTGATTATTCAGACCCCTTCCACTCCCAAGAACCCGAATAGAGTTTAAACGCGTTCTGATGGCAAAACAGCGTTTAACACATGATATACTAGATTCTTAGCCAAAGCAATGGCACTCTGACTGTCACTGAGAAAATGAGGTACATGCTAAGGTAAACCCATATCACAAGTAAGAAGAGAAAGCCACAATGCTTCCTTACATGCCTCACTTGCTGCAACATACTCTACTTCTGTGGTGGAAATAGTTGTACATTCTTGAAGACGAGATCTCCAAGAGATAGCACCTCCAACAAAATGTAAAATGTACCCTGATGTAGACTTATGATTGTCTACACAACCAACATAGACATAATCTATGTAACCAATAATGGATGCTTTCCCTCTACATAAGCATAGGCACTTGTCCTTAGTGCCACTCAGATATCTCAAAATCATCTTAACCGCTTCCCAATGTTTCTTGCCAGGATTATACGTATATTTGCTCACAACTCCCACTGCAAATGCAATGTCTAGTCTCGTAGCTACCATAGCATACATGAGACTACCAACGGCAGACTGATAGGGAATTTTGGTCATGAATTCCTTTCCCTCATCTGATTTGGGGCAATCATCCTTGCTCAATTTCACATATGTGGGTAAAGGTGTACTCAATGCTTTTCCACCCTGCATATTGAAGATGTGAAGTACTTTGGATATGTACTCACTTTGAGGCAAGTATATGCATCTTTTACTCCTATCGCGAGTAATGTGCATGCCAAGAATATGTTTGGCATCCCCCAAATCCTTCATATCAAATGTCTGACTCAACTTCCTTTTGAGAATTGACAAGTCATAGGAGGACTTCCCAGCAATCAACATATCATCAACATAAAGCATCAAGCATATCAAGCTGCCATCTGAGCATCTCTTTGTGTAGAGACAATGATCCTCATTGCTTCGAGAATAGCCTTGGGACTTCATAAAAGCATCAAAATTTTGGTACCAATGTCTAGGAGACTCTTTAAGTCCATACAAGCTCCTCTTGAGCTTACAAACTAGACTTTCCTTGCTAGAAACTACATAACCCTCTAGTTGCTCCATATAGATCTCATCTGTAAGATCTCCATGCAAGAAAGCAGTTTTCACATCCATTTGGACTAGCTCTAAGTCATCAATTGCAAGGAATCCAAGCAACATGCACAAAGTAGTCATGTTGACCACTCGAGAGAAGATTTCCTCAAAATCAACACCATGTTGTTACTTAAAACCCTTTGCAACAAGTCGTGCTTTATATTTTGGAGAAGCACTATCTGATGTGAATTTCAGCTTATATACCCATTTACATGGTAAAGCTTTCCTGCCCTTTGGCAAAGGTACTAAATCCCAAGTACCATTCTTGTGAATAGAATCCAACTCACTCTTCATGGCACGCTCCCACTTGACATGATCCTCTGTCTGCATAGCCTCTTTGTAGCAAGAAGGCTCACCGGCACATAATAGCATAACAAAATCTAAACCTAGAACATATCTATCAGGTGGATGTGAGACACGTGCAGAACGTCTCAATGATTGTTGAATAGGAACATGTGCAGACTGATCTGAATGGACATTCTCTTGAACATCCCTATGTGCAACATTTTTATGCATGCTAATTGGAGGACTAGTATCCTCAAACACCACTCCTCTCACTTCAACCTCCTTAATGGGTTGTTTATGCATCTTGGACTCATTAAAAATGACATCACTACTTCTGATCACTGACCGTGTTTCAGGATCCCATAAGCGATATCCAAATTGTCTTTCTCGACCATATCCAAGAAAAATGCATTTCTTTGACTTATGGTCCAACTTTTGTCTAAGATTCTTGGGTATATGAACATATGCTTCACACCCAAAAACTCAAAGATGATCATAATATGTTGGCTTCCCTGTCCATAACTCTTGTGCCACTTTCAAAACTTTGGCAGTACTAGGTGAAAGGTTAATCACATGAACTTCATTCAATCCTACTTCTGCCCAAAAACCTTGTGAGAGCTTTGCATGATGCAACATAGAGACTACTCTATCTTGAATAGTTCTATTCATCCTCTCAGCTACACCATTCTATACTGGGGTATAAGGAGCTATAAACTCTCTACGAATCCCTCTAGACTGACAAAAAAGGCTGAATTCATGTGAGGTATACTCACCCCCATTATCTAAACGTAAAGCCTTAAGCTTAGTTCCTTTTTCAGTTTCAACTGAAGCAAGCCATTTTCTGAAAGTAGGGAATACCTCATCCTTCCATTTGATAGGATATACCCAAACTTTTCTAGTAGTATCATCTATGAAAGTGACAAAGTAAAGAGAACCACCTAAGGACCTAGTGGGCATAGGACCACACACATCTGTATGAACAAGCTAAAGCATGAATTGAAGAGTCAATGTGTGTTCTATGCACATTTTTTGTTTGCTTTCCATATTGACAATGCTCACAAAATGAAAAATTAGAGAAAGATAACAGAATTAAGTAGCCAGAACGAGCGAGATTTTCCATTCCACTATGAGATATATGGCCCAAACGACCATGCCAAATACAAGCCATAAGTTGTTCAGTAACAGCTAACAAGTGTTCTTTCTGTGATACAAATAAAGGATAAAGTGAGCCAACTTTGCTTCCTTTTGCAATAACCATATTGCCCTTTGATATACAAAAGGATTGAGCATAGAAGACCACCTTGTAACCAAGGTCATCAAGTCGACCAACTAACATCAAACTACATGATAACTGAGGTACATGGCATACATTATGCATAGTAAATTTTGAACCATCGATGAACAGCACAATCACATCTCCAATCCCCACAACATCACACTGGTAAGATTCACCAATTCTCACGGTACCAAGAGACTTTGCTGCATAATTAGAGAACCATTCTCTATGTCGTGTCACATGGAAAGAAGCACCAGAATCTAGCAGCCACGTGTGGGAAAGAGAATCATCCATAAGCACCTCATTTAGCACAATACTATCAAGTGTCAACATGTCAACATCATCAACAATAGCATTAATTTCTTCAATCTTCACAATCGAAGTAGATGGTGCAGGTAATTGTTTAACATGCCCATCAACATTTTGTCCTTTACCTTTAGCATTCTTTAATGCATAACAGTCTTTCTTCATATGTCCTTTCTTATGAAAATAATGGCATTCGATATCCCTCTTCCTTGATTTACTTCTACTCTTATTCCATTGACCATTCTTTTCCTTCTTCTTGCTCCTGCCACGTTGTTGATTCTTTCCTTGGTAAGAATCACGAACATTATATGCATCTTCACTCTGAGTGTCAACCATAGATTTTCTATGAATCTCCTCACTCAAGAGTGCACATATGTCATCATAGACGAGTTTATCACCAGGTGCACTATTGCTAATACAGTGTCAAAATATCATAAAACTGCAAGTACTGACATGTTACCTGCATAGTGAATCACTGACTCCACTACATATAATCAGTTACCCAATAGAAGCCACCTAGGCTTATCGAGAACCTATGAACAACTATCATACATCTCCTATGGCGAGGTTAGGTAAGTCTTTCACCTGCATCACCAAAAAGACCCCGACATCTGAGTGTCTCCCAGTTAAGAAAACCTCACCACGACCCTCTTTTTCAAACGTAAAAGGATTGATGCAAAAAACGTAACTGCTATATCAATGACCACATGGACGTACATAAGCGGTATCCATAGAAGCATACATGGTGTGTATGTGCTCAATATATGAGTAAAATGACACTAAAAGACTGAATACATAGCCCAAAAACTAGCCAACAACACATGCAAGTGTCTGTCAACTCTAATGTTTTAGGCCCAAAAACTTGCATAAATTTGCAGCGGCTGCTCCCACCAAAACTGGAAACCTTTCAAGAAACGTGTAGTTTTACGAGTGTGGCTGAAAACACAGCCCCAAAGGTTGATATTTGCTGTCAAAGAAGTACAAAGAACACTCTTCTTGATGTTCTTGGACCTGTATGAAGATAACTATGTGCGAAAGTACTCCAAAATTGCTCCAAGAGACACCCCAAAAATGCTTTAGAAATAGGCCTTGAAAGCAAAGAATGAAGCTTTGAGGGAGCAAAACATGGTCAAGGTAATGTTAACCTTAGTCTATCCCCTTCTTCAGACACCACGAGTGTGTAGCTGTTGGCATCTTATGGGGAGAAGCAAGTACAGCCTACATGCAAATCTAGCACTAAGGCAACCCATTAAATTTTTCCAAACCTTACATCATTTTAAAAGTGATTCTCATCACTAGAAACCCTTGTAAATATCATTTCACCTTTTTGTAGCTCCATTTTGTACAAGTCGAGGAGTCCTCAAGCTTGAGGAGCCTTAGAAGTAGTTGCCTGCCAATTTTCATATTTTTTAGATCTCGTTTGAGCCCTCAAATAAGCCCTGGAACCTAATTTTTAACTAGGACGGACACTAGGTCAGGACAGGGCCAAAGCTAGTCAAAAACTATAAATAGAGCTAGAGAGCTAATTTTTGGGGGCTAGCTTCTTGTAGTTTTGAGCTTGTATGAGAACTTTGTTGCAATAGAAGTGATTCCATTGTCTTACTCTCTTTGTTCTTGCCGTGTGTGCGCGTGTGTGTGTATGTGTGTGCATGTTAGTGTGCTTCTCACTCACACATTTGTGCCTTCACTTGCTCGAGGTCTTCATACCATCCTCATGTCTTCCCAGATTGACATTAAAGGAGGTGCTACTCATCACTGAGCTACACCAAATTTTAGCGTCGTTGCCGGGGATTCGAGCTTTGAGGACGAGCGTGTGATGGTAAGACGTAGAGAGGACGCATTGGAATGGTAAGTAGTAGTTAAATTTCTTGTTCATCTTTCTCCATCTCCATCTCCATCTCCATCTCCATCTCCATCTTCATCTCCTTCTCCACCTTATATTCCCACTTCCAAATCATTTCCCTCATTTGCTTTGTGCGAGTTTGAGAGAGAGCGAGTGTGTGTTCCTGTGTTTGTGTGTTTTTGCATGTTTCTTGCAGGTTTCAGCTTCATCATCATCTCTAGCAAGCTCAGCAGGTACGGAATCTGTCTGTGCAAACCCCGAGGCATCGAGTTCGAGCTATCGCGACACACCGAAAAGTTCACCCAATCATGATTCTGAGTGCACCACGACACTGCGCAGGCCGAGATCTCCTAGGATCACTAGACAGAACAGAAAAATTCACCATAACACGACCTATCGCGACACCTCGGAGTATCGCGACACACACGACCTATCGCGACACCTCGGAGTATCGCGACACACACGACCTATCGCGACACCCGAACTATCGCGAAACCTCGGAGTATCGCGACACACACGACCTATCGCGACACTCCCAAGTATTGCGACACTTCGACCTATCGCGACACCTCGACCTATCGCGACACTCCCAAGTATCGCAACACTTCGACCTATCGCGACACCTCGACCTATCGCGACACTCCCAAGTATCGCGACACTTCGACCTATCGCGACACCTCGACCTATCGCGACACCTCGACCTATCATGACACCTCGACCTATCGTGACACCTCGACCTATCGTGACACCTCGACCCGACCTATCGCGATACACGGGCTTAACGCATGAATTTTTAGGGTGAAATAATTGAGTGTATTGAGGTACTTTTGGGCTTAATTTTGGACACATTGGGATAATAGTAGAGCCTTAGAAGTGGGCAAAAGACCTAGAAGCCAAGGAGGAATTTCCTGAACCCTGAGAGCCTGTTTTGACCCCTAAGTGCCTGAATGGTCATAACTTCATCATACGAACTCCGATTGATGAGATTTTGGTCTCGTTGGATAGCTTGTTGAGAATCCTACATGGATCTTGACTGGTTTTTGTAAGAATCATACGTGGAGTTTTAGAACATGTGTTTTTAAGTTGTCCATTAGGTAGAATTAGGTGGTCATAAGATTTTGGGGGTGCAGTGAGTTACTCCAAGGGGGGCCTGTAATTGTTGATGTGTGTCAGTCAATCCATTGGGGTAAAGGAGCTATATTAACTTGAGAAATTTTGCAGGAACATTGTGTGCAAGCAAGGCATTCCAAGGCAAGCTAGCAAGGGTGTGTACCAAGCTTGGGAGAAGGCTTCCTGGGCTTGAGCAGCAATCTGAGCAACCAGAGGATTGAGGTTGGAAGTTCTCTCAACCCCCCTTTGTCAATTCCTAGCCTAGGCTAAGCACGACTTAGGTGTGGTGATTAATTAGAGCAACGCTAGGCACAAATCAAGTCCAAGAGAACTAATCAACTAAATGCAAGCATTAAGTAGGTCTTAAGTGCGAAAACCCTAAAGGAAAAAAGTAAACGTGAATCGAGCAAATATCAAGTGCGAAAGTCACTTAAGTACTCTTGACAACGTGATTTCAAACAAGAGCTTAACACAATATTCAACTAAAAAGAACAAAGTGATTGGTACAAATTAACCTGCAACGAGAGTGTACTTGGGACCAAGGAGGTAGAGAAACTAGGCATATGAACCTTAGGTGAGGTGGACACTTAGGCAGAGACAGACAAAGCCTCAGATCTTCTGAAGCTAGTGTCAATCACACTGCTAGGTCTTGGGCCCAGCAGTTGAGTGATTACCCATACACTCCCCGATCAGAAACAAGTGATTCTGTGATGTCCTATAACATGGAGAGACCAGTAGGTAGTTCAGGGGTGGCGTACCTAGAAAAGCCAGAAGGACCATACAAGACTCAATTGGAATACATCAGGACTAATCGTCTAGGTGCTCGCATCTACGAAGACGGCCTGAGAAGACCAGTGGTCCAGATTAAGAACCCTGATCAACCCCATGGACTAGAACACCCGGTAGTCAAATTCGAGAATGGAGCATACCTAGATAAAGAAGGGACTATTTATGTAGTCACCACTCTCCCAGATAGAACAGACGAGTTGGGGAATGTGATCGCAGAAACTGACATGGGTGATATAGAGCAAGGGAATTTAGAGAGAGAGCCTAGGACTCCCCGTGGTAAATCAATCTTAACCAGGATCATGACTCCAGAGTGGATTCCCCAAGATAATAAAATCATAGACTTGCTTTTAGACCGAGAAACCGATGAGGATTTTTGGAGATAAAAGCCTACCCAGCCTCATGAAGTACGTACTCCCACAATCTATGAGTTCAAAGACCCTGATAGCCCAGGCAAAGTAACCTATCTAGACAATACATCAGAGAGGACCTTCGTGGTCGCTGAGCATGGCAGACACGCCTACACATGGAAGGGTGAATTTGTTTTTCCCCAACCTCGGTCCAATGTATCCTACAGCCACCAAGGAGCTGGGACCTCCCAAGCTCATGGAGCTCAAAGAGATAGAAGTAGAGACAGACCTGAGGTAAGCTTTGCCAACTCCCTAGGAAGAGAAAGGATGAGAACAGGGACAGATAGAGAAGAAACCGAGAGACCTAGAGCCCCAAGGAACCAGAGAAATGACGAGGATTTCCCTTTGCCAAGGCCTAGA
This sequence comes from Ceratopteris richardii, assembly GCA_020310875.1. Taxonomy (NCBI): domain Eukaryota; kingdom Viridiplantae; phylum Streptophyta; class Polypodiopsida; order Polypodiales; family Pteridaceae; genus Ceratopteris; species Ceratopteris richardii. The sequence continues at coordinate 129,235,275 of CM035442.1, forward strand.
GAACACACTAGGGCCCTGAGACCAACGCAATTGGTGAAGTCCATGAAGAATTACTTCGATGGCACTGGAGACCCTTACGACCATGTAGCAGAATTTAGGCAAGTCTTGAAAGCTGAACAGGTAGAGGACCTATTCACACAAGATAATGCTTTTGGTCTAACCCTTAGGAACACTGCCCTTACGTGGTTTCAACCTGAATGAGAGGCATTTCAGAAACATAGACCAACTCCTAGAGGCATTTATCATTGAGTTTTCTAAGAGTGGCATAAGGCACAACACTTCCTCACTAATTCATAGCTTCAAGCAAACACCTCAAGAGACGGTCAGACTTGCAGGAAGACGGTTTAGGCAATACCTAGAGAGGTGCCCAATGCCTGAGTTACCCACACCAGCCAAGCAAGTGGCTTTGTTTTTAGATGGATTGTTGAGCACCAAGCTCAGGTCATATGTGTATTTGAAGGACCCCATAACTATAGAAGAATGCGTGCGCATGTGCATAGACATTGAGGATAATCTAGGTGAGGAGTTAGAACTATCAAAAATCTATAAGGATTCAGATAGCGCTAGTAGCCTCACATCTGGTCAATCCACATCCATTGAGGAACTTGCAGAGAAGGTATCTCAAAACTTAGTTGTCTCTAGCAAACAAATTCCAAGATTTGCCCCAGTCAAGAGGTGCTATACGTGTGGAGGTGACCATATGGCAAGTGTTTTTCCTATTATGGCCCAACCCCAAGTGAATCCTAGTAGTCAGTACTGCACCATAGAGCGAAGGTACACCAACCACACAGCACAAGACTGCCCTTATAACAAACAAACTGTCAGGCAAAATTACCCTCAGCCATATCCACAATAGGGTAGATTCCAGAATCAGTATCCACCACAACAATACGGCAGACCACAACAATCTTATCAGCCACCTTATCAAGGGCAACAGAGACCTCAACCAGTCCTAGCGCAGCAACCCCCTGCTCCAACCAATGTGATCCCAGTGAAATATGCATCTGCTGAAGAAAATCTGAATAGAGCCATAGTCCTTGTCACACTGTTGCTATCAAACAGTGATCCAAGTGACCATAGTTTTGACTCCATTCATATTGATAGCCCACAGGCTTACTACATGCAGTCACCCGAGCATAACAAGTCATACTATTATGAAGACCCAAGTGAAAATAGTGGGGAGCCTGAGTATGCTAATGTCATGTACACAAACCCCAACTCTAGACCTCAACCTAGGCAGGTACGGCCCCCATTTCCTAGAGGACCATGCTTCAGATGTCAGGGAGATCACCTTATACGCGATTGCCCACTGCCTGCCCCTCCACAACCCCAACCAGTGGCAATTCAAGGCTTCTGTCAGGATTGTGGAAAAGTGCATCTCTTACGAGATTGTTCGAAGAATCCCAATAACTTGCCAAAAATTACTCATATCAACGTCATTGGACTAGTAGTAGACTCTACAGGAAGTGTAACTTCCACTACCCCAGTGCATGTGGTCACTAGAGCTCAAGCCTTGCAGCAAACTCAAGGAGTAGGCTTGGGGAAGAATTCTGAGGTTAGTGAGACAGAGAGTATAGCTAAGAAAAGGACAAGAGCTTGGAGAGATAGCCGGGAAAGAATGAAAAGACAATGGTCACAGAAAATGAGCGAACTTGAAGAAAACTTGAGAGAAACCAAAGCAAAGATAAGTGAACTCGCATCTCAAAATCACTCTCACACTACCCCACCACCACCCTTTCCATCTCCCTCCAATCCACCACCTTCCATTCCCCAACATTCTAATCCACCACCTTCCATTCCCCAACATTCTAATCCACCACACATAACCCACCCACCACCCAGAGTAGGATCAGTCCTAGCGGATCCCACTGTACAGGTGCATATAATCAAACTAAACAGAAAGACACAGCAGTACGCAGATTCTCAAACACACACTACGGGAACTCCACAGAATGTCTCGCCCAGACAGACAGTCTGGCGATCTTCTCGTCATCACCGAAAGTGTCTTTTCATTGCTTTATAAAAAAGTTACGTCTCTTCGTAGCGACTTCTCAGTTCGTGCGAAATATGAAAAGGAAAAAGGATTTACAATTGCCAATCCGGCGGCTTACACTGGCACGCACGGTGGACTCGAACCCGCGGGCATACAAAATGTTACGGTTCATCTATTATACCTTCTAGATACATTGCTCTAGCTAATTTAAACGTTCGAGCAATTTTCTTTTTTAATGAATCTAACATCTGTTTCAGGACATCGGGTTCTACTAGCTGAGCATCAGTTCTTACTGAACTGGTTGCAATTACTTGGCTTATCAAAATTTCTGCTTGTGTCTGCAAAAAAGCTTCCTGCAGATAAAAGTCGTTTGACAGAGCTGCATCCCGGTTGACTTTCATGTCTGCAATCTGTTTATCAACTCAAGAGAGTCTTTCTGATTGAGCACCCAGTTGATTCTCTCTTCTGTCCAACTCTTGATTCTGAAATTGAATGGTCCTGTAATAGGCATCTCTTTCTCTTCTTATCCCTGGTATCTCCTTCTGTAGTTGAGAGACTAACATCATCAGGCTTTTAAGAGCAGCATTTGATTCAAATAGGTTTGAATTTGCAAACTCTAGCTGTGTATTGGTTTGCTTTAGTAAAGCTATCATTTCCTGTCCTTTCTGTACTGCTTCATCCAATTGTACTCTTGTCTCTTCTAACAAATTGCCTAGTGCTATGCGGGCATCCTCTTTATCTGTAACTAATTGCCGTAACTGTAGAATTTCTACATCAACAACACATAATAATTCATCCTTTATTCTGATTTCGGCCAAGGCAGCATCTCTTTGATTGATTACTGCCTCTTATTCGGCAAGGCGAGCCTGTAAGTTTTTAATCTGTTCGTGTAAAGCTTGATTTTCTGCTTTTACTCCATCTATTTCTTCCTAGAGTGGACTAATATCTACCTCCAGAACATCGACTTTATGTTGAAATTCTTCTTTGAGATTATCAATTACTTCTTTCATCTGTGTTGGTAGTTGCTGCGATAGTTGGATCAACAGCTGACCCATGGATGCGAGCTCATTAAATACAGGTAGCGAAGGAAATAGAAGAGAAGGACGTGGTTGAGATGAAGAAGCGATGAGGAGTTGATGGGAATTGGGTGGAGAATAGTTCGGTGAAGAGGAGGATGAATCGGGTGCGTCAGGTACAATCGGTGGAATGGGAACAACGGGTTTGAGTGGAGGCACGGGTGGAGGAGTGGGTTTCAGAGTGTTAGCTGCTTCGGTAAGTTGTTGCGTAGTTACATCAGGTTGGGCCTTTGCAGATTCTACTGTCGTAATCAATTCTTGTAAAAATGCTGCTACAATAAGTTGCGTATCTTCTTGTACCTCTTGTTTGGACTGCTGCTGAGATTGTTCCTTAGAAGATTTGTCGTCAGAATTGGTCACACTTTGCTCTTGTTGCTTGGTTGGAGATGACTGGGCGGACGAATCATGGTGCATTGATGTAGCTGTGTCGTGGAAAGTCTCTTCTTCATGCCCTTCTTCTTCATTGTTGTCTGCTTTATCACCTGCGGCAGACCCTTGCACCTGACTGTTAGACGAACTAATCCTGATGCGTTTTCGGCGTAGGAGCTGGAAGATTTCTTCGTCATCTTCTTCGGCGTCTTCCAGTATCTGAGCATATTCTTCATGATATAAAACTGGACCTCTGGGTGGTGGTTGCGCTGCTAAGATGGTCGGAAACAGGAAAGTGATTATGTGTGGGAGACGTGATCACGGCAAATCTCCTTTGTTAACCTGTTTAATAACCAAAACGCATTCGTGGTGAATGCGCCAGAAAAAATAGGAAGCAAAATTGATAGGCTCCCGAGCAGCCATATCAATTACCGAATAGAATGGGGGAGATATCCCATATGTTTGTTTCTGCAAATTTAGTATTGTTACTAAAAATTGCAGGGCTGTTCTTTCAGGCTCAGGGCGATATAGTATAACATACTCATTTGAAGAGTACCTAGGGAACAATTAAATCATGGTAGCAATTGGCAGATTTGGGCCATTCTCTCGACCTTCGGGAGAGAGTCGGAAAGCATCAGCAAATGACTGCATTGTGATTACAGTACGAGATGGTTAAGAGGTAATTGGCCAACTCTGCTCCGTAGCAGGTGTGGCAGCGATGGCGGCAATGATTTGGGCATAAAATGGGTGACATTCCACTGAATGCCAAGGCAATTCAACGAAATTAGACAACCCACGGACGCGCAAGAATTCATCCACATCCGCAGGGAGTCCGTCACGGAAGGTAGCAAAGTTTGCCTGGGCTTCCATGGTGCGCACATAAAGACACAATGAATACAGGAAACACAAAGCACACAGATTACACAGACACAATAGCGATTAACAACGAAACAAAAGAGATTAAGTAGATACTTGGCAGTGTGAGGTGATCGAAATTGTTAATCATCACGCGATGTTGAGATGATAACCTTCATAACTACGGTGTGCATGCATGAGCAGAACGATAATGCAGGGCGGCTGTTGATCATAATTAGGTATCAAAACGAGGATATTTACATACTTATTTTATTAATCACGCAAAACTAAAAAAGGAAAAGAAAAGAAAAGAGAAAAGAAGAAAAAAATACGCGGGCAACCGCAGAACACTTCAGTGCGAATCAGGTGCTTGATGATACGGTCGCAACTTTGAACCATTTATCACTTTCAGAAGAGGAATTCTGGTCAAAGTAGTCAACCGAAAAGTAGCTGGGCCCACTTGTTCAGTATTTCGGTAAGGACCAAACCATCGTAACTTGAATTTTCCAGCAGAACGATTTGATTTTGCATTATAAAACAACACAAGTTGTCCTACCGTAAAAACTAGAGTTTTAAGATACCGATAATGTGTACGAGCTTGCCGCAACTGCACTTCTTGAAGAGTCAAAAAACTTTCCTAGCGATGATCATCTAATTCTCTGAGTGTGTCCAACCAAAATGTTAAAGATTCTTCAGGTAATAATTTATGAGAGATTCCCACACGTAAGCTTGGTACTACAAGTTCCATTGGTGCAATTGCCTCCATTCCATATGCAAGTTTGAAAGGAGTTAGTCCGGTTGCGACCTTGTATGTAGTCCGGTATGCCCATAATACTGCAGGTAGTAATTGATCCCATCTTTCTGGTGATTCCACAATCAATTTTCAAAGCATATTCAACAACATTTTGTTTGTACTTTCAGCTAGGCCATTAGCACGAGGATAATATGGTGAACTAAATTTATGCAGAATTTGAAAAGTGTGTGTGAGCACTCGCATTAAATTGCTGATAAAGTGGGTCCCTTGATCTGTGATAAGTTCCAAAGGTAATCCATAACGTGGGAATACATCCTTCATTAGACATTTTGCCACCGAAACAACTGTGGCGGACTATAAAGCCCAAGCTTCTGCCCATCTGGTAGCATAATCTGTGCATGTCAGAATATATCTGTTGTTGCTAAGGATTGCTGGAGGTGTGATTGGTCCAATAAAGTCAAGACCCCATTTTTGAAAAGGTTCTAAAGGTAAGACATGCTGCAGAGGAAAGAAATGGCATTGTAAAGGCTGTCCAAATCGCTGACAATTGTCACATTGCTGCACAAATTGAGATACATCTCTGTACATAGGAGGCCACCAGAGCCCACTTTGCAGAATTTTTCGGTGCGTTAAATCTGCTGCAAAATGTCCACCGGAGGGTATGGAATGTGCCAGAGCGATTACTGAGTTTACTTCATGTGGAGGAATACAACGAAGTAAAACCCCAGTGCGATCCATATAATACAACTCTCCGGCAATCAACTGAAATCTGTGACTGTAAACTGCAATTTTTCGGCGCATTGCAGGGGAAGTTTGAGGAGGAAAGACATCCATCAGTAAGAAAGGTTAATAACTGATCATAGTAAGTAGGTGTCACAGGAGGTTGTGCAGATTCATCCTTAGTCATTTCAGTAACATAAATAGCTGGTGTGGTGTCATCAACACCGACCGGAGCTTCACCGGAATCTAACCGAGAGAGAAAATCTACTAATGCATGTGCAGTGCCGGGTCGATGAATTACGTCATAATCAAATTCTTGTAACAATAAAACCCAATGTGCCAAGCGGCCACCTAAATGCTGCTGCCAAACCAGATATACTAGCGCAGCATGATCTACATGAAAGACGAATTTTCGGACTAGTAAATAATGCCGGAATTTCTTTACAGAATACACTAAACCAAGACATTCTCTTTCAGTTACTGAATAATTCTTTTCAGCAGGAGCAAGCCTTCAACTTACATAATAGACAAGCCTAAACCACTTATCAGTTTGTTGCATTAAAACACTTCCAATGGCTATATCTGATGCGTCTACAAAAACATGAAATGGGCATTCCCAATTAGGAGGTTGTAGAATTGGAACCTGCGTTAATAATCCCTTTAGATGATCAAATGCAATTTGACATTCTGGTGTCCAATCAAACTGTCAAGGAGTACTAGTGATTAGCCGATTCAGGGGTATTGCCAAATGGGCAAGTCACCGTAAATGTCGACCATGCCACCTGACTTGACCCATGAATCGCATGACTTCTTTTGGTGTAGTAGGCACAGGTGCTTCTAACACGGCTGCAATTTTGTCTGGATCAACTTGTATGCCCTGTGCAGATACAATGTGGCCAAGGAGTTTACCACAAGAAACCGCAAAGACAGATTTGGTGGGGTTCAAACAGAGTCGGTATTCTCGGCATTTTTCAAAGCAACACCGTAAATGATATAGGTGTGCAACCATCTTACCGAATAAAGAGAAATCATCTAGATATACTTGCATAAAAGAAGTAAGATAGGATGAGAAGATTTCCTGCATACATCGCTGAAAGGTACTAGGAGCATTTCTTAATCCAAACCACATGACTGTGTAAGCAAAAACACCCCAATTCGTAATAAACGTTGTTTTTGGTATATCTTGCTCAGCCATTCGGACCTGGTTATAACCACTATAACCATCGAGAAATGAGTACATCTCATGTCCAGCCACTCTGTCCAACATGGTGTCAAGAAATGGAAGAGGAAATGGATAAGGTACGGTGGCTGCATTCAATTTCCGGTAATCGACACATATTCAGAGCTGCTTGTTTTTCTTTGGTACAATCACAATCGGGGAGATCCATTCAGCATGCTCAATAGGTACAATGAATCCTACGTTTAATAGGCGATCAAGTTCTGCTTTGACCTGTGCTGCATAGTTAGGGTTCATACGGTAGCTGGGTTGTTTAATCGGCTTTGCTTCAAGTTTGAGTACGACCCTATGTTGATAGATGCGAGGGTCCAGAACTTTCATATCACGATAATCCCATGCAAAAACATCAGAGAATTCACGAATAAGTTGGATCAAATCTGCTTGAAATACTTCAGACAATCCTTCCTTTATCTTGACAGGTCGTGGATTTACTTCATCTCCCAAATTATAGGTGATTACCGATCTTCGGGAACATAGAATTGATGAGGTATGCCTGGATTTTCAGCTGACTGTAAAAGATGTTGTAGAACGGTTTCATTCATAGCAACAGTATCTTCTTTCTCCACTTCTTCGGTCACAGGCACCACTGTACAGGCTGCCGGACTCCAGTTATCTACAATAGATTGCAGATCTACAGTGCCTAAGGAAATCAGATCTTCATTGTTCTTCAAAAATGCTTCTTCTTCATCGTTAGATAAGCCATCCAACATGTGGACTGGCTCTGCTACATATGGTCTGGCATGGAGTTCACAGGGCTGAATAACATCTAATTTGACAACATATTTACAGTGATTGTCCTTAAAAGTAAGTTCCTGTGCTGACCAATCCTGTATAACCTTAGCCTGTTTTAACCAAGGTCGTTCGAAAAGAAGATTATAATCAAGACTAGACTCCGGTAGTTCTAAGACTACAAAAGTCATCTTAAACGTTGTACCCTGCAAGGTTATCGGGACATTCCGTACGAGTCCTACTGGATGAAATCGAGATTGATCTGCCATTCTAACGAAAAATTGAACAGGCTCGATTTGCATCCATCCCAACTTTTTACAAAGCACTGCAGTGGCTATATTTACACCAGACCCACCATCAATTAGTACTTGAGTAATCTTGTGATTTTTGTACCATACCGTAATCAAGGGGACCGAATGATCCACCGTAGAATCAGTTTCCGGTTGTACCGTTGCTGTCGCTAGAATGCAGGAAGATCCAGGACTGAGCTGTTGTTGGATTTGCTGCCGAACTCCCGGTACTAGTGCAAGTAACTGTCCAAGAGGGAGAGTAATGGACGCCTTAGATAAAATTTCCCATGCCTGATCTGTTTGAATTGTACTTTTTACTGATTCAGCTAGCCAGATCAACTGTTTGTGGTCCAGTACATGCTAAATATAAACCAAACCAAATGCGCTTGTGGGGCATGGTGAATCTATCCTGAGCGGGGAAAGCAAAATGTTGCATGCACATCCTCAATGGTTTAGAGAGATCAGGTGTGATTGCTGAAATATCTTCCCACTTAGTAACATCCCCACGTTTCATAGGCTCTGGAATTAGCCTTTCTCGTTCTGTTGGAGTGTGCGTTCCATGTATCTTAATAGCAGCTCTAATCAAATCTTTAGACAGATAAAACTTCTTATATGGCGGATCATTTACCAAAGACGGCAAAATGAATGTTCCTGGCAAATCTTTGTTTCTCGAAGCTGTCAATGTTGTTACCAAGTAGTAGCATCTGTAGAAATCTGGTTTAGGCAAAGGATCACTGAAATATTCTGTGAAGCCTGCTCTTGCCCAAACATGCGTTAAGTCTTCTATGTTCTATAGTCCTTCGAATTCTCTTGAAGAATTGGTACTTGCCCCAAGTACGGTGATCAAACACCAAATTGGCCTCAAAAATGAAATCTGCATCCGCTAATGGTCCTGCCAGACCTTGAAACAAGTGAGAATTGCGATGAATCTTTTCAGTATAACCCCTAGGAGGGCCTTCAATCGGCATAGGTCCTAGAAATCCCTCCGATTCTGGTGGTTGAGCCGTAGGATGGGGCTCTGCTAGTAGTTCACCAATATTTGCCATGGGCACACTAGGACCAGCTTCAGATGGTCCTTCTGCATGCATGATGAATGATTGAGTGTGTAGGAGGTCTGCTACAAAAGATTAACACATTAGTATGGAAATTAATCATGATCCCATTAAAGTGAGACCGCAATCCCTTTCCATAACCGATGTGTAACCCGTGTAGCCGAGTGTTGTGATATGGTTTATGGAATGATTTTTTTGCAAACTAATGCAGGTCTCTAGACACCTACATGCTTCAGATGATGCATACATTTCTTGATGAGGTGTTATTACGAGTGATGTGGGTTATAGTGTGTGGATTTGTACAAGGTTCAGGTGTGGGTGAATTTATACAAGGTTGTAGATTAGTCGGTGTTGAAGCTCAAGGTCAAGGACAAAGCATGGAAGCGCATCAAGGAAGTGGACACACAAGAAGAAGGAGCAAGTAGGGAGCTCTAAGAAGCACCTGTCAAATTTTCAGAAGAAATCCCTACAAAAATAGTGATTTTGATCACTAAAAACCATTGTAAATACCATTTCCCATTTTTGTAACTCCATTTTGTTCAAGTCGAGGAGTCCTCAAGCTTGAGGAGTATTAGAACTACCATCCTACCAATTTTCATAATTTTTAGACTCCGTTTGAGCCCCCAAATAAGCCCTGGAACCTATTTTTTAACTAGGCCGGACACTAGGTCTGGACAGGGCCAAAACCACTCAAAAACTATAAAAAGGGCTGGAGAGCTCATTTTTGAGGTGGGCTTATTGTAGATTTCAGTTTTGTAAGAGAGCTCTTGTATAATCGAAGCTTTCCATTGTTCCACTCTTTGCTCTTACGTTGTGCGCGTGTGTGTGTATGTGTGTGCATGCTTGTGTGCTTTCACTCACGCACTTGTGCCATCACTTGCTCACGGTCTTCATACCGGTCCTCACGTCTCCACGGATTGACATTTATGAGGTGTATCTCCTCACGTTGGTACTCACCATTGTGCTAGAGTGACACCAAATTTGGCGCCGTTGCCGGGGAGAGAGCTTGGAGGACGAGCGTGTGACGGTAAGACGTAGAGTAGCGACGTTGGAAGGTAAAAAAATCATCATTTTCAGTTCAGTTTTTGAATTTTCCTTCTTCTTCATCTTCATCACCATCACCATCTCCAGCAAGTTCAGCAGGTACAGAATTCTTCTGCACAGTCCTCGAGGCGTCGAGCTCGAGCTATCGCGACACTCCGAAAACTTCGACTAATCGCGTTTCTGAGTGCACCACGACACTGTGCAGGCTGAGAGCTCCTAGGATCTTTAGACAGAACTGAAAAATTCACCATATCCCGAGCTATCGCGACACCTCACGACCTATCGCGACACCCCGAGCTATCGCGACACCCCGACCTATCGCGACACCTCACGACCTATCGCGACACTTCACGAGCTATCGCGACACCTCACGAGCTATCGCGACACCTCACGAGCTATCGCGACACCTCACGAGCTATCGCGACACCCCGAGCTATCGCGACACTTCACGAGCTATCGCGACACCTCACGAGCTATCGCGACACCCCGACCTATCGCGACACTTCGACCTATCGCGACACCTCACGAGCTATCGCGACACCTCACGAGCTATCGCGACACCTCACGAGCTATCGCGACACCCCGAGCTATCGCGACACTTCACGAGCTATCGCGACACCTCACGAGCTATCGCGACACCTCGACCTATCGCGACACTTCACGAGCTATCGCGACACCCCGACCTATCGCGACACTTCGACCTATCGCGACACTTCACGACCTATCGCGACACTTCACGACCTATCGCGACACCTCACGAGCTATCGCGACACCTCGACCCGACCTATCGCGATACACGGCCTTTAACGCATGAAAATTTAGGGTTATTTTTGAGTGATTGGAAGGGTAGTTGAGCTTAATTTTGGGCACCTTAGTATAACTTTAGAACCTTGGAAGTGGGCAAAAGGCCTAGAAACCAGAGAGGGATCTCCTGAACCCCCAGAGCCTATTTTGACCCTTTAGTGCCTGAATGGTCATAACTTGACCATACGAACTCCGATTGATGAGATTTTGGTCTCGTTGGAAAGCTTGTTGAAAATCCTACGTGGACCTCGACTGGTTTTTTGTAGAATCATACGTGGAGTTTTAGAACATGTATTTTTAAGTTGACCTTTAGGTGAAACTAGGTGGTCCTAAGATTCAGGGGGTACGGTGAGTTACTCCAGGGGGGGTTGAAAATATTGATGTATGTCTTTCAAATACTTGTGGTAATAGAGCTATACTGACTGATGAGCTTTTGCAGGAACATTGTGTGCACTCAAGGCAATCCAAAGCAAGCTAGCAAGGGTGAGTACCAAGCTTGGGAGAAGGCTTCCTGGGCTTGTGTAGCAGTTTGGTCAACCAGCTAATTAAGGTTGGAAGATCTCTCAACCCTCCTTTGTCAATTCCTAGCCTAGGCTAAGTACGACTTAGGTGTGGTAATTAATTAGGGCAACGTTAGGCGCGAATCAAGTCCAAGAGTATTAAGCAACCAAGTGCAAGAATTAAGTAGGTCTTAAGTGCGAAAACTCTAAGGGACAAAAGGTAAACTGGAGTCGATCACTCATCAAGTGCGGAAATTCACTTAAGTACTCCTGACGACGCGATTTCAGACAAGACCATAAACATAATATTCAACTCAAAAGAACAAAGTGATTGGTGCAAATTAACCTGCAACGAGAGTGTGCTTAGGTCCAAGGGGGTAGATAAATCAGGCATATGAACCTTAGATCAGATAGACACTTGGGCCGAGACAGACAAAGCCTCAGATCTTCTGAAGCTAGTGTCAATCACACTGCCAAGTCTTGGGCTCAACAGCTTAGTGGTTATCCTTACACACGAAGTTCAGAAACCAGTGACTCGGAAATGTCTTTTAGCATGGAAAGACCCACACGTAGCTCAGGCCCTGCCTGTTTACAGACACCAGAAGGTCCCTATAAGACCCAATTGGAGTATATCAGGACCAACCAATTAGGTGCTCGCATCTATGAGGATGGTCTAAGGCGATCAGTGGTTCAACTCAAAAATCCTGACCAACCCTTTGGACTTGAACACCCAGTGGTCAAGTTTGAAGAGGGTGCTTACATTGATAAGGAAGGAACCATGTATGTGGTTACCAACTTACCAGATAGGACAGATGAGTTTGGAAATATCATTCCCGAGAATGAGATAGGAGACCTAGAAAAAGGGGACCTAGGAGGAGAACCCAAGACCCCTAGAGGTAAGTCAATCTTGACTAGAGTGATCACTCCAGAATGGATTCCTCAAGATAACAAAAGCATAGAACTATTCGTGAATAGAGAAACGGAGGAAGCCTTTTGGAGATTTAGGCCAGATCAACCCATCCCAGTAGTCACCATCTATGAATTCAAGGACCCAGAGACACCAGGGAAAGCTGTCTATCTAGATCACACCTCTCAGAAATTATTCTTGGTATCAGATCATGACAGACATGCTTACACTTGGCAAGGTGAATCAATTTTCCCTCCACCAAGATCTAATGTTTCCCAGGGCCTCCAAGGAGCCGGATCATCCAAGGCTCATGAAATCCAGAGGGAAAGAACTAGAGAGAGACCGGAGGTAAGCTTTGCAGACACTGTAGGCAGAGATAGATCAGGATATGGGACGGAAAGACCTGAAAGGGAGAGACATAGAGTTTATAGTCATCAAAGAGATGATCATGATTTCCCATTGCCTAGACCACGAGAGCACTCAAGAACCCTTAGACCCTCTCAAGTGGTTAAGACAATGAAGAACTACTTTGATGGATTTGGAGATCCTTATGATCATGTGGCGGAGTTCAAACAAGTGCTAAGAGCTGAACAGGTTGAAGACTTATTCACCCAGTTTGAGGCTTTTGGTTTGACTCTTAAGGGTACTGCCTTAGCTTGGTTTCAACCTCTAAACAGTCGCAACTATAGAGAGATAGGTCAGCTGCTAGAAGAATTCATTGTGGAATTTTCCAAAAGTGGTATCAGGCATAACACATCATCCTTGATCCACAGCTTCAAGCAGACACCCCAAGAAACAGTGCGACTCGCAGGAAGAAGATTTAGGCAGTACCTGGAAAGATGCCCTGTACCAGAATTACCCACATCAGCCAAACAGGTGGCACTATTTTTAGATGGCCTATTGAGCACAAAATTAAGGTCATACGTATACTTGAAAGAGCCTAGATCCATAGAAGAGTGTGTACGGATATGCATTGACATAGAAGACAACTTGGGTGAGGAGTTAGGACTATCCAAACTCTATAAGGACTCTGATAGTTCTACAAGTAATACCTCTAGAACCTCCACTGAGATAGATGAGATAGCTGAACAAGTGGCCAAAAAGCTAGGAGTTCAAAATAGACAAATGCCAAGGGTCACTTCAGTGAAGCGATGTTATACATGTGGAGGAGATCACATGGCTAATGTTTGCCCGTTAACGACTCAACCCCAAGGAAACCCTAATGCTCTATATTGCACCATTGAGAGGAAATATACAAATCATACGACCCAAGATTGTCCCTATAACAGGCAGGCTGTTAGACAAAATTATCAGCAACCTTACCAGCAGGGTAGGTATCAGAATCAGTACCAACAGCCATATTATAGGCCACAACAATATCAACCTCAATACCAACAGCAATATCAGACACCATATAGGCCACAACCTGTCCTAGGAAACCAACCGCCAGCTCCTGCCAATGTGATCCCAGTTAAATATACGATGGCGGAGGAGAACCCTAATAGAGCATTGGTGCCACTAACCCCATTGGTCTCAGAAAATGATTCTCACGCTCATGGTTCAGACTACTTCCATGAAGATAGTCCACATGCTTATTATATACAGTCACCTGAGCAAAGTGAGACTTCTCAGTATCAATATGAGGCACCACCTATGGAACAAAATTGGGAGCCAGAATACTCCAATGTCATGTATACGAATCCAAATCCTAGGCCCCAATTGAGACAAGTAAGACCACAAGCCCCTAGAGGACCATGCTTTAGATGTCAGGGCGACCATTTCATTCGTGAATGCCCCCACCAACCAGCTCTGGGACAAGGGCAAAACATTACGATACAAGGCTTTTGTCCTGAGTGTGGCCATGAACATCTTCCTAGAGAGTGTCTGAGAAACCCCTCTAGTGCACCCAAGGTTACACCCATCAACGTGGTTGGCTTAGTGGCAGATTCAAGTTCAAGTAGCAGTAATGTGGCTCCTGTACAGGCAGTCACTAGGGCACAGGCTACACAACAAGCAAAACCATCCGAGCAATCGGAGTCAAGTGAGCCAGGAGAACCTAGTAAGAGGAAACCAAGAACATGGAAGGATACCAGAGAGAAGGCTAATCGCAAGTGGAACAAAAAGATATCTGAAATAGAAGAAAGTCTAAAAGATGCCAAAACAAAAATAGAAGACATTGCATCTCAAAGCCCCTCACATACCGAAGCTCCAGCCACTCCACCTCATTTCACCCCACCACCCATTGTAAATAACCCACAACCAGGGTCGGTTCTTGCAGATCCAACCCCAGAAGGCTTGGACATGATGTTCAAGGCCTACCAGGCTCGTCTTCAAGAAGGGCCAACAGTTGCAACCCTAGACAAGAGTTACCCTAGAGCAGATTTAGAGATTGAACGGATGAAAATGTGCATGAAAATGGTAGAACAAGCTCAAGCTATACTTGAGACTAGTCAAAAGTTCAATCAGACAACCTCTGTCAAACCGGATTTGCATTTCCAAGGCTTACTAGAAAGATTAGAGCAGTTGGTAAACAAACCACAAGTTTCTTTACCTCCACAGGCTCAACCAGTTATTGAAAGAGGAAGCCCTCCACCAATGGGAGCTTATGTTCCTAATTCCACGGATTCTGGAACACCTCCTTCAATTCAACAGTACTCTCAAGAGTTCTTGCGGGAAATACAGGAAGAGAAATGGGCCAAGGAGAAGGGTAATTCCCCTCCTATTCCTGAGATTGATGATCTTCATGATCAATTTCCCCAAGACATTCCGTCTATCTATGGAGACCAAGCAGAGCAACAAGAAGATGAAAGAGTAGATTTTGAATCTAATTCTTTACAAGAGTTGCCTCATTTCACAGGCCCATGGGAATCTGAATCTCTCCAGATCAGAGCTCCCACAATATTGGTAAGAAATGAAGACTCAGTGATTCCAAGAAACACTGATGTTGTGAAGAACACTAAGGTTCAATGTCATCTCACTGTAGAGGAGCTGCTCAAGGCAAAACCGGAGCTCTGGAATCATGTGAAGGATCAGGTTCCAGAACTTGAATCCAATATGCCAAAAGTAGGACCTAAGCAGAAAGTACCAGAGATACCTCTCGACAAGATAGGAGACATGAGCGAAGGTGAAGAAGGTAACACTTATCTTCCGATCACCTATCAAGGTCACACAACCAAAGCAATTGTAGATTCGGGTGCTGGTGTTGCTATTGCAACCACCTCCTTGTGGAAGCGATGGGGCAAACCCACATTAAGACCAACAAGAATGAAGCTTCAAATGGCAGATGGTCATTTTGAAAGACCTCTAGGATTGCTCGAAGGGATAACTCTAACCACGTGTGGTGTAGAGTTTGAACATACATTTGCTATATGTGACTTTGAAAAAAATAATGTCTACGAGATGATCCTAGGAAGACCCTTCCTACGACAATTGCAAATAGTGCAGGATTGGGGGACCAACTCCTTGTACTTACAGCACTTAGGGGTCACCACCAAGGTCAATTTGAAGGATTACACCTTCCGAGATGTACCACCCCTACAGTGGAATCCTATCCACAAAGCAAAAGAAGATTCTATCTCTGTGCATTCTGGGAGTTCACCTGATCCATCCTGGCTGCACGAAGATACTCACTTGTGGATGTGCAAGGTCGCAGAGGAAGAGGAAAAGCGTCTAAAAGCAAGGGAAGATAGAACTTCCCCAGGAGATAGACCAATAAAAGACCCAGCCTATACACCGATGATATTTCCAGATGAGGAATTTGAGCCTCATGGTTGGGCAGAAATCTTAGCTACCATGGACATTGCAGTCAATGAAGAACAATGGACACCTCATTGTGATGAGGAGGGTTACGATATTTCAGTGTTCATGTGTCAGCCCCTGTTGGAAGAGTGTGATCCTAGTGAGTCCATAGAAGAAGAAGAGAATGACGATGATCTAGAATCCATTGTGATGGATACTTACTTTGACTCAGAGGAACACTTTTTAGAAGACATAGGAGTGTTAACCCAAAAAGAAGAAGAACCCCTCACGAGTATTAAAACGATAAATTCAAAGGAAGGAAGTGAAGGAGGTCAAAAGAAAAAGAAAAGAAAAGCGGTGAAACAAGAAGAGGAAGAATCATTGTTTGAAGTACCAGAAAATTTCAAGAAATATGAAGTGGAAGACCGAAAAATTTTGGTACGGATGCCTAAGAGAGAGGCCATTATAGGAGAAACATATGACAATAAAGAAAGGACCAAAAAAATTGTAGTGACCATTGAAGGGAACGAAGAACGATGTACGTACATAGGAGATGACCTAAATGCAAAAGAAGAAGCAGAGCTTGTAGCTCTATTAAGGGAATATAGGGATGTGTTCGCATGGCACTATAGAGACTTGAAAGGAGTAGACCCAAAGATTTGCTCTCATACGATTCCGATGACCGCTGATGCCAAGCCCACCAAACAAAAGCCCTACACATATAATGACAATTATGCAGCCAAAATAAAGGAGGAAATTGACAAGCTGATTGAGGCTGGATTCATCTATGAGATTGAGCACACTGAATGGGTGTCCCCCATTGTGGTGGTGCCAAAGAAGAATGGGAAATTGCGAGTGTGCATTAACCTTAAAAAAGTTAATGCCGCTACAATCAGAGATAGTTATCCACTTCCAATCACCGAACATCTATTGGAGCGTGTTGCAGGCAAGGAAGTTTATAGCTTCCTTGATGGATTTTCAGGTTACAACCAAGTAGCCATTGCCCCCGAAGATCAACACAAAACAGCATTTGCCACAGAATGGGGAATCTTTGCATTTCGTGTGATGCCATTTGGGCTCACCAATGCACCTGCAACATTCCAAAGGCTCATGTGTCATGTCTTCAAAGAGTTCTTGCGGAAGAGCTTAGAAGTATATGTGGATGATTTATGCGCTCATTCCCAAGAAAGAAGTTACCACATCCCTGAGCTCAGACAAATCTTCAACAAGTGTAGAGATTATCGAGTTTGTCTGAACCCAGAGAAGTGTGTGTTCATGGTACGACAAGGTAAAATCTTAGGTCACATTGTCTCTAAGAATGGAATTTCAACAGATGAGGACAAAGTAAGAGCAATAGCAGAGCTGCCCAGGCCAAGGAGTGTTAAAGAGGTACAAGCCTTTATGGGCCATTGTGGATATTACCGTAGGTTTATCCACATGTATGCCATCATAGCTAAACCTCTTTATGGCCTGTTAACAAATTTTGAGTGGAACGAGGAATGCGAGAAGTCCTTCAACGAGTTGAAAAGACGTTTGTGCACTGCACCAATATTGACTACTCCGGATTGGAGCAAACCCTTTCATGTCCATGTAGATGCTTCCAATCATGCAATAGGATGTGTGCTAGCACAACCCACAGGTGAAGGAAACCTAGATTTGCCGATAGCATATGCTAGTAGGCAATTAAATGCAGCTGAACGAAATTATACCACAACGGAGAGAGAAGGCTTAGGCATGGTATATGCTGTGAAGAAGTTTAGACACTATTTATTGGCCAATAAGTTCAAATTTTTCACTGATCATCAAGCTTTACTATATTTGGTCAATAAACCTTGCAATACAGGCCGCTTAGTGAGATGGTTCCTCTTACTAATGGAATACGACTTTGAAGTTGTTGTCAGGAAAGGTAGAACCCATCTTAGGGCAGACCATCTTTCTCGTATCACTTCAGGAGAGCCACCGCAAGGAGTGTCTGATGAACTGCCCGATGCTTATCTGTTCAATTTAGAAGTTGTTCCTAAATGGGCAAATAAGTTGGTACCAGTCCTAACCTTTGGGCCTGCAAATAAAAATGTGAAAACAAGCAAAGAAGAAATTGTAAAATCACAAAAGTATCAAATATTGGCCGGAAGTATGTACAAGCAAGATACTGAGGGCGTATTAGCTTGTTGTGTCGAGGACGATGAACATACTAGTTGGTTGCAACAAGCCCATGAGGGACTGCTAGGAAATCACTACCCTAAACAACGAACATTGCAGAATCTAAAACGTTTAGGAGTGTATTGGCCTAGCATGGACAAAGAAATACAGGAGTGGATCCAGAATTGTCCAGGGTGCCAGAAGAGACCCCCAGTGGAGCATGCCACTCTTTATCATGTGTCATTAATCCCAGATTGGAGTGCTCCATTGGTTGAGTTCATGAGATCAGGAACATTACCCAATCAAGCTAGTCTTGCACGAAAACGGAGCATGGAGCAAGAGGCTCAAGATTATGCCTTAGTAGGAGACAACCTATATCGAAGAGGCAAGGATGGTTACCTAAGACTGTGCGTTCATGAATCAGACTATTTGAAAGTCTTAGAAACTGCACACAGCGGTGCTGCAGGTGGACACTTTGGGCCTGACAGAGTAGTTAAGACCATTCTATTCTCAGGACTTTGGTGGCCCACTCTTCATATGGATGCACATACTTATGTGAAGAAATGTGACACATGCCAACGTGCCCAATATCCGATAAGAAAAGACGAGATGCCTTTAAGGCCAATGATGGGAGGACGTGCATTTTCAAAGTGGGGTATAGACTTTGTAGGTCCCATCAACCCCCCAGCTAGAAACTCCCATGCAGAATACATTATTGTAGCCACAGATTACCTTACAAAGTGGGTGGAAGTAAAAGCCACGACAAAGAATGATGCTCAAACGACGGCTAAGTTCTTATTCGAAAATGTGTTCACTAGATATGGGTTACCAATAGAGTTGGTTAGTGATAGAGGTACGCACTTCTTGAATGAGGTCATTGAACATCTCCTTCAAGAATTCATGGTGATACACAAGAAGTCTGCCCCTTATCACCCACAAGCCAACGGACAGGCCGAGAGCACGAATAAGATCCTATGTACCGTATTAACAAAACTGGTGAATAATAAACGCTCTGATTGGGACAAACAACTTCATCATGCTGTTTGGGCATACCGAGTGGCCTACAAAACGGTACTCAATGCCACCCCATTTCAGCTGGTCTTTGGACAGAATGCCGTGCTACCATTGGACTTCCTAATCCCAGCCTTGAAAGTAGCACAAGAGCATGAGTGGAATGGACACGAGTTGTCCTCCAGGATCTTTGATCTAGAACGCTTAGGTGAGACGAGGCTACGGGCAGCAGCAGGCATTTATGCTGCAAAGAAAAGGCAAAAGGCATACTTTGATGCCCATGTAAAGGATAAAGGATTGAAGGAAGGAGATCTAGTGCTGGTTTATACGCTAAAGCAACATGCCCGCAAATTGGAGAAACGAGGATATGGACCCATGATCATTAATAGACTCTCGACTAGCGGCGCAGTTCAATTGGCCACTTTAGAAGGTGATATCCTACCAAACTATATTAGTGGATGCCGAGTCAAGTTATATCAAGAACCTCTTACAGAGGAAATGCTCATGCGACTCAACACTGCTAAGAAGCGAAAAGAAGAGGAGTTAAGGGTTAGAGAAGAAGCACAAGCAGAGGCTAGAGAGCGCATCAGAAGAAATAAGTTACGGCGGCTAGGCCTAGATGTCAACACAAAAACTCCAAAATATCACATGGACATGTGCCAGAAATCGGGCATAACTACTTCTCGAATAATTGATCGACGACCCTTTGTGACTATAGAGGTAGGACAAGGAAAGAGTGTAAGGACTGTGAGAGCATTGGTTGACTCAGGAGCAGCAACTAGTGCAGTTAGACTTTCATACTGCCAAGACCTACAATTGAACATCGAGCCCATAGAAGCCTATCTCATAGGTTTAGGAGGCGTGGAAACCCCTTGTTTGGGAGAGGTGGAACTTCCCATCTACCTTCAAGATGTTCCAATCAAAGTCAAAATGCTAGTGTGTCATGATGAGGACCTCACAGAGCCACTTGTCTTGGGTCAAGATTGGATTTATGACCATGCTGTCAACTTGAACCTAAGAAGTCAACTTCTTCAAGTTTGGGTATATAATCAATGCATTACAGTAGAATTGGAGAATCGCATGCCCACTGACACTGACACCACACACTCTCTTTGTTCCTCTATGGCTAATCTTCTCGAACAAGATGTTGTAGATGTCAAAAGCTCTATGATCCAGACGGACGCAATCATGGAAGGACAGTCGCAAAGGCAAGATGAACCTTCTTCTCGTTTTTCAAAGAGTAAAGCATCCACAGTAGTTCAACCTCAGAAGCAAGCAAAACAGTGCAAAACAGCCAGTCTATCAAATAAACAAAGAGCCTTCAAGCAGAAAGAAGTCATGGGCATGAAGCAGATCTGGGTAAAGAAAGGAGTGCAACCATCGATGTGGCCTCAAAGATTTCCCCCCAACCAGATCGACCATGGAAAAAGAAGGGCCAAGCACCTACGACAGGCTCTAGCACGAAGAATCCAACAAATTTGGGTACCGAAGCTATCAAAGAAGGCCGGCCACAATCAGGTACAAATTTGGGTGCCTAAAAAATTAGCTACAGCTCAACAAGGGCGATTACAGATGTGGGTACCCAAGAAGCTCTTACACGTACAAAGGCCTATGCTCCCCACCATGCAAAAGGTCTCAACAAAGAAGCCAAGGAAAGCAAAGGGTAAGACCAAAACACAAAGAACAAACGAAGATACACTCAACCCTTCTGCAAAAGTAAGTAGGCAATCATCAAGGATATGGGTTTGGAAGCCAAAAGCACCAACAACAACCACAGAATCAAAAAGCCAACCACACGGGATACCGAAGTTCGGAAAGCATCCAAAGATGAAGTGGCCTGCGGTGATCTCTACAGTACCAAACCCTATTCCAAAATGGGTTCCAATCCGGAGGATTACATCATTTCGAGATCCAATAGACACCTCCAATCAAAGAATTCATCAAGTATACAAGTAATATCAAAAGCCTCGACCAGCAGCAACCATGTGCCTTTGGCATAACCCAGTCGTTTGCACCATTCAGGTCATGCATTTCCAAAGTATGCATCAATATAGGGCCACCTTACATGGCCGTGCATAGACACAATTGAGAAATCCCAGGCACATAAGACACAATTTTCACATGCAAAATATGTTATTGATACTAACATCTTTCTTCTTGTTTGATGCCATCGTGTTCCAAAAAATAAAAAAAAAAAAAAAATTAAAAAAAAAAAAAAAAAGGGGCAAAGAAGAGGACTGTGCTTGAAAATGCTCATCAGCGAACTCTCAGCAAAGACATCCATCAACAAAAAGGACAAGCCGATGGTCAAACACCATGCTGGAACTACAACACGAAGAGATGAAGATCAACGGACCCTTCACCATGGTAAGCTGTGTATGCTTCAACAACACTATAACCATCATCGATTAGGAAACCTCTTCGTCAGCATACCCTTGAGCACTTAGCTCAAGACCCAATCTCTTGCACCATACTTCTTGCCATGCATTTTCCAAGTACGCATACGTAGGGCCACATTACAAGGCCATGCACAAGGCACATAATTTGTTCAACCCATGCACTAATGCACTTAACCATCATACATTATGGGTTACAAGTACGTGGCATGAAAACTATGGAAGCCATCATTGGAAGAATCAGAGGACATCACGGTGACCACTACAAGAGCAAGGAAGCCATCCACGATAGAGAGTTGCTCATAATCAACATTAATCACCTCCTTTGAGCAACTAGTCGTTTTGGACAGCTCGCAAATGCACCATCAAGATAGAATACAAGGAAGAGGTAAATACAAAGGAACTACAAACTGCAAGATCTAGCAGTGGCAAAGTAAGGAACTCGACAAACGACCAGGCTACATTGGGAAAATGGATCACCCCTGGTGGACGCAAAGGACGCTACCTCTCAACGTACTACATGGAACGACCAATACAACAAGGGTCTGTCAGGGACGACAGACTCAAGAGGGGGGGGAGTGTTGAAGCTCAAGGTCAAGGACAAAGCATGGAAGCGCATCAAGGAAGTGGACACACAAGAAGAAGGAGCAAGTAGGGAGCTCTAAGAAGCACCTGTCAAATTTTCAGAAGAAATCCCTACAAAAATAGTGATTTTGATCACTAAAAACCATTGTAAATACCATTTCCCATTTTTGTAACTCCATTTTGTTCAAGTCAAGGAGTCCTCAAGCTTGAGGAGTATTAGAACTACCATCCTACCAATTTTCATAATTTTTAGACTCCGTTTGAGCCCCCAAATAAGCCCTGGAACCTATTTTTTAACTAGGCCGGACACTAGGTCTGGACAGGGCCAAAACCACTCAAAAACTATAAAAAGGGCTGGAGAGCTCATTTTTGAGGTGGGCTTATTGTAGATTTCAGTTTTGTAAGAGAGCTCTTGTATAATCGAAGCTTTCCATTGTTCCACTCTTTGCTCTTACGTTGTGCGCGTGTGTGTGTATGTGTGTGCATGCTTGTGTGCTTTCACTCACGCACTTGTGCCATCACTTGCTCACGGTCTTCATACCGGTCCTCACGTCTCCACGGATTGACATTTATGAGGTGTATCTCCTCACGTTGGTACTCACCATTGTGCTAGAGTGACAGTCGGGGTGGAAGTTATGTTAGACAATGGGTTTTGAGGAGACAACTGGATACGTTTTGGTATCCATTTCCTAAGAGTTTCTAAGCGGGTGGTATGTTTCTTCTGAGGGACAAAAGGTGATATCGGATGTAGTGTTCTTGAGGGTTGAAGAGATTTCTGAGGGGTGTATATTACATGGCTTGAGGGTTGAGCTATTATACACTGTTTGGGTACCCAAATCTGCATGGGTGTGGGTCGATACGTAAGGTACTTCTTGGTGATCCAAATTTGTCGAATGTTCGTACTCGTAGAAGAAGGTCGAGGAGATGTTGAATACTGATTTTGCTTCTGCCTTGACTTCTTCTTAGCGTTGTGTGCATTGTTGAAATCAGTCGGTGCTCTCTGTCCTTTTGGCACCCATATTTGTCTTGTGCCTCTTGCTTTATGATACTGACACTGTAGCTTACTTCCTTGTGTTGTCTGATATTGTCGTGGGTCTGGGTTCCTTTGTCGTGGTTGACTCCTTTGTGGTTGAGGTTGAGAGGTCGGATGGACACTCTGCTTTGGAAAAGAAGGGAGGTCCAACACTTGCGAAACCTTCCCATTAGGAAGTGCTCCATTTTGTAGCAAAAATCTAGGCCAGTCCACAGTAAGTGTGGAAGGATGGACACTGCAGGGTATTCTGCCCCTGTGGCTGCTGATGCAATCCACCTGACCTGCAATTGTCCCCATTTGCCCACTGATGGTGCCCATTTTGCCGTTAATGGTCCCCATTTGTCCGCTGCTGTAACCCGCCCGATCGCTGATTGTGTCCATTTGACCAAGGGGTTGGGTGGTTGCCCCTTCTAGTTTGCAGGAAGCCCAAGGGAAAATCTCCTGACGTCCTTCTGATTGACAATTGTCCATCGCCAAGCCCGCGTGGGTTGGTGTAGATGTAACATGACTTATCTGACCAAAGATCTTCCGGTCTTCCGTCGCATGCATTTCATATGGTCTAGGGTTACATACCTCAAGCGGAATGCCGTTAGGGAAGTCAAGCGGTATCACTCGCTTCTGATCTAAGGTTCCAATCTATAAGGAGCCTTGTCTAAGATTTAGGTCCACTGAGTGATCGTATAGCCAGTCTTGGCCAAGGATTAGGGGTTCTATCAAGTCCTCATCATGGCACACTAGTAGCTTCACTATCAAGGTCACATCATGTATGAGGATAGGAAGGTCCACCTCACCCATGCAAGGGGTTTCCATGCCTCCTAGCCCTATGAGGTATGCCTCAATTGGCCGCATTCTATTCCTGAGTCCTTATAGTGGGACCATCTAATCGCACTAGTCGCAGCACCTGACTCAATTAAAGCCCTGAGCTCTTGGCAAGGGTTGCTGTGCTCTAGCCTGACTGTAATGAATGGTCTCTCATCCACTATGCTAGGATGAGTACTTGACTTTGCTTGACACATGGCCATGGGATATTTGGGTGTTGTTTCCAGATGGTTATAATGTTCTCTCCCTAGTCCTTGTCTTCTTAGCTTCATGCACTTAATGCGTTCTATAGCTTCTGCGTGAGCTTCAACACATATTCTATTTTCTTCCTCCTTACGCTTCTTTGCCAACGTGAGTCATCTAAGCATATCCTCAGTAAGAGGCTCTTGATATAACTTGACTCTACAACCACTAATGTAATTAGGCATTATGTCTCCTTCTAAGGTGGCTAATTGTACTGCTCCACTTGTCAAGAGTCTGTTAATGATCATCGGTCCATAACCTTGCTTTTCTAACTTCCGTGCATGTTGTTTCAGCGTATATACTAGGACTAAATCTCCTTCTTTTAAGGCTTTATCTTTCACGTGTGCATCGAAATAGGCTTTCTATCGCTTCTTTGCTGCGTATATTCCTACTGCTGCTTTCAACTTGGTTTCTCCTAATCGCTCCAAGTCCATTATTCTTGCTGATAATTCATGGGCGGTCCACTGATGTTCTTGTGCAAGCTTAAGGGTTGGTATCAAGAAGTCCAAAGGAAGCACAACATTCTGACCAAAAACCATCTGAGTCACATTGAGTACGTTCTTGTAGGCCACTCGATATGCCCAAACATTGTGGTGTAACTGTTTGTCCCAATCTGAACGTTTGTTGTTCATGAGTTTCGTCAGTACGTTACAAAGGATCTTGTTAGTGCTTTCTACTTGACCATTGGCCTGAGGATGATATGGTGCGGATTTCTTGTGAATCACCATAAAGTCCTGTAACAAATATTCAATGACCTGGTTTAGAAAGTGAGTTCCTCGATCGCTCACTAACTCTATAGGTAATCCATATCTTGTAAAGACATTTTCAAATAAGAATTTTGCAATCGTGTGTGCATCATTCTTTTTCGTGGATTTTGCCTCTACCCATTTGGTAAGATAATCTGTCGCAACAATAATGTATTCAACATGTGTACCTTTTACAGGGGGGTTAATGGGTCCTACAAAGTCTATACCCCACTTAGAAAATGCACGTCCTCCCATCATGGGTTTCAATGGCATTTCATCTCTGCGAGTAGGAAATTGAGTTCTTTGGCACACATCACATCTCTTAACATAGGTATGTGCATCCATGTGAAGAGTGGGCCACCATAATCCTGCAAAGAGGATGGCTTTGATTATCCTATCGGGTCCAAAATGACCTCCTACAACACCTTGGTGTGCAGTCTCTAGTACACTCAAATAATCGCTTTCATGAACACATTGTCTCAAATATCCATCTCGTCCTCATTTGTATAGATTGTCGCCAATAAGTGAATAGTTTTGAGCTTCCTGCTCTAGACTTCGTTGTGGTGCTAAAGTCATTCCTTGAGGGAATGTTTTCATCCTCAAGTATGTCACTAAGGGTTCACTCCATTCTGGTGTGAGAGACACGTGATATAATGTAGCATGTTCTACTGGTGGTCTTTCACAACAAACAGGGCATTCTCTACAGATCTTGTAGACATCTGCTTCCATGGAAGGCCAATATACTCCTAGTCTATGCAGAGTCTGCAATGTACGATGTTTCGAATGATGTTGCTTTAATGCACCTATGTGTGCTAATTGCAACCAATTCGCATGTTCTGATTCATCTACACAACAAGCAAGAATCTTTTGATTATCTTGTTTATATATACTTCTTGCTATGATTTGATATCTCTGAGACTTAGTAATCTCTCCTTCCTTGATCCTTATCCTAGGATTCTTGGGTCCATATGTGAGAATAGGGACTATCGGCTTAGCCCATTCTCGTGCTATCTCAAGGTTAAACAAATATGCATCTGGTAATTCATCCACTATTCCTTGAGGAGCTTCTCCTGAGGTTAATCTTGAAAGATCGTCAGCTCTAAGATGTGTCTTTCCTTTCCTGACTACTACTTCGAAGTCGTACTCCATGAATAGAAACCATTGTATTAATCATCCTGTATTACATGGCTTATTGACTAAGTACAATAAAGCTTGGTGGTCGGTAAAGAATTTGAACTTATTTGCCAACAAATAATGTCTGAACTTCTTTACTACGTAGATCATTCCTAATCCTTCTCGTTCCGTAGTGGTGTAATTTCTTTCTGCTGCATTCAACTGTCTGCTCGCATAAGCTATGGGGAGATCTATATTACCTTCATTCATGGGTTGTGCTAACACACATCCTATGGCATAATTGGATGCATCCACATGTACATGGAATGGTTTACTCCAATCCGGGGTTGTTAATATAGGTGCTGAGCACAAACGTCGTTTAAGTTCATTGAATGAATTCTCACATTCATCTGTCCATTCAAACTTAGTCAAAAGAGAGTACAGAGGCTTGGCTACGATTGCATACATGTGTATGAATCATCTATAATAACCACAATGTCCCATAAATTCCTATACTTCTTTTACGTTATTTGGTATAGGTAGTTCTGCAATTACTTTCACTTTTTCTTCGTCCGTAGAGATTCCATTCTTTGACACAATGTGTCCTAGAAATTTGCCTTGTCTGACCATGAAAATGCACTTTTCTAGGTTCAGACAAACCTGATATTCTCTACATTTATCAAATACTTGTCTTAATTCTAGGATATGAGTCTACCTTATATTCGAATGAGCACATAGGTCATCGTCATAAACTTCCAAATTCTTGTGTAAGAATTCCTTAAAAACATGACACATGAGTCACTAGAAAGTGGCGGGTGCATTTGTTAAGCCAAATGGCATCACACGAAATGCAAATATGCCCCATTCTGTGGCAAATGCCATCTTGTGTTGATCTTCTGGAGCAATGGCTACTTGATTATAGCCTGAGAAACCATCAAGAAAGCTATAAACTTCCTTGCCCGCAACTCTTTCCAATAAATGTTCCGTGATAGGAAGAGGATAACTGTCTCTAATCGTGGTGGCATTAACTTTTTTAAGGTTAATACACACACACAAAATTTTCCATTCTTCTTGGGCACAACCACAATGGGGGATACCCATTCGGTATGCTCAATTTCGTAAATGAATCCTGCTTCTATCAAGCGATCTATCTCCTCTTTAATCTTCGCAGCGTAACTATCATTGTACGTGTATGGTTTCTGTTTCATAGGTTTCGCATCGGTAGTCATAGGTTCTATGGGAGCATATATCCGGGTCTACTCCTTTCAAGTCTTTGTAACTCCAAGCGAACACATCTCTATATTCACGCAATAGGGCAACTATTTCTTCTTCTTCTTCATTCGTCAAATCATGCCCTATGTAGGTACATTTCTCTTCTTCTCCTTCTATGGCAACTATGATTTTTTTGGTTTTCTCTCGATTATCATATACTTCTCCAGCGTCAGCTTTTCTGTTAGGCATTCGTACCATGATTCGTCTATCTTCTATTTCATACTTCTTGAAATTCTCCGGAAACTCAAACAAAGATTCTTCTGTTTCTGACATGGTTTCTTTCTTCTTCCTTTTCTTTCCTTCACTCTTAGTGGTCACGTGTGTGGCTAACCTCACATCATTCATAATTTCTTCGTGTCTCTGAGGGTAAGTTTCTACTTCGTAGAAATATTCTTCTTCTGATGCAAAGGGTGGGTCCATAATAATTGACTCTAAATCGAAATCACTCGCATCCTCGAATGCAACAGTGCTAGGTTCACATTCTTCTATAACTGAATCACACATGATTGGCTCTATCGTGAAGATTGAAATTTCATAGCCATCTTCGTCACAGTGGGGTGTCCATTGTTCTTCATTAATGGCTACGTCCATGGTTGCTAGAATTTCTGCCCAACCAGGAGGCTCGAATTCTTCGTCTGGAAATACTACAGGTGCGTAAGCTGGGTCTTGAAGGGTTCTTGGATGTTGTTCTACACCTAAGGTCCTGGCTTCTAACCGTTCTTCCTCTTGTTTTGCTACTTTACACATCCATAAATGAGTGTCCTCGTGCAACCATGAGGGGTCTGACTCCAATGAGTGTACTGA
Organism: Ceratopteris richardii; assembly: GCA_020310875.1. Classification (NCBI taxonomy): domain Eukaryota; kingdom Viridiplantae; phylum Streptophyta; class Polypodiopsida; order Polypodiales; family Pteridaceae; genus Ceratopteris; species Ceratopteris richardii. The sequence goes on from CM035442.1 coordinate 129,263,504, forward strand.
TTCCGTTTCTACCTGTGTCTTATGGATGGTGTTCCATTGTATTGGGGGTACATCTCTATGGGAATAGTCTTTAAGATTGACTTTAGTAGTCACACCTAAATGTTGCAAGTACAAAGAATTAGTTCCCCAATCTTGTACAATTTGCAACTGACGCATGAATGGTCGTCCTAGAATCATCTCGTAAGCATGATTTTTCGCAAAATCACAAATGGCAAAGGTATGTTCATACTCTACACCACAAGTGGTGAGAGATATGCCTTCTAGTAAGCCTAATGGTTTTTCTATGTGTCCGTCAGCCATTTGTAGCTTCATCCTGGTAGGTCTCAATGCTGACTTACCCCAACGTTTCCATAAAGCGGTGGTAGCAATGGCTACTCCGGCTCCTGAATCTAAGATGGCTTTCGTGGTGTAGCCCTGATGGGTTATTGGAAGATAAGTGTTACCTTCCTCTCCTTCACTTATATCTCCAATCTTTTCTACGGGTATCTCTGGTACCTTCATGTGTGTTCCTATCTATGAGGGTGTAGTAGCAAGCTCAGGGAATTGATTTGCTACATGTTTCCATAGTTCTGGTTTTACCTTTAACAATTCCTCTAGAGTGAGATTACATTGAACTTTGGTATTCGTGATCACTTCTGTGTTTCTAGGGATTACTGATTCTTCATTCCTCACTATTATCTTGGGTGCTCTCATACTAATAGACTTTGCTTCCCAAGGTCCTGTGAACTGAGGTAGTTCTTGTAAAGAGTTGGATTCAAAACCTGTGTGTTCACTCAACTGTTCTTCCTATACATCATCGTAAATAGAGGGAATGTCTTGGGGAAATTGCTCTTGCAAATCATCTATTTCTTGAATAGGAGGATGAGTTCCTTGTTCTTTTCTCCACTTCTCTTCATGGATTTCTCTCAAGAATTCATGTGAATACCTATGTATGGAAGACAGGTTGTCTTCACCTTCTGTGTTTGGTACTTGAGACAGGGATTCTGTATTCCTTTCCTGTGTCTCCGAGGTAATAGGGTTCCTATGCTGATCCTTTTTCTCTCTGCTATCGATCAAGTATTCTAGACTTTCCATCAGTCCTTGAAAGTGTAATTCCGGTTTTGCCATGTTATTCCAATTTAGATATCTAGAGGCTTCGAACATAGCTTGTGCTAATTCTACCATCTTCATGCAAAGTTTAGTCCTCTCAATTTCTAGGTCTGCTCGAGGGTAGTTCTTACTCATTTCAGCTATCTGGGGTCCTTCTTTTATTCTAGCTTGATACGCACGAAACATCATGTCTAGGTTTTCTGGTATTGGTTCTGCTAAAACTGATTCTGATTTCTGCGCTAGGTTCTCTTGATTCGATTCCTGTGAAGTCAATTATAGGATTTTGGCTCTAGATTCTTTGAGACTTCCTTCCAATTCTGTTATCTTTTTACTCCACTGTCTCTTGATTCTTTCTCTGGAATCTTTCCAAGATTTTTTTTTTTATTGCTAGACTCTCCAACTTCACTAGTTCCGGCTGTTTTCTCCTGATTAAGTTGTTGATTCTGTAAGAGCACCTGGGCTCTTGTTATAGCTTGGATAGGCACGTATGTAGGGTTGGATCCATCTGCATTGTGCATAATACCTACCACGTTGATGGGTGTCACGTTTGAAGCATTCACGGGGTTCTTAGGACAATCTTTGATTATGTGCTCTTTACCACAATCGGTGCAAAAGCCTTGTATGTTATAATACTGTGACTGTCCTGCTATCGGAGGATGTGGACAATCCTTTATGAAATGATCTCCTTGGCACCTAAAGCATGGTCCTCTAGGGCCGTGTGGTCTTGGCTGTCTCAATTGGGGCCGTGGGTTTGGGTTTGTGTACATCATGTTAGCATAATCGGGCTCCCAACTAGGTTCCAATGGTGGACTATCGTAATGATATGTCTCCATGTGTTCTGGTGACTCTGTGTAATATGCGGGTGGACTATCTACATGAGTAGAGTAAAAAATATTTGAGTTTGGGTCACTCTCTGTGATCAAGGGTGATGAGGGAACTAACGCCCTACTTAGGTTCTCTTCTGCAGCAGCATATTTGATTGAGATGACATTCGCTGGTGGGGGTGGCTGCTGAGCTAAAACATGTTGAGGTCTTTGTTGAGCCTGATAAGGATAGTTCTGAGGAGGCCTATAGTAATGAGGATGGGCATTGTATTGGCCTTGATACCTACCTGGCTGCGGGTATGCTTGCGGGTAGTTCTGTCTTACTGTTTGTTTTTTGTATGGGCAGTCCTGAGCCGTGTGATTTGTGTATCTTCTCTCAATTGTACAGTATTGGCCACTAGGGTTGGCTTGCGGTTGTGTTGCATTGAGACACACATTTTCCATATGATCACCACCACAGGTGTAACAATGCTTGTTTGTTGTTAACCTAAGCATCTGTTTACTAGAAACTCCTAGTTTTTGGGCCACCTTTTCTGCTAGGTCTTCTATCGAGCTAGACAATTTTGAAGATGCTAGAGAGCAACAATCTGAGTCCTTATATGTTGGAGATAGACGTCTGCGGAAGCACGCAAACAGCACAAGGAAGAAGAAGAAGCTTGGATCACAACACACAATACTGAATGTATTACTAGAGAATGTACAAAGATAAGTAGCCCATTAGGGCCATAGGCGTATATACAAGCCGGGGGAAAAAAACCTCCTAAAGAGGGAAAAAAGTGCCCTGGCAGTCCCAGAGTGTTCACACACATCACTACCTAAATATATCAACAAATCCCCCCTGGGAGTGATGCGGTGAACAAGAAGCTGGCACTCATGTATAAGGAAGTGCCAAGCTATGTGGAAATCACTCCACAAAAGGAAGTAAGCCCAAAGCTTTGCAGAAAGCTTCAAACTTCTCCCTAGGCAGAGCCTTCGTGAAAAGGTCTGCAATGTTCTCCTGCGTGGGCACATATGCGAAGCTGATCTCCCCAGCAGAGAACCTCTCCCTGACATAGTGATAATGCACCTCAATGTGCTTAGTGCGAGCATGGAACACAGGGTTCCTCGCAACTGCCAATGCGCTCTGACTGTCAGTGAAGATGGTGGTGGCAGAAGACTGGCCAACACCCAAATCAGACATAAGGCGTCTGAGCCACACACACTCAACAGTAGCTGTGAAAGCTGCCCTATACTCAGCCTCACAACTGGAAGTGGCCACAGTAGGCTGCTTCTTGCTCAACCAAGATATACATGAGCTACCAAGCATGAAGCAAAAACCATTGGTGGACACACGAGTGTCATAGCAACCAGCCCAATCCGAGTCAGAAAAAGCATGCAAATCTGGCGGTAGTGAACCCCCCTTGGGATAAAACAACCCAAGTAGCCGAGTACCACTCAAGTAGCGAAAGATGCGCTTAACCGCTTTCCAATGCGTGACTCCTGGGCAATGCATAAACCTGCTCATCTGTGAGACAGCAAACTGAATATCTGGCCGAGTAATGCATAAGTAAATCAAGCATCTGACAGCCTGCTGATAGAGAACAACATCAAATGCATCTCCAGCATCATGAAGACTCAATCGTAAACCTGTCTCCATAGGACTGGCAATAGGCTTACAGTCTTCAAGGCCAAAATGCTGCAATAATGTATCAATATATTTCGTTTGACACAAAGACATTCCACCATCAACGTGCATAAACTGAATGCCCAAATAGTGATGCAAATGCCCCAAATCAGACATCTCAAATGAAGCATGCAAATCAGCCTTGAAATCAGCAATATGCTTCTCAATAGGACCAGTGAGCAGCATGTCGTCTACATAGACAACAATGATCAGAAGCACATCATTAGCACGCTTAACATATAAGGTGCTTTCAGTTGGAATGTTCTCAAAACCATGTGCAATCAGATAGGCATGTATCTTCTCATACCAAGCACGTGGTGCTTGCTTTAAACCATATAACACCTTCTTGAACCTGCACACTTGGTTTTCATGCCCTTTCTGCACAAAGCCACGGGGCTGAAAAACATACACTTCTTCATGCAAGTCACCATTCAGAAATGCTGTTTTAATGTCCAACTGATGTACATTCCAACCATGATGGGCTGCAAGTTCACAATTGCTCCGAACAGTAGTCATACGGCATGTAGGTGCAAAGGTCTCATCAAAATCAATGCCTCTTTCCTGCGCATAACCCTTTGCAACAAGCCTAGCCTTATACCTGTCAACTGTACCATCAGGTTTACGCTTCAACTTGTATACCCACTTAGTGCCAATGGCCTTCTTGCCAGGAGGCAAGTCACATAAAGACCATGTACCATTCTTCATTATAGCATCATATTCAGATTGCATAGCAGCCATCCAATTTTCTGAATTTTGTGCTTCATCAAAAGAAAGAGGCTCATTCTCATCACAGAGACTAGATGCAGCCATAGCATAGCAATCTGATGCAAAGCAGGCACTATGAGAGCCTGAACGAGTACGATATGACAAAGGTGCATCTAGTTTGCTGTCACGCAAAGTCTGCACCAGCCATTGTGGCATAGTTTTTGCCTGCTCAATATCAGCTCTCTCATCAACAAGTGCATCATGTAAATCTGCATCAGAAATGGAATGATCTGCATCATCATATGAAACCTGCAAAGGCTGAGAAGTTGCCTCATTAGGACTAGCACTAGCCTGTCCAGCTGTAAAAAGAGGCATCAAAGTATCATACATGTCTTTGGAGCTAACAGATGTCTCCTTAGTACATGAAAGCAATGGCTGAATAGCATCTTCCACAAAGACAACATCACGGCTAACCAGAATGCGTTTAGTCTGTGGATGATAGAGATGATAGCCTTTACTTTCAGAACTGTACCCAACAAAAATACATTTTACTGCCTTATCATCCAATTTTCTGCATTGTTGTTCATGCACTAATGCATATGCCAAACAACCAAAAACACGCAGATGAGCAACAGATGGCTTGCGGTCATGCCAAGCCTCATATGGAGTGATAGACTGCAACGCTTTAGTGGGACACCTGTTCAGTACATATGCTGCACACATGACAACCTCAAGCCAGAAACTATGTGGTAAAGCCTGACTTTTGACCATGCACCTCGCCATTTCCATGAGTGACCTGTTCTTTCGTTCAGCAACTCCATTCTGTTGAGGTGTATAGGGTACTGTACATTGGTGTTTTATCCCACGTTCAGCCAGAAATGCATTAAAATCTGAAGACATATATTCCCCCCCTCGAACAAAACGGAGGGTGCCCATTTTACATGATGACAGATTTTCAGCCAAAACCAAAAACTGTTTGAACACTTCGGACTTTGCTTTGAGTGGATATACCCATGCATGCCTGGAAAAATCATCAATGAAAGTCACGAAGTAAAGGTAATTTCCAAAAGAGGGTGTCTGCATAGGACCACAGATATCACTATGTACAAGCTGCAATTTCTGCGTAGCCCGAACTGAACCATCTTTTGGAAGGGAAGAACGTTGCATTTTGCCCAAAATACAGCCTTCACAAACATGTTTTCCAGGTGCCTCAAGTTTGGGCAAAGAGGACACGATTTTAGATTTCTGTAGGCGTAGTAAACTAGCAAAATTCAGATGACCAAAGCGTGCATGCCAAAGCTTTGCATCTGACATAGCCTGAGAATCATGAACTGCACATGCCGAATCATTCACAGATCTTTCATAGTCTATGAGCTTATACAGCCCACGACATAAAATGCCAGAAGCAATAATCACATCGCCATTTGAGAGATCATGGACTGTACACCTGTCATCAACGAATTTCACAACCAAGCCAATCTTGGCTAATGCAGAAACTGATAACAGGTTCTTTTTGATCCCTGGCACAAATAAAGCATCTGACAAAGTGAAAGAACTACCATCAGCAGTAGTCAGAATGATCTTACCAACTCCCATAACAGGATAAGAGGAGTTATTGGCGCATGTAACAGTATTCCCTGTAGGGGCAGGCTCGAGTGAAGAGAAGAAACTGCGCTGCGAGGTAATATGTTTGGTCGCCCCACTGTCAAAGTACCAAACATCTGAGTCTACTACAGACATGCACTGATCATGAGAAGATGGGTCAAAACTGCAGATAATAGTAAACGGCCATTCTTCTTCCTGCACAAGATTTGCAGACTCTGTTTTTGGTGTAGAGGCCTCTGCAACAACCATTCCAACCTCTTTCTTCTTTGCCTCTTTAGCAGCCAGTTTTGGACAATTCTTTATAATATGATCATTTCCTTTACAGTACTTGCAGAACAATTTCTGCTTTTCTGATTTCTTCTCTTTATCCTGGTTCTTTGATTGTGCAGCATTTGCAGATTTCTGCTTACTAGTAGAAGTTGCCCTTCTGACTAGCCAGGAAAGCTTGATCTGCAACACGCATAATGGACGTGTTCTGCCTGGGCTGATCTTCCTGCAACAGAAGAGAGACTAATTCCTCAAATGACAAGGAATTCGGATTGCCTTTCATCATCAACCAAAGAGTAGAGGCAAAACTCTGATATGAATCAAGAAGACCATTCAGAACCGTCTGCACAAGTGAGCTATCTGGTATAATCTCATCAGCAGAAATCAATTGTTCCTTCAGGTCTTTGATCTTTGTAAGAAAACTGTCCATAGAATCACCTTCATTCATGTGCTCACTCTCCAACTGTTTTCGGAGGTAAGCAACACGAGCCTCATTCCTAGCCTGGTACAAAGTGGTAAGTGTATCCCAAGCATCCTTTGCTGTTCTGCAAGAGCGAATGTGAGGAATAATGGCACGTTTGATAGACAAAGCTATCAATGCGCCTGGGCATCTCTGCCATCCCAACGAATCTGATCTGCAGTAGGTGCAACAGAAACAGCAGCACGAACAGGAATCTGCGGAATATCATCTTTGACACCATCTTCATCAGCTCCAACACCTCCAGCACCTGTATTTGTAGTACCTGTAGTCGCAGGTGTAACAGGACGTCTTTCAACACCCTGCACAATGTTCCATAGTCCTTTTGCAACCAGTACATGTCGCATCATATAAGCCCATAATGGGTAGTTGGTACCATCCAACTTATCCTCAACAGCCAACATACGGAATACATCACTGCTTTCAGCCATGGCCGGTGACTAAAATACCTTGATGCAAAAAATTGACTGTATCTCAAAAAGTTGAACGAAACTGCCCAGACGAGTTCTGCTAGACCTGTAGCAGACTTGGAGACGCTCAAATTGGCGAACAGAAGTTGGTATATACCTTTGGCACAAAAGGACGAAATAGCCTGCACAAGCATTGTGATAGTGCATTCGGAGGCCGAAACGAGCTCAGATCGCGATTTCGGCACCACAAAGCGAAGCAGTTTTGATCTCTGAAACACCTTGAGTATGCTCACCAAATTTCATGCGAATCTGAGACTGCAAACGGAGGAGTGTCGACGGCGCCCTAGATGAAGCGACGACCTGCTCTGATACCAATTGTTGGAGATAGACGTCTGTAGAAGCATGCGAACCACACAAGGAAGAAGAAGAAGCTTGGAGCACAACACACAATACTGAATGTATTACTAGAGAATGTACAAAGATAAGTAGCCCATTAGGGCCATAGGCGTATATACAAGCCGGGGGAAAAAAACCTCCTAAAGAGGGAAAAAAGTGCCCCGACAGTCCTAGAGTGTTCCCACACATCACTACCTAAATATATCAACATTATAGACCTTTGAGAGTTCCAACTCATCTCCTAAGTTATCCTCAATGTCTATACAAATTCTTACACATTGCTCTAGCATTTTTGGTTCCTTCAAGTACACATAGGAGCGTAGTTTAGAGCTCAACATGCCATCTAAAAACAATGACACTTGCTTGGCTTGTGAGGGTAGCTCTTGCATTGGACATCTTTTGACATATTGTCTAAACCTACGTCCTGCCAGTCTAACTGTTTCCTGAGGGGTCTGTTTAAAATTGTGAATCAATGAAGACGTGTCATGTCTGATCCCACTTTTAGAGAATTCAGTAATGAATGACTCTAAAAAGTGATGGATGTCTCTAAATTGCCTCCGTTGCAATGGTTGGAACCAAGTTAAAGCTGTATTCTTTAACGTTAGTCCAAATGCATTATATTGCGTGAACATGTCTTCGACTTGTTCTGCCCTTAGCACTTGCTTAAATTCCGCAACATGATCATAGGGATCTCCTGTCCCATCAAAATAGTTTTTCATGGACTTTACTAATTGAGTGGGTCTTAATATTCTTGCATGTTCACTTGGTCTAGGTAGAGGAAAATCATCTCTACCACCTGGTATTCTAGGTTCTCTTTGTCTATCCACTCTGTCCGTGTCAACGGTGGTTCTATCTCTCCCTAAGGGATGATTGAAACTTACTTCAGGTCTTTCTTTGTTTTTCTCTCTTTGATTAGCATGGGCGGAGGATGTTCCAACCCCTTGATGCTTGTCCGAGATGGGGGAAATACCAACTTGCCTCTCCATGTATAGGTATTTCTAGCGTGGTCAGGTACCACAAATACTCTTTCTGAAGTTTCATCCAGGTATACAACCTTTCCAAGTGCATCTGAGTCCTTAAATTCGTAGATTATGATGGAGCCTACCTCACTCGGTTGTTCCGTTCTGTATCTCCAAAATGCTTCGTCTGTCTCTTTGTTTACGAATAATTCTATGCTTCTGTTATCGTGAGGGGTCCAATTTGGAACTAGTACTCTTGTCAGTACATATTTCCCTCTAGGTGTTCTAGGTTCTTCTCCTACTGGTTCTTTTCCTTGAGTTCTCGCTTCCATCTCTAACTGAATTACACCGAACTCATTGGTATGATTTGGCTGAGTACTTAAGATGTACATTGTTCCTTCCTTGTCTATGTACGCGTCTCTCTCGAATTTCACCACTGGATGTTCCAATCCAATGGGTTGATCAAGATTGTGCATTTGCACCACTTGTCTTCGCAGACCATCCTCATAGATGCGAGCACCTAATCGATTGGTTCGGAGAAATTCTAATTGAGTCTTATAGGATCCTTCTGGTTTTTCTAAATATGCTACATTTGACCCTCCTTCTGGTCTTTCCGTGCTAAATGCCATTTCCGATTCACTCGTATCTGAGCTTAACTCGTAGGGATAACTACTATTCAGCTGTTGAGCCCACGATCGTGCAGTAGTTCCTACACTTGCTTCTGATGATCTAAGGCTTCGTCGGTCTGACTTACCTATATGTTTGCCCGATCTAAGGTTCATGAATTTACTTCCTTGCACACTTCTCTGATCGTCAATGTTCCTTGTTTTTAATTGCTTGGTTCTTTTTAAATTCCTTTAAGTTCTTGTTTTGTCTTAACTGTAAGTGTCAGGAATCGACTTTCTGTGGTACTTTTGAGTTCTCGTTCCGTCAGACTTAAGTTCTTTTCTTTAGGTTTTTGTATCACACACCTTTACTTTAGTCTTGGGCTTGAAAAATTTAATCTCTTGAACTTGATTGTTCCTATCGTCGTTAATCCACAATGCTAACGTTTATCCTAAGCTAGTAATTAACTGAGGGGGTTGAGTAATCTTCCAACCTCGAGTCAGCTGCTTTGGTTGCTCTGATGCTCAAGAAGCCGTGCTTCCCAAGCCCTGCGTTCTTCTCTGCCTTGCCTTGCCTTGCTTTGTTTGCCCTTGATTGCCCTTGCTAGACTTGTCAAAATCCAATGTTAGACCAATTCGCAAATGGATGATCAAGAACTTGAGTATATACACCCTTAAAGGTCCTTTCCCTTTTGCCCAAAATTTTAATGTCCCCTGGTTTTCCTAGTCCCAACTATGTCAACCTCAAATTAGCTTATCTAAAAATCAGTGTATTCTTTTTGAAAAAAATAGTTGAGGTTACGTAGTACTCGTCAAGAGCTTTCTAACAAGCTATAAATCTCAAAAAACGGACTTCGGATGAAAAAGATATGACCGTTCAGGCCCTCGGGGGTGAAAACTGACAAACAGGTTTTTCTTTCCCTATGAGCTAAGGGGTCTCCTATGAGTGCAATGATCCAAAAATTTTCAAAAAATGGCCCCAAAATTGGTCAAAAAGTAAAACCCTAAAAATTGCATTTGAGGTGGACAATCGTGATGGTCTGAGATAATCGCGATGGTCTGGGACCGTCGCGATGGTCCAGGTGAACCGTCACGATGGCATGGCACAATCACGATGGTCCGATGGAGCGAACTGTCGCGATGGTGTGAGATGAAGGATCGTGATGGTCGGAAAATGAATGATCACAATGGCATGAATGTGAACAATCACGATGGTGTGAATGAACCGTCGCGATGGTCTAATCGTTGAGCAATCGCGATGGCATCGGTCAACGGTCAACGGGACAATCGCGATGGCGTGAGCTCGTCGCGATGGTCAGGAGGCACAATGGCTTGAGCCAGTCGCGATGGTTCAAATATCGAGGCATCGCAATGGTATGAGGGTATCGTTGCGACTCGCGATGGTCTAGCTTGCCACGTGGCAACATCGGCGCGATGGCATGAGCCAATCGTGATGGCGTGGGGTCGACGGGATCGTCGTGATGGTCCAAGTGAACCATCGTGATGGCTCAAGTGAGCCGTCACGATGGTGTGAGACCATCGCGATGGTCCAGCCGAGCCGTAGCGATGGCGTGAGCGAATCGTGATGGTGTGACACAATCGCGATGGTCTGAGCCAATCGCGATGGTCCACCAAAATGATGATTTTGCAAATGCGTTTGTGGATGCGTGCAAGTGCTAGTGTCATCTACCTCTTGGTGAACTCGCATACCAAAAATGCCGAACTTGGCAGACCATCGCGATGGTCTGACACCTACGACATATCTCTGACAGAAAGTGAAATTTTACCTTTTTGCAGCCTTCCTGATGCACTGGAGCACTGTACCTGCAAGAAAACTCAAAAACACAATAGCACATGCAAGCACAAAAGCTCTCTCTCTCTCTCTCACATGCACAAATGAGGGGAAATGAGGAGAATGGGTGGATATGGTGAATTTTTTGATTTTTTTGGAGTGGAAGATGATGATGCAGTGATGAAGATGGAGTGTGGGGGAGGTGAAAAACACTAAAAACTAAGTAAAAACAACAACAAAAACTGAAATTTTTACCTTCCAACGCCACTTCTTGCTATACTCTTACCATCACACATTAGTCCTAGACTCGATCCCCGACAACGGCGCCAAATTTGTGTTGCTCTAGCACAATGGTGAGAACCACGTTAAGAAGCTCCACCTCCTTAATGTCAATCCGCGGAAGAGATAGGAGTGATATGAAGATCGTGAATGTGAGATGAAGTGAGAGTGAAGGTGAGAAGTATAGAGATGCACACACACATACACACACACACTACGAAGAGACAAGCAAGACACAATGGAAGGTGAGAAATCAACTCTATTGCTCAAGAACACTCTTACAAGCTCAAAATAGCTCTAGGCTCTTCTCTACTCAAACAAGCTAAACTCAAAAATGAGCTCTCTAGCTCTTTTTATAGATTCTAGACTAGTTTTGACCGGTTTCACATCTAGTGACCGGCAAAGTTAAAAAATAGGTTCTAAATGCTATTTGAAGGGGTAAACGGTGTCTAAAAATAACCAAAATTGGTACGTTCATTCTACCTAAGCTTCTCAAGCTCAAGCACTCCTCGGCTTGCACGAAATGGAGCTATAAATTACAAAAAGGGTTTTTCTATGTTACATATAGTACAAAAGTGATGAAAATCACTGTTGGAGGTTTTGAAAAGTATTTATAAAATATAAGTCTTTGAAAGAATGATTCGATTGACTCCCTGCTCTGTCTTTACATGCTTCCGCGTCTTCTATTCCTCTGACTACTGCCAACACCATCAATGAAGAACAATGGAAACCCCACTATAATGAAGATGGCTATGACATTTCAGTTCTCACCATAGAACCAATCATCTGTGATTTGGTTATCGAAGAGTGTGAGCATAGTACAGACAAAATTGAACACTCCTTTTTGTGCATTAGAAGAAGAAGAATACCTATATGTGAGCTTATGAATGATGTGAGGTTAACCACACAAGTAACCAACAAGAGTGAAGACAAGAAAAGAAAGAAGAGAGAAGTCCCACCAAAAGAGGAAGAATCCTTGTTTGATGTTCCTGAAAATTTTAAGAAATATGAGGTCGAGGATAGGAAAGTCATGATCAAAATGCTAAAATGATGCACATACATATGACATGACCTGACTGAAGAAGAGGAAAAGGAGTTGAGAGAATATAGAGATGTGTTTTCATGGAGTTATAAGGGCCTAAAATGAGTAGATCCTAACATGTGTTCACATACAATTCCCATGAAACCCTCCAAGTAGAAGCCATACACATATAATGACAATTATGCTGCCAAGATCAAGGAAGAGATAGATCCACTAGTAGAAGCCGGATTTATCTATGAGATTGAGCACACCGAATGGATGTCCTCCATGATTATAGTGGTGCCCAAAAAGAATGGAAAGTTATGAGTTTGCATTAACTTGAAGAAGGTTAATGCAACCACTATTAGAGATAGTTATCCACTTCCTATCACTGAGCACCTACTGGATGGGTTCTCTAACTACCATCAAGTGTCCATTGCCCCAAGAGGCAAGCATAAGATGGCTTTTGCCACAGAATGGGGCATATCTGCATTTTGGGTAATGCCATTTGGTCTTAACAATGCACTGGTTACCTTCCAATGGTTGATGTGTAATGTATTTAAAGAGTTCTTGCACACGACAGTTCACTTGAACCATCACGACGGTTCACTTCAACCATCGTGACGATGTCGTCGAACCCACGCCATCGCGATTGGCTCATGCCATCGTGCCGACGTTGCCACATGGCAAGCTAGACCATCGCGATTGCTCGCTAGTCACGCCATCGCGACTGTCCCAGTTACACCATCGTGACACCTCGAAAATCGAACCATCGCGATTTGCTCAAGCCATCGTGCCTCGTGACCATTGCGACGGGCTCACACCATTGCGATTGTCCCGTTGACCATTGACCGATGCATTTGCGATTGCTCATTGATTAGACCATCGCGATTGTTCACTCACGCCATCGCGACGGTTCGCAGCTCACGCCATCGCGATCATTCATTTTTGGACCATCACGATCCTTCATTTCAGACCATCGCGACAGTTTGCTCCATCCGACCATTGCGATTGTGCGACGCCATCCCGATAGGTCACCTGGACCATCGCGACGGTCCTAGACCATTGCGATTATCTCAGACCATAGCGATTGCTCACCCCAAACACAATTTTTAGGGTTTCATTTTTTGACCAATTTTGGGGCTATTTTTGGAAAATTTTTGGGTAATTAGACTCTTAGGAGACCCCTTAGCTCATATTTGGAGAAAAACCTATTGGTCAGTTTTCACCCCTGAGGGCCTGAATGGTCATATCTTTTTCATCCGAAGTCCGTTTTTTGAGCTTTATAGCTCGTTAGAAAGCTCTCTACAAGTACTACGTGACTACACTCTCATTAAGATAATTTATACAAGGGCATATGATCAAGGCAATTCTATTCGTAGGTCTTTGGTGGTGAACCCTTAACATGGATGCATAATATCTGTTAGCAAACTAAGTATCTGATACATAAAGATGAGATGCCATTGAAACCCATGATGGGCCACCGGGCATTCTCTAAATGGGGAATAGACTTTGTAGGTCCTATTAATCCCCCAATGTTGGCAGTAGCCAGAGGCATAGAAGACACGAAAGCATGTAAAGATAGAGCAGGAAGTCAGACGAATCATTTTTCAAAGAATTCTATTTTATAAATACTTTTCAAAACTCCAACAGTGATTTTCATCACTTTTGTATCATATGTAACATAGAAAAACCCTTTTTGTAATTCATAGCTCCATTTTGTGCAAGCCGAGGAGTCCTCGAGCTTGAGGAGCTTAGGTAGAATGAGCATACCAATTTTGGTTACTTTTAGATACCGTTTACCCTTTCAAATAGCATCTAGGACCTATTTTTTAACTATGCCGGACACTAGATGTGAAACCAGTCAAAACTAGTCTAAAATCTATAAAAAGAGCTAGAGACCTCATTGTTGAGGTTGGTTAGTGTGAGCTTAGAGCTATTTTGAGCTTGTAAATGCGTTCTTGAGCAATAGAGTTGATTTCTCACCTTCCATTGTGTCTTGCTTGTCTCTTTGTTGTGTGTGTGTATGTGTGTGTGTATGTGTGTGTGTATGTGTGTGTGCATCTCTATGCTTCTCACTTTCACTCTCACTTCATCTCACGTTCACGATCTTCATATCAGTTCTATCTCTTCCGCGGATTGATATTAAGGAGGTGGAGCTTCTTATCGTGGTTCTCTGCAAGAAGTGGTGTTGGAAGGTAAAAATTTCAGTTTTCGTTCTTATTTTTAGTTAGTTTTTAGTGTTTTTCACCTCCTCCACACTCCATCTTCATCACCGCATCATCATCTCCCACTCCAAAAAAATCAGAAAATTCACCATATCCACCCATTCTCCGCATTTCCCCTCATTTGTGCATGCCAAAGAGAGAGAGAGAGAGAGAGAGAGAGAGAGAGAGAGAGAGAGAGAGAGAGAGAGAGAGAGAGAGAGAGAGAGAGAGAGAGAGAGAGAGAGAGAGAGAGAGAGAGAGAGAGAGAGAGAGAGAGAGAGAGAGAGAGAGAGAGAGAGAGAGAGAGAGAGAGAGAGAGAGAGAGAGAGAGAGAGAGAGAGAGAGAGAGAGAGAGAGAGAGAGAGAGAGAGAGAGAGAGAGAGGGGGGGGGGGGAGGGAGGGAGGGAGGGAGGGAGGGAGGGAGGGAGGGAGGGAGGGAGGGAGGGAGGGAGGGAGGGAGGGAGGGAGGGAGGGAGGGAGGGAGGGAGGGAGGGAGGGAGGGAGGGAGGGAGGGAGGGAGGGAGGGAGGGAGAGAGAGAGAGAGAGAGAGAGAGAGAGAGAGAGAGAGAGAGAGAGAGAGAGAGAGAGAGAGAGAGAGAGAGAGAGAGAGAGAGAGAGAGAGAGAGCGAGAGCGAGAGAGAGCTTTTGTGCTTGCATGTGCTATTGTGTTTTTGAGTTTTCTTGTAGGTATAGTGCTCCAGAGCATCAGGAAGGCTGCAAAAAGGTAAGAAAATCACTTTCTATCAGAGAATGCCGAATGTGTTAGACCATCGCGATGGTCTACCAAGTACGAAATTTGAGGTAAGCGAGTTCACCACCGTATAGGTGACCTTTGCGCATATGGGAATCCATACTTGCATCTTGAAAATTTGCATTTTGGTGGACCATCGCGATTAGCTCACGCCATCGGGATTGTGTCACACCATCGCGATGGCTCGGCCGGACCATCGTGATGGTCTCATGCCATCGCGACGGCTCACTTGAACCAATGCAATGGTCCTTGACCATCGTGACGATTCTATCAAGCCCACGCCATCGTGATTGGCTCATGCCATCGCGTCGATGCTGCCACGTGGCAAGCTAGACCATCATGATTGTTCACTAGTCACGCCATCGCAACTGTCCGAGTTACACCATCACGACACCTCGAAAATCGAACCATCGCAATTGGCTCAAACCATCATGCCTCGTGACCATCCCGACGGGCTCACTCCATCACGATTGTCTCATTGACCGTTGACTGAGGCCATCGCGATTGCTCGCTGATTATACCATAGCGATGTTCACTCACGCCATCGCGACGGTTCGCAGCTCACGCGATCGCGATCATTCATTTTTGGACCATCGTGATCCTTCATTTCAGACCATCGCGACAGTTCGCTCCATCAGACCATTGCGATTAAGCCACGCCATCGCGATAGGTCACATGGACCACCGCGACGATCCCAGACCATCATGATTGCTCACCCCAAACGCAATTTTTAGGGTTTCATTTTTTGACCAATTTTGGGTCTATTTTTTGAAAATTTTTGGGTCATTAGACTCTTAAGAGTCCCCTTAGCTCATATTTGGAGAAAAACCTGTTGGTCAGTTTTCACCCCCGAGGGCTTGAACGGTCATATCTTTTTCATCCGAAGTCCATTTTTTGAGCTTTATAGCTCGTTAGAAAGCTCTCTACGAGTACTACATGAGTACACTCTCATTAAGATAATTTATATAAGGGCATATGATCAAGACAATTCTATTCGCAAGTTTTTGGTGGTGAACCCTTCACATGGATGCATAATATCTGTTAGCAAACTCAGTATCTGATACATAAAGATGAGATGCCATTGAAACCCATGATGGGCCACCGGGCATTCTCTAAATGGGGAATATACTTTGTAGGTCCTATTAATCCCCTAATATTGGCAGTAGCGAGAGGCATAGAAGACGCGAAAGCATGTAAAGACCGAGTAGGGAGTCAGTCGAATCATTTTTCAAAGAATTCTATTTTATAAATACTTTTCAAAACCTCCAACAGTGATTTTCATCACTTTTGTATCATATGTAACATAGAAAAACCCTTTTTGTAATTCATAGCTCCATTTTGTGCAAGCCGAGGAGTCCTCGAACTTGAAGAGCTTAGGTAGAATGAGCATACCAATTTTGGTTATTTTTATATACCGTTTACCCTTTCAAATAACATCTAGGACCATCACAATGGACTGACACAATCGGCATTTTCTGACAGAAAGTGATTTTCTTACCTTTTTGCAGCCTTCGTGATGCTCTGGAGCACTATACCTGCAAGAAAACTCAAAAACACAATAGCACATGCAAGCACAAAAGCTATCTCTCTCTCTCGCATGCACAAATGAGGGGAAATGAGGAGAATGGGTGGATATGGTGAATTTTCTGATTTTTTTGGACTGGGAGATGATGATGCGGTGATGAAGATGGATTGTGGGGGAGGTGAAAAATACTAAAAACTAACTAAAAATAACAAAAAAAACTGAAATTTTTACCTTCCAACGCCACTTCTTGCTATACTCTTACCATCACACATTTGTTTTTCAACTATGCCGGACACTAGATGTGAAACCGGTCAAAACTAGTCTAGAATCTATAAAAAGAGCTAGAGAGCTCACTTTTGAGGTTGGTTAGTGTGAGCTTAGAGCTATTTTGAGCTTGTAAATGAGTTCTTGAGCAATAGAGTTGATTTCTCACCTTCCATTGTGTCTTGCTTGTCTCTTTGTTGTGTGTGTGTATGTGTGTGTGCATCTCTATGCTTCTCACGTTCACTCTCACTTCATCTCACGTTCACGATCTTCATATCATTGTTGGAGATAGACGTCTGCGGAAGCACGCGAACAACACAAGGAAGAAGAAGAAGCTTGGAGCACAACACACAAGACTGAATGTATTACTAGAGAATGTACAAAGATAAGTAGCCCATTAGGGCAATAGGCGTATATACAAGCCAGGGGAAAAAAACCTCCTAAAGAGGGAAAAAAGTGCCCCGGCGGTCCTAGAGTGTTCACACACATCACTACCTAAATATATCAACAAATCCCCCCTGGGAGTGATGCGGTGAACAAGGAGCTGGCACTCATGTATAAGGAAGTGCCAAGCTATGTGAAAATCACTCCACAAAAGGAAGTAAGCCCAAAGCTTTGCGGAAAGCTTCAAACTTCTCCCTAGGCAGAGCCTTCGTGAAAAGGTTTGCAATGTTCTCCTGCATGGGCACATATGCCAAGCTGATCTCCCCAACAGAGAACCTCTCCCTGACATAGTGATAATGCACCTCAATGTGCTTAGTGCGAGCATGGAACACAGGGTTCCTCGCAACTGCCAATGCGCTCTGACTGTCAATGAAGATGGTGGTGGCAGAATACTCGCCAACACCCAAATCAGCCATAAGGCGTCTGAGCCACACACACTCAACAGTCGCTGTGAAAGCTGCCCTATACTCAGCCTCACAACTGGAAGTGGCCACAGTAGGCTGCTTCTTGCTCAACCAAGATATACATGAGCTACCAAGCATGAAGCAAAAACCACTGGTGGACACACGAGTGTCATAGCAACCGGCCCAATCTGAGTCAGAAAAAGCATGCAAGTCTGGCGGTAGTGATCCCCCCTTGGGATAAAACAACCCAAGTAGCCGAGTACCACTCAAGTAGCGAAAGATGCGCTCAACCGCTTTCCAATGCGTGACTCTTGGGCAATGCATAAACCTGCTCATCTGTGAGACAGCAAACTGAATATCTGGCCGAGTAATGCATAAGTAAATCAAGCATCCAACAGTCTGCTGATAGAGAACAACATCAAATGCATCTCCAACATCATGAAGAATCAATCGTAAACCTGTCTCCATAGGAGTGGCAATAGGCTTACAATCTTCAAGGCCAAAACGCTGCAATAATGTGTCAATATATTTCGTTTGACACAAAGCCATTCCACCATCAACATGCATAAACTGAATGCCCAAATAGTGATGCAAATGCCCCAAATCAGACATCTCAAATGAGGTATGCAAATCAGCCTTAAAATCAGCAATATGTGTCTCAATAGGACCAGTGAGCAGCATGTCATCAACATAGACAACAATGATCAGAAGCACATCATTAGCACGCTTAACATATAAGGTGCTTTCAGTTGGACTATTCTCAAAACCATGTGCAATCAGATAGGCATGTATCTTCTCATACCAAGCACGGGGTGCTTGCTTTAAACCATATAATGCCTTCTTTAACGTGCAAACCTGGTTTTCATGCCCTTTCTGCACAAAGCCACGGGGCTGAAAAACATACACTTCTTCATGCAAGTCACCATTCAGAAATGTTGTTTTAATGTCCAACTGATGTACATTCCAACCATGATGGGCTGCAAGTGCACAAATGCTGCGAACAGTAGTCATACGGCATGTAGGTGCAAAGGTCTCATCAAAATCAATGCCTCTTTCCTGTGCATAACCCTTTGCAACAAGCCGAGCCTTATACCTATCAACTGTACCATCAGGTTTACGCTTCAGCTTGTATACCCACTTAGTGCCAATGGCCTTCTTGCCAGGAGGCAAGTCACATAAAGACCATGTACCATTCTTCATTATAGCATCATATTCAGATTGCATAGCAGCCATCCAGTTTTCTGAATTTTGTGCTTCATCAAAAGAAACAGGCTCATTCTCATCACAGAGACTAGATGCAGCCATAGCATAGCAATCTGATGCAAAGGAGGCACTATGAGAGCCTGAACGAGTACGATATGACAAAGGTGCATCTAATTTGCTGTCACGCAAAGTCTGCACCAGCCATTTTGGCATAGTTTTTGCCTGCTCAATATCAGCTCTCTCATCAACAAGTGCATCATGTAAATCTGCATAAAAAATGGAATGATCTGCATCATCATATGAAACCTGCAAAGGCTGAGAAGTTGCCTCATTAGGACCAGCACTAGCCTGTCCACCTGTAAAAAGAGGCATCAAAGTATCATACATGTCTTTGGAGCTAACAGATGTCTCCTTAGTACATGAAAGCAATGGCTGAATAGCATCTTCCACAAAGACAACATCACGGCTAACCAGAATGCGTTTAGTCTGTGGATGATACAGACGATAGCCTTTACTTTCAGAACTGTACCAAAAAAAAATACATTTTACTGCCTTATCATCCAATTTTCTGCGATGTTGTTCAGGCACTAATGCATATGCC
This sequence comes from Ceratopteris richardii, assembly GCA_020310875.1. Taxonomy (NCBI): domain Eukaryota; kingdom Viridiplantae; phylum Streptophyta; class Polypodiopsida; order Polypodiales; family Pteridaceae; genus Ceratopteris; species Ceratopteris richardii. The sequence goes on from CM035442.1 coordinate 129,282,996, forward strand.
AAACAACCAAAAACACGCAGATGAGCAACAGATGGCTTGCGGTCATGCCAAGCCTCATATGGAGTGATAGACTGCAACGCTTTAGTGGGACACCTGTTCAGTACATATGCTGCACACATGACAGCCTCAAGCCAGAAACTATGTGGTAAAGCCTGACTTTTGACCATGCACCTCGCCATCTCCATGAGTGACCTGTTCTTTCGTTCAGCAACTCCATTCTGTTGAGGTGTATACGGCACTGTACAATGGTGTTTTATCCCACGTTCAGCCAGAAATGCATTAAAATCTGAAGACATATATTCCCCCCCTCGATCAGAACGGAGGGTGCCCATTTTACATGCTGACAGATTTTCAGCCAAAACCAAAAACTGTTTGAAGCACATGAACACTTCGGACTTTGCTTTGAGTGGATATACCCATGCATGCCTGGAAAAATCATCAATGAAAGTCACGAAGTAAAGGTAATTTCCAAAAGAGGGTGTCTGCATAGGACCACAGACATCACTATGTACAAGCTGCAATTTCTGCGTAGCCCGAACTGAACCATCTTTTGGAAAGGAAGAACGCTGCATTTTGCCCAAAATTCAGCCTTCACAAACATGTTTTCCAGGTGCCTCAAGTTTGGGCAAAGAGGACATCATTTCAGATTTCTGCAAGCGTAACAAACTAGCAAAATTCAGATGACCAAAGCGTGCATGCCAAAGCTTTGCATCTGACATAGCCTGAGAATCATGAACTGCACATGCCGAATCATTCACAGATCTTTCATAGTCTATGAGCTTATACAGCCCACGACATAAAATGCCAGAAGCAATAATCACATCGCCATTTGAGAGATCATGAGCTGTACACCTGTCATCAACCAATTTGACAACCAAGCCAATCTTGGCTAATGCAGAAACTGATAACAGGTTCTTTTTGATCCCTGACACAAATAAAGCATCTGACAAAGTGAAAGAACTACCATCAGCAGTAGTCAGAATGATCTTACCAACTCCCATAACAGGATAAGAGGAGTTATTGGCGCATGTGACAGTATTCCCTGTAGGGGAAGGCTCGAGTGAAGAGAAGAAACTGCGCTGCGAGGTAATATGTTTGGTCGCCCCACTGTCAAAGTACCAAACATCTGAGTCTACTGCAGACATGCACTGATCATGTGAAGATGGGTCAAAACTGCAGACAGTAGTAAACGCCCATTCTTCTTCCTGCACAAGATTTGCAGACTCTGTTTTTGGTGTAGAGGCCTCTGCAACAACCATTCCAGCCTCTTTCTTCTTTGCCTCTTTAGCAGGCAGTTTTGGACAGTTCTTTATAATATGATCATTTCCTTTACAGTACTTGCAGAACAATTTCTGCTTTTCTGATTTCTTTTCATCTTTATCCTGGTTCTTCGATTGTGCAGCATTTGCAGATTTCTGCTTACTAGTAGAAGAGCTCCATTTTCCTTTGCCCTTCTGACTAGCCAGGAAAGCTTGATCTGCAACACGCATAATGGACCTGTTTTGCCTGGACTGATCTTCCTGCAACAGAACAGAGACTAATTCCTCAAATGACAAGGCATTCAGATTGCCTTTCATCATCAACCAAAGAGTAGAGGCAAAACTCTGATATGAATCAGGAAGACCATTCAGAACAGTCTGCACAAGTGAGCTATCTGGAATAACCTCATCAGCAGAAATCAATTGTTCCTTCAGGTCTTTGATCTTTGTAAGAAAACTGTCCATAGAATCACCTTCATTCATGTGCTAACTCTCCAACTGTTTTCGGAGGTAAGCAACACGAGCCTCATTCCTAGCCTGGTACAAAGTGGTAAGTGTATCCCAAGCATCCTTTGCTGTTCTGCAAGAGCGAATGTGAGGAATAATGGCACGTTTGACAGACAAGGCTATCAATGCATGTGCCTGGGCATCTCTGCCATCCCAACGAATCTGCTCTGCAGTAGGTGCAACAGAAACAACAGCACGAACAGGAATCTACGGAATATCATCTTCGACACCATCTTCATCAGCTCCAACTGCCCAGACGAGTTCTTCTAGACCTGTAGCAGACTTCGAGACGCTTAAACTGGCGAACAGAAACTGGTATATACCTTTGGCACAAAAGGACGAAATAGCCTGCACAAGCGCTGCGATAGTGCGTTCGGAGGCCGAAACGAGCTCAGATCACGATTTCGACACGACAGAGCAAAGCAGTTTTGATCTCGGAAACACCCTGAGTATGCTCACCAAATTTCGTGCGAATCTGAGACTGCAAACGGAGGAGTGTCGACGGCGCCCTAGAAGAAGCGACGACCTGCTCTGATACCAATTGTTGGAGATAGACGTCTGCGGAAGCACACGAACAACACAAGGAAGAAGAAGAAGCTTGGAGCACAACACACAAGACTGAATGTATTACTAGAGAATGTACAAAGATAAGTAGCCCATTAGGGCAATAGGCGTATATACAAGCCGGGGGAAAAAAATCTCCTAAAGAGGGAAAAAAGTGCCCCGACGGTCCTAGAGTGTTCACACACATCACTACCTAAATATATCAACAATCACTCCTATCTCTTCCGTGGATTGACATTAAGGAGGTGGAGCTTCTTATCGTGGTTCTCACCATTGTGCTAGAGAAACACCAAATTTGGCACCATTGCCGGGGATTGAGTCTATGACGAATGTGTGATGGTAAGAGTATAGCAAGAAGTGGCATTGGAAGGTAAAAATTTCAGTTTTTGTTGTTATTTTAAGTTAGTTTTTAGTGTTTTGCACCTCCCCCACACTCCATCTTCATCACCACATCATCTCCCACTCCAAAAAAATAAAAAAATCCACCATATCCACCCATTCTCCTCATTTTCCCTCATTTGTGCATGCGAGAGAGAGAGAGAGAGAGAGAGAGAGAGAGAGAGAGAGAGAGAGAGAGAGAGAGAGAGAGAGAGAGAGAGAGAGAGAGAGAGAGAGAGAGAGAGAGAGAGAGAGAGAGAGAGAGAGAGAGAGAGAGAGAGAGAGCTTTTGTGCTTGCATGTGCTATTGTGTTTTTGCGTTTTCTTGCAGGTACAGTGCTCCAGAGCATCAGGAAGGCTGCAAAAAGGTAAGAAAATCATTTTCTGTCAGAAAATGCCGACTGTGTCAGACCATCGCGATGGTCTGCCAAGTACGGAATTTTGAGTTAAGCGAGTTCACCACCTTATAGAAGACCCTTGCGCATGTAGGAATCCATACTTGCATCTTGAAAAATTGCATTTTGGTGGACCATCGCGATTGGCTCACACCATTGCGATTGTGTCACACCATCGCGATTGGCTCACTCCATCGCGACGGCTCGGCCGGACCATCGCGACGGTCTCACGCCATCGCGACGGTTCACTTGAACCGTCGCGATGGTCCTTGACCATCGCGACGATCCCGTCGACCCCACGCCATCGCGATTTGCTCATGCCATCGCGCCGACGCAGCCACGTGGCAAGCTTAACCATCAGGATTGCTCGCTAGTCACGCCATCGCGACTGTCCCAGTTACACCATCGCGACACCTCGAAAATCTAACCATCGCGATTGGCTCAAGCCATCGTGCCTCGTGACCATCGTGACGGGCTCTCGCCATCGCGATTGTCCCGTTGACCGTTGATCGATGCCAGCACGATTGCTCACTGATTAGACCATCGCGATTGTTCACTCACGTTATCGTGACGGTTCGCAGCTCACGCCATCGCGATCATTCATTTTCGGACCATCGGGATCCTTCATTTTAGAGCATCGCGACAGTTCGCTCCATCGGACTGTGCCAGGCCATCGCGATAGGTCACCTGGACCATCGCGACGGTCCGAGACCATCACGATTATCTCAGACCATCGCGATTGCTCACCCCAAACACAACTATTAGGGTTTCATTTTTTGACCAATATTGGGCCTATTTTTTGAAAATTTTTGGGTGATTAGACTTTTAGGAGACCCCTTAGCTCATATTTGGAGAAAACCCTGTTGGTCAGTTTTCACCCCCGAGGGCCTGGACGGTCATATCTTTTTCATCCGAAGTCCGTTTTTTGAGGTTGATAGCTCGTTAGAAAGCTCTCTACGTCTACTACGTGACTACACTCTCATTATGATAATTTATACAAGGGCATATGATCAAGGCAATTCTATTCCTAGGTCTTTGGTGGTGAACCCTTCACATGGATGCATAATATCTGTTAGCAAACTCAGTATCTGATACATAAAGATGAGATGCCATTGAAACTCATGATGGGCCACCGGGCATTCTCTAAATGGGGAACAGACTTTGTAGGTCCTATTAATCCCCCAATGTTGGCGGTAGCCAGAGGCATAGAAGATGCAAAAGCATGTAAAGACAGAGCAGGGAGTCAGTCGAATCATTTTTCAAAGAATTCTATTTTATAAATACTTTTCAAAACCTCCAACAGTGATTTTCATCACTTTTGTATCATATGTAACATAGAAAAACCCTTTTTGTAATTCATAGCTCCATTTTGTGCAAGCCGAGGAGTCCTCGAGCTTGAGGAGCTTAGGTAGAATGAGCATACCAATTTTGATTATTTTTAGATACCGTTTACCCTTTCAAATAGCATCTAGGACCTATTTTTTAACAATGCCGGACACTAGATGTGAAACCGGTCAAAACTAGTCTAAAATCTATAAAAAGAGCTAGAGAGCACATTTTTGAGGTTGGTTAGTGTGAGCTTAGAGCTATTTTGAGCTTGTAAATGAGTTCTTGAGCAATAGAGTTGATTTCTCACCTTCCATTGTGTCTTGCTTGTCTCTTTGTTGTGTGTGTGTATGTGTGTGTGCATCTCTATGCTTCTCACCTTCACTCTCAGTTCATCTCACGTTCACGATCTTCATATCACTCCTATCTCTTCCGCGGATTGACATTAAGGATGTGGAGCTTCTTATCGTGGTTCTCACCATTGTGCTAGAGCAACACCAAATTTGGCATCGTTGCCGGGGATCGAGTCTAGGACGAATGTGTGATGGTAAGAGTATAGCAAGAAGTGGCGTTGGAAGGTAAAAATTTCAGTTTTTGTTGTTATTTTTAGTTAGTTTTTAGTTTTTTTAACCTTCCCCACACTCCATCTTCATCACCGCATCATCATCGCCCACTCCAAAAAAATCAGAAAATTCACCATATCCACCCATTCTCCTCATTTCCCCTCATTTGTGCATGCGACAGAGAGAGAGAGCTTTTGTGCTTGCATGTGCTATTGTGTTTTAGAGTTTTCTTGCAGGTACAGTGTTCCAGAGCATCAGGAAGGGTGCAAAAAGGTAAGAAAATCACTTTGTCTCAGAAAATGCCGGCTGTGTTAGACCATCGCGATGGTCTGCCAAGTATGGAATTTGAGGTAAGCGAGTTCACTACCGTATAGGTGACCCTTGCGCATATAGGAATGCATACTTGCATCTTGAAAATTTGCATTTTGGTGGACCACCACGATTGGCTCACGCAATCGCGATTGTGTCACACCATCGCGATTGGCTCACGCCATGGTGACGGCTCGGTTGGACCATCGCGACGGTCTCACGACATCGTGACGGTTCAAGTCACGCCATGGTGACGGCTCGGTTGGACCATCGCGACAGTCTCACGACATCGTGACCGTTCACTTGAACCATCGCGGCGATCCTTAACCATCGCGATGATCCCGTCGACCCCACGCCATCACGATTGGCTCATGCCATCGCGCCGACCCTGCCACGAGTTGCACGATCAGGACACCTCAAAAATTGAACCATCGCAATTGGCTCAAGCCATCGTGCCTCGTGACCATCGCGACGGGCTCATGCCATCATGATTGTTCCGTTGACCATTGACCGATGCCATCACGATTGCTTGCTGATTAGACCATCACGATTGTTCACTCATGCCATCGCGACGGTTTGCAGCTCATGCCATCGTGATCATTCATTTTTGGACCATCGCGATCCTTCATTTCAGACCTTCGCGATAGTTTGCTCCATCGGACCATTGCAATTGTGCCACGCCATCGCGATAGGTCACCTGGACCATCGTGACGGTCCCAGACCATCGCGATTATCTCAGACCATTGCGATTGCTCACCCCCAACGCAAATTTTAGGGTTTCATTTTTTGTCCAATTTTGGGGCTATTTTTTGAAAAGTTTTGGGTGATTAGACTCTTAGGAGACCCCTTAGTTCATATTTGAAGAAAAACATGTTGGTCATTATTTCACCCCCGAGGGCCTGAACGGTCATATCTGTTTCATCCGAAGTCCGTTTTTTGAGCTTTATAGCTCGTTTGAAAGCTCTCTACGAGTACTACGTGACTACACTCTCATTAAGATAATTTATACTAGGGCATATGATCAAGGCAATTCTATTCGCAGGTCTTTGGTGGTGAATCCTCCACATGGATGCATAATACAGTTCTCTAGAGCATCAGGAAGGATGTAAAAAGGTAAGAAAGTCACTTTCTGTCAGAAAATATCGACTGTGTCAGACCATCGCGATGGTCTGCCAAGTACGGAATTTGAGGTAAGCGAGTTCACTACCGTATAGGCGACCCTTGCGCATATAGGAATCCATACTTGCATCATGAAAATTTGCATTTTGGTGGACCATCGCGATTGGCTCACGCCATCGCGATTGTGTCACACCATCGCGATTGGCTCACATCATCGCGACGGCTTGGCCGGACCATCGCGACGGTCTCACGCCATCGCCATGTAAGACAATAGTTACGCAATATAACAGAGGAGCAATAGCAGAGAAGATAACAGATATAGGAGAATCTCAACAATTTTCTACTAGCAGCAAGTACAAAGATGATGGCGTTGTCCACCCGTGCGCTCTCAAGGTAGAGCTTAAATGGTGATCTAGACAACTCTAGATAGGGAGATACAAGGTAGAGGTATGCTGGCTCAACTCGGTGTCTTAGGTAGTGCAGAAGTCATGTATATATAGGATCATGGGTGGCCTGCCATGGACGACTATACATGGGCGGTAGAGCGTGGGCGGCCACCGCCCGCGTAATTGCCATACACGGATTAGACTGGTTGAACCGACCTAACAAATATAAATGATTTCTGACTCCGACAGGGAATATTCCATGGAATATTCCCACTCCGTTGGCCCCCTTGGACCCCCCAGCCGGGGCTGCTCACCGATGCCTCGGACCCCACAATTGGGGAGCCTGGTAACTCCCTTTCCTTATAATACCTTACATGGTCCAATATGACCTTCATCTAACATTCAAGTTGGGATTTCCATCAATTGGGTAATGCACGCTTGGCTTCTCCTCATAAAGGGGGCCTTACAAAATGTGCATACAATCATGAGGGGTAGACATTGATCATATACTAACACCCCCCCTCAATGTTTACCGATGATAAATCAAGTAGGTCTCGGTCCTATGCCCATCTGTTGAAGATGCTTGTTGAGCTGCTCTCTTCCAAGTGCTTTAGTGAATATGTCAGCACAATTTGCCTCTGTTGGGCAATATTCTAGCTCCACAATTTCATCTTCAATTAGCTCACGAATGTAATGGTACTGTACTTCTATGTGCTTGGTGCGAGCATGAAATACTGGGTTCTTTGCAATAGCCATACAACTTTGATTATCACACTTGAGTATAGTTGGCATATTTGATGGAAAGCCTAGATCTGCAAGAATTCTCCTTAACCAGACTGCCTCACAAGAAGCAAAACAAGCTGCTTTGTACTCTGCTTCAGTGGAGGAGAGTGCGAGAGTTGGTTGCTTCCTACTTACCCAAGAAAATATTCCTGAACCAAGTGAGAAACAATATCCAGAAACTGATTTTCTAGAATCACAATCTCCAGCCCAATCTGAATCACAATATCCTTGGAGTGTATCACCTGTGGTATACAAAATACCAAAATCCAAGGTTCCTGCAATGTACCTTAGAATTCGCATTCCAGCATTCCAGTGACTTTCCTTAGGTTTGTTGGAAAACCTGCTTAACACTCCAACAGCATAGCAAATGTCTGGTCTAGTGTTGCATAGAAAAATAAGACTTCCAACGAGCTTCCTATACTTCTTAGCATCTACATCAGGCATGTTATCATCCATAGATAGCTTATGATTTACCTCCATAGGTGTGCTAGTTGGTTTGCAGTCCATCATTCCAAATGCCTTGAGAATTTCTTTGGAATATTTTTGTTGTGAGATGAAAATGCCATCCTTCCTTTGCCATACTTCAATTCCAAGACAAAAATGGAGTAGACCTAAGTCTGTCATTTCAAACTCAGTTCCCAAGCTGATCCGAGTTTGATTGATGATTTCTTGATGATCTCCTGTAATGATCAAATCATCTACATATACAATGACAACAACTAGCTTGCTATCCCTTTTCGTTACATACAAGTTAGCATCATAAGTACTTCTTTCAAAACCCATATTTTTGAAAAAATGATCTATTCGTTGGTACCAAGCCCGTGGAGCTTGCTTAAGTCCATACAAAGCTTTCTTCAACCTGCAAACTTTATTTTCTGAATTGGGCACCTCAAAAACCTGGTGGTTGAGATACATATACCTCCTCCTTGAGGTGACCATTCAAAAATGCAGATTTGACATCCATCTGGAAAATAGGCCAGGACTTTTGTGCAGCTACTGCAAGTACCGTCCGAATAGTTGTCATGCGTGCTGTTGGTGCAAAAGTTTCTTGAACATCAAATCCTTCAATCTGTGAAAAACCTTGTGCAACTAATCGTGCCTTATACTTTTCTAATGTTCCATCAGCTTTATACTTAGCTTTCCAAATCCATTTAGTACCTATTACCTTCTTCTTTGGCGGCAAGTCGACTAGATCCCATGTATCATTTTTGAGTATACTATCATACTCAGACTGCATTGCCGCTCTCCAACCTGGATCATCAATGGCTTCTTCAATGGTGGTAGGTTCCTTTATCGAACCCATGATATCTGCCATTAGAGCCATGTTAACAATGTGTTCTGAGGCTCTTCTTTGCTCCTCTATTCTCTTTGATCTTCGTAATCCATCCGATGATGATTCTGGTACATCTACATGTGGATTGTGATCATCAAAGAGCTGTTGTGCCCACTTCGGTAGTGGCTTACGCTGTGCAGCTACAACTGGTTGGCTTTTTATTGAGGAAATTTCTCCATCAGATGTTTTCTCCTCCTCAACTTTAACCTGTCTTTTGATAGGCACAAGGTGAGATATTTCTCCGCTTGATGAGATAGTAGATTTACCTTTATCTTCTACTAAGTGTGGTCGTTCATCAAACACCACATCTCAGCTGACAAAAATCTTCCTTGCCTCAGGATCCCATAACCTGTATGCTTTAGACTCTTCACTATATCCTAGGAAGACACACTTTTTGCTTTTTGAATCCAACTTTGATCTTGTTGAATCAGGAATATGTGCATAACAGAAACAACCAAAAATTCTGAAATGCAAAACTGAAGGCTTTTTACCAGAATATGCTTCTTGAGGAGTCATCCCCTTCAGTGCTTTTGTGTAGCTTTGATTGAGGATGTAGACTGCTGTATTGAGTGCTTCTGCCCAGAATGAATCAGGCATGTCTTGAGCCTTCAACATACAACGAGCCATTTCAACTACTGCCCTGTTCCTGCGCTCAACAACGCCATTTTGTTGGGGTGTATGAGCTGTGGTAAGTTGCCTTTTCACACCATGCTCCTTACAGTAATTGTTGAATTCTGTTGACAAGAATGCACCTCCTCTATCTGTTCTAAATTTCTTTAGTTTCCTTCTTGATTCATTTTCTACATACTTATGCCACATTTTAAATTTTTCAAAAGCATCAGCCTTCTCTCGAATGAAATAAACCCACATCTTTCTACTATAATCGTCGACTAACAGCAAGAAGTAGAAAGATCCTCCTAAAGTAGGTGTAGACATTTTACCGCAGAGATCAACATGTACCAACTCTAGAGGAGCTTGAGATCGATTGCTGGTCTCTCTTGGAAACGCCTTTCGTTGTTGCTTGCCCATCATACAAGCTTCACAAGGTTCCTGCAACTCTGAAAATGCAGGCAAATGAGCAACCATCCCTGTTCGTTGCATCTCCTTCAAAACTGCAAATCCGAGATGCCCAAATCGTTGGTGCCATAACCTGCTTACATCTTTATCTTCTGTAGCAGTTAAAGCACTTAACTCATACAAGTTATCCCGTCGTATGCCTTTACCTACAACATTACCTGATGAATCCATGATTTCCGCACCACTCTTATTGAAGTGAACTTCGAGTCCACGATCTGTTATTGCAGAAACTGACAACAAATTTTTTTGAGTGTAGGTACATAGAGAACATCGGATAACTTTTTCTCAACACCTGGAGAAGTGATAAAAGAGATGGTTCCAGTTCCTTCAGCTGGACACTTGGAGTCATTTCCCACCACTACATTGATGGATTCCCGCAGAGGCACTAGGGAACTATACCAATCCTTTTTACTAGTCATATGGCGAGAAGCTCCACTATCTAAAATCCATGGCTCATCAACACGAGCTTGAGCAGATGAACATACCTCTTCAATAGCTACCCAAAGTTCCAGCTCTGTGTTGTTTGCAGACTCTTTGTTCTTCCATGATGATTTTACAGTCCCATTCCGTTCATCAGCTTGCTTCTTTCTGCAATCCTTGATGGCATGGCCTTTCTTTTAGAAGCAGCTTCCTGTGAACTTTTTCTTCTTTGGCTTCTTCTTTGATCCCTCTGAAGAGCCTTTACCTTTTGCATTTGCTGAGAATGCAGCATCAGTTGTACTTTGCCGATTCTTCAGCCGCATCTCTTCTTCTAAAAGCATGGCACAAAACTCTTCAAATGTAAGAGGAGTTGGCCTTACCTGAGTGTTAAGGGCTGTTACTAATCCATCATACTTTGCTGGAAGAACACGTACAGATCTTCGAGCCAGCTCTTCTGGTGTTATAACAACACCAACTGCAGCCAATTGATCTTGAAGATGCTTTATCCGTTTGATAAAATCTTCAGCCTTTTCAGAATCAGAATGTTTTTCATTTGCCAACTGATTTTCTAAATTCTGTATCCTAGTGTGGTTCTTGGTCTCATATTGTCGAGCCAATATGCCCCAAGCCTCATGTGCTTTAGTAGTATGTTGAACTAAAGTAAGCACAGAATCACTTACACTAGTGACAATCGCACATAATGCATCAGCATTCCGCCTCTTCCAAGCTCGTAGAAGATCTGGATCTGGCTGAATCATCAATCTTGAATTTGCTGGATCTTCAACTGGTATAGGCTCTGGATCCAATCCCATCGGTCCCATGACAGTGTCAAGTAATTCATAGGAGTCCAAAATTGCAGAAATTTTGAACTTCCAGAGTGTATAGTTGGTTCCATCCAGCTTCCCTTCAGTGAATGCAGGTGGACGAATTCGAATAGGTGCAGCATTAACATTAGCTGAAGCACCAAGACTAGTGTTTGACGATGAAGCCATCATGTAATCACTCGAATAATCTACTGATATTCTAGTCTGCTAGTAGGCTAAAATAATGATACTTCTCAAGCTATTCGAACCTTACAGCTCTGATACCATGTAAGACAATAGTTACGCAATATAACACAGGAGCAATAGCAGAGAAGATAACAGATATAGGAGAATCTCAACAATTTTCTACTAGCAGCAAGTACAAAGATGATGGCGTTGTCCACCCGTGCGCTCTCAAGGTAGAGCTTAAATGGTGATCTAGACAACTCTAGATAGGGAGATACAAGGTAGAGGTATGCTGGCTCAACTCGGTGTCTTAGGTAGTGCAGAAGTCATGTATATATAGGATCATGGGTGGCCTGCCATGGACGGCTATACATGGGCGGTAGAGCGTGGGCGGCCACCACCCGCGTAATTGCCATACACGGATTAGACTGGTTGAACCGACCTAACAAATATAAATGATTTCTGACTCCGACAGGGAATATTCCATGGAATATTCCCACTCCGCTGGCCCCCTTGGACCCCCCAGCCGGGGCTGCTCACCGCTGCCCCGGACCCCACAATTGGGGACCCTGGTAACTCCCTTTCCTTATAATACCTTACATGGTCCAATATGACCTTCATCTAACACGCCACGGTTCACTTGAACCATCGCGACGGTCCTTGACCATCACGACGATCCCGTCGACCCCACGCCATGGCGATTCGCTCATTCCATCGCGCGGACGCTACCACGTGGCAAGCTAGGCCATCGCCATTGTTCGCTAGTCACGCTATCGGGACAGTCCGAGTTACACCATCGCGACACCTCAAAAATCGAACCATCGCTATTGGCTCAAGCCATCGTGCCTTGTGACCATCGCGACCGACTCACGCCATCGCGATTGTCGCATCAACCGTTGACCGATGCCATCGCGATTGCTCGCTGATTAGACCATTGCGATTATTCACTCACGCCATCGCCACGGTTCGTAGCTCACGCCATTGCGATCATTCATTTTCGGACCATCGCGATCCTCATTTCATACCATCGCGACAGTTCGCTCCATTGGACCATTGCGATTGTGCCACGCCATCGAGATAGGTCACCTCGACCATCGCGACGGTCCCAGACCATCACGATTATCTTAGACCATCGCGATTGCTCACCCCAAACACAATTTTTAGGGTTTCATTTTTTGACCAATTTTGGAGCTATTTTTTGAAAATTTTTGGGTGATTAGACTCTTAAGAGACCCCTTAGCTCATATTTGGAGAAAAACTTGTTGGTCAGTTTTCACCCCCGAGGGCCTGAACGGTCATATCTTTTTCATCCGAAGTCCGTTTTTTGAGCTTTATAGCTCGTTAGAAAGCTCTCTATGAGTACTACGTGACACTCTCATTAAAATAATTTATACAAGGTCATATGATCAAGGAAATTCTATTAGTAGGTCTTTGGTGGTGAACCCTTCACATGGATGCATAATATCTGTTAGCAAACTCAGTATCTGATACATAAAGATGAGATGCCATTGAAACCCATGATGGGCCACCGAGCATTCTTTAAATGGGGAATAGACTTTGTAGGTCCTATTAATCCCCAATGTTGGCGGTAGCCAGAGGCATAGAAGACGCGAAAGCATGTACAGACAGAGCAGGGAGTCATTCGAATCATTTGTCAAAGAATTCTATTTTATAAATACTTTTCAAAACCTCCAACACTGATTTTCATCACTTTTGTATCATATGTAACATAGAAAAACCCTTTTTGTAATTCATAGCTCCATTTTGTGCAAGCCGAGGAGTCCTCGAGCTTGAGGAGCTTAGGTAGAATGAGCATACCAATTTTGGTTATTTTTAGATACCGTTTACCCTTTCAACTAGCATCTAGGACCTATTTTTTAACTATGTTGGACACTAGATGTCATAAAAAGAGCTAGAGAGCTCATTTTTGAGGTTGGTTAGTGTGAACTTAGAGTTATTTTGAGCTTGTAAATGAGTTCTTGAGCAATAGAGTTGATTTCTCACCTTCCATTGTGTCTTGCTTCTCTCTTTGTTGTGTGTGTGTGTGCATCTCTATGCTTCTAACCTTCACTCTCACTTCATCTCACGTTCACGATCTTCATATCACTCCTATCTCTTCCGGGGATCGACATTAAGGAGGTGGAGCTTCTTATCCTGGTTCTCACCATTGTGCTAGAGCAACACCAAATTTGGCATTGTTGCCGGGGATCGAGTCTAGGACGAATGTGTGATGGTCAGAGTATAGCAAGAAGTGGTGTTGGAAGGTAAAAATTTCAGTTTTTTTTGTTATTTTTTGTTAGTTTTTAGTGTTTTTCACCTCCCCCACACTCCATCTTCATCACCGCATCATCATCTCCCACTCCAAAAAAATTAGAAAATTCACCATATCCACCCATTCTCCTCATTTCTCCTCATTTGTGCGTGCGAGAGAGAGAGAGAGAGAGAGAGAGAGAGAGAGAGAGAGAGAGAGAGAGAGAGAGAGAGAGAGAGAGAGAGAGAGAGAGAGAGAGAGAGAGAGAGAGAGATCTTTTGTTCTTACATGTGCTATTGTGTTTTTGCGTTTTCTTGCAGGTACAGTGCCCCAGAGCATCAGGAAGGCTGCAAAAAGGTAAGAAAATCACTTTTTGTTAGAAAATGCCGACTGTGTTAGACCATCGCGATGGTCTGCCAAGTAGGGAATTTGAGGTAAGCGAGTTCACCACTGTATAGGCGACCCTTGCGCATATGGGAATCCATACTTGCATCTTGAAAATTTGCATTTTGGTGGACCATCGCGCTTGGTTCACGCCATCGTCATTATGTCACACCATCGCGATTGGCTCACGCCATCGCGACGGCTCGGCCGGACCATCGCGATGGTCTCACGCCATCGCGACGGTTCACTTGAACCAATGCAATGGTCCTTGACCATCGTGACGATTCCGTCGATCCCACGCCATCGCGATTGGCTCATGCCATCGCGTCGATGCTGCCACATGGCAAGCTAGACCATCGCGATTGTTCGCTAGTCATGCCATCGCGACTGTCCCAGTTACACCATCGCGACACCTCAAAAATCGAACCATCGCAATTGGCTCAAGCCATCGTGCCTTGTGACCATCGTGATGGGCTCACGCCATCACGATTGTCCGGTTGACCGTTGAAGAGGCCATCGCGATTGCTTGCTGATTATACCATCCCGATCTTCACTCACGCCATCGCGACGGTTCGCAGCTCACGCGATCGCGATCATTCATTTTTGGACCATCGCGTTCCTTCATTTCAGAGCATCCTGAGAGTTTGCTCCATTAGACCGTTGCGATTGTGCCACGCCATCGCGATAGGTCACGTGGACCACGGCGGCGATCCCAGACCATCGCGATTGCTCACCCCAAACACAATTTTTAGGATTTCATTTTTTGTCCAATTTTGGGGCTATTTTTTGAAACTTTTTGGGTGATTAAACTCTTAGGAGACCCCTTAGCTCATATTTAAAGAAAAACCTGTAAATCAGTATTCACCCCCGAGGGCCTGAACGGTCATATCTTTTTCATCCGAAGTCCGTTTTTTGAGCTTTATAGCTCGTTAGAAAGCTCTCTACGAGTACTACGTGAGTACACTCTCATTAAGATAATTTAAATAAGGGCATATGATCAAGACAATTCTATTCGCAGGTCTTTGGCTATGAACCCTTCACATGGATGCATAATATCTGTTAGCAAACTCAATATCTGATACATAAAGATGAGATGCCATTGAAACCCATGATGGGCCACCGGGCATTCTCTAAATGGGGAATAGACTTTGTAGGTCCTATTAATCCCCTAATGTTGGTAGTAGCTAGAGGCATAGAAGACGCGAAAGCATGTAAAGACTGAGCAGGGAGTCAGTCGAATCATTTTTCAGAGAATTCTATTTTATAAATACTTCTCAATACCCCCAACAGTGATTTTCATCACTTTTGTGTCATATGTAACATAGAAAAACCCTTTTTGTAATTCATAGCTCCATTTTGTGCAAGCCGAGGAGTCCTCGAGCTTGAGGAGCTTAGGTAGAATGAGCATATCAATTTTGGTTATTTTTATATACCGTTTACCCTTTCAAATAGCATCTAGGACCTATTTTTTAACTATGCCGGACACTAGATGTGAACCACTCAAAACTAGTCTAAAATCTATAAAAAGAGCTAGAGAGCACATTTTTGAGGTTGGTTAATGTGAGCTTAGAGCTATTTTGAGCTTGTAAATGAGTTCTTGAGCAATAGAGTTGATTTCTCACCTTCCATTGTGTCTTGCTTGTCTCTTTGTTGTGTGTATGTGTGTGTGCATCTCTATGCTTCTCACCTTCACTCTCACTTCATCTCACGTTCACGATCTTCATATCACTCCTATCTCTTCCGTGGAATGACATTGAGGAGGTGGAGCTTCTTATCATGGTTCTCACCATTGTGCTAGAGCAACACCAAATTTGGCACCGTTGCTGGGGATCGAGTATAGAACGAATGTGTGATGGTAAGAGTATAGCAAGAAGTGGCGTTGGAAGGTAAAAATTTCAATTTTTGTTGTTATTTTTAGTTAGTTTTTAGTGTTTTTCACCTCCCCCACACTCATCTTTTACTTTTAGTTATTTTTTAGTGTTTTTCACCTCCCCCACACTCCATCTTTATCACCGCATCATCATCTCCCACTCCAAAAAAGTCAAAAAACTCACCATATCCACCCATTCTCCTCATTTCCCCTCATTTGTGCATGTGAGAGAGAGAGAGCTTTTGTGCTTGCATGGTGTCACTCTAGCACAATGGTGAGTACCAACGTGAGGAGATACACCTCATAAATGTCAATCCGTGGAGACGTGAGGACCGGTATGAAGACCGTGAGCAAGTGATGGCACAAGTGCGTGAGTGAAAGCACACAAGCATGCACACACATACACACACACGCGCACAAAGTAAGAGCAAGGCGTGGAACAATGGAAGATCTTCGATTATACAAGAGCTCACTTACAAAGCTGAAATCTACAACAAGCTACCCCCCAGAATGAGCTCTCCAGCCCTTTTTATAGTTTTTGAGTGGTTTTGGCCCTGTCCAGACCTAGTGTCCGGCCTAGTTAAAAAATAGGTTCCAGGGCTTATTTGGGGGCTCAAACGGAGTTGTCTATTTGATAGACTGGCCGTCTTGCACTGTTTTGCTTGCTTCTGAGGTTGAACTACTGTAGATGCTTTACTCTTTGAAAAAAAAGAAGAAGGTTCATCTTGCCTTTGCGACTGTCCTTCCGTGATTGCGTCCGTCTGGATCATAGAGCTTTTGACATCTACAACATCTTGTTCGAGAAGATTAGCCTTAGAGAAACAAGGAGAGTGTGTGGTGTCAGTGTCAGTGGGCATGCGATTCTCCAATTCGAAGGTAATGCATTGATGATATACCCAAACTTGAAGAAGTTGACTTCTTAGGTTCAAGTTGACAGCATGGTCGTAAATCCAATCTTGATCCAAGACAAGTGGTTCTGTGAGGTCCTCATCATGACACACTAGCATTTTGACTTTTATTGGAACATCTTGAAGGTAGATGGGAAGTTCCACCTCTCCCAAACAAGGGGTTTCCACGCCTCCTAAACCTATGAGATAGGCTTCTATGGGCTCGATGTTCAATTGCAGGTCTTGGCAGTATGAAAGTCTAACTGCACTAGTTGCTGCTCCTGAGTCAACCAATGCTCTCACAGTCCTTACACTCTTTCCTTGTCCTACCTCTATAGTCACAAAGGGCCGTCGATCAATTATTCGAGAAGTAGTTATGCCCGATTTTTGGCACATGTCCATGTGATATTTTGGAGCTTTTGTGTTGACATCTAGGCCTAGCCGCCGTAGCTTATTTCTTCTGATGCGCTCTCTCGCCTCTGCTTGTGCTTCTTCTCTAACCCTTAACTCCTCTTCTTTTCGCTTCTTAGCAGTGTTGAGTCTCATGAGCATTTCCTCTGTAAGAGGTTCTTGATATAACTTGACTCGGCATCCACTAATATAGTTTGGTAGGATATCACCTTCTAAAGTAGCCAATTGAACTGCGCCGCTAGTGGAGAGTCTATTAATGATCATGGGTCCATATCCTCGTTTCTCCAATTTGCGGGCATGTTGCTTTAGCGTATAAACCAGCACTAGATCTCCTTCCTTCAATCCTTTATCCTTTACATGGGCATCAAAGTATGCCTTTTGCCTTTTCTTTGCAGCATAAATGCCTGCTGCTGCCCGTAGCCTCGTCTCACCTAAGCGTTCTAGATCAAAGATCCTGGAGGACAACTCGTGTCCATTCCACTCATGCTCTTGTGCTACTTTCAAGGCTGGGATTAAGAAGTCCAATGGTAGCACGGCATTCTGTCCAAAGACCATCTGAAATGGGGTAGCATTGAGTACCGTTTTGTAGGCAACTCCGTATGCCCAAACAGCATGATGAAGCTGTTTGTCCCAATCAGAGCGTTTATTATTCACCAGTTTTGTTAATACGTTACATAGGATCTTATTCGTGCTCTTGGCCTGTCCGTTGGCTTGTGGGTGATAAGGGGCAGACTTCTTGTGTATCACCATGAATTCTTGAAGGAGATGTTCAATGACCTCATTCAAGAAGTGCGTACCTCTATCACTAACCAACTCTATTGGTAACCCATATCTAGTGAACACATTTTCGAATAAGAACTTAGCCGTCGTTTGAGCATCATTCTTTGTCGTGGCTTTTACTTCCACCCACTTTGTAAGGTAATCTGTGGCTACAATAATGTATTCTGCATGGGAGTTTCTAGCTGGGGGGTTAATAGGACCAACAAAGTCTATGCACCACTTCGAGAATGCGCACCCTCCCATCATTGGCCTTAAAGGCATCTCATCTTTTCTTATCGGATATTGGGCACGTTGGCATGTGTCGCATTTCTTCACATAAGTATGTGCATCCATATGAAGAGTGGGCCACCAAAGTCCTGAGAATAGAATGGTCTTAATTACTCTGTCAGGCCCAAAGTGTCCACCTGCAGCACCACTGTGTGCAATTTCTAAGACTTTCAAATAGTCTGATTCATGAACGCACAGTCTAAGGTAACCATCCTTGCCTCTTCGATATAGGTTGTCTCCTACTAAGGCATAGTCTTGAGCCTCTTGCTCCATGCTCCGTTTTCTTGCAAGACTAGCCTGATTGGGTAATGTTCCCGATCTCATGAACTCAACCAATGGAGCACTCCAATCTGGAATTAATGACACATGATAAAGAGTGGCATGCTCCACTGGGGGTCTCTTCTGACACACTGGACAATTCTGGATCCACTCCTGTATTTCTTTGTCCATGCTAGACCAATACACTCCTAAACGTTTTAGATTCTGCAATGTTCGTTGTTTAGGGTAGTGATTTCCTAGCAGTCCCTCATGGGCTTGTTGCAACCAACTAGTATGTTCATCGTCCTCGACACAACAAGCTAATACGCCCTCGGTATCTTGCTTGTACATACTTCCGGCCAATATTTGATACTTTTGTGATTTTACAATTTCTTCTTTGCTTGTTTTCACATTTTTATTTGCAGGCCCAAAGGTTAGGACTGGTACCAACTTATTTGCCCATTTAGGAACAACTTCTAAATTGAACAGATAAGCATCGGGCAGTTCATCAGACACTCCTTGCGGTGGCTCTCCTGAAGTGATACGAGAAAGATGGTCTGCCCTAAGATGGGTTCTACCTTTCTTGACAACAACTTCAAAGTCGTATTCCATTAGTAAGAGGAACCATCTCACTAAGCGGCCTGTATTGCAAGGTTTATTGACCAAATATAGTAAAGCTTGATGATTAGTGAAAAATTTGAACTTATTGGCCAATAAATAGTGTCTAAACTTCTTCACAGCATATACCATGCCTAAGCCTTCTCTCTCCGTTGTGGTATAATTTCGTTCAGCTGCATTTAATTGCCTACTAGCATATGCTATCGGCAAATCTAGGTTTCCTTCACCTGTGGGTTGTGCTAGCACACATCCTATTGCATGATTGGAAGCATCTACATGGACATGAAAGGGTTTGCTCCAATCCGGAGTAGTCAATATTGGTGCAGTGCACAAACGTCTTTTTAGCTCGTTGAAGGACTTCTCGCATTCCTCGTTCCACTCAAAATTTGTTAACAGGCCATAAAGAGGTTTAGCTATGATGGCATACATGTGGATAAACCTACGGTAATATCCACAATGGCCCATAAAGGCTTGTACCTCTTTAACATTCCTTGGCCTGGGCAGCTCTGCTATTGCTCTTACTTTGTCCTCATCTGTTGAAATTCCATTCTTAGAGACAATGTGACCTAAGATTTTACCTTGTCGTACCATGAACACACACTTCTCTGGGTTCAGACAAACTCGATAATCTCTACACTTGTTGAAGATTTGTCTGAGCTCAGGGATGTGGTAACTTCTTTCTTGGGAATGAGCGCATAAATCATCCACATATACTTCTAAGCTCTTCCGCAAGAACTCTTTGAAGACATGACACATGAGCCTTTGGAATGTTGCAGGTGCATTGGTGAGCCCAAATGGCATCACACGAAATGCAAAGATTCCCCATTCTGTGGCAAATGCCGTTTTGTGTTGATCTTCGGGGGCAATGGCTACTTGGTTGTAACCTGAAAATCCATCAAGGAAGCTATAAACTTCCTTGCCTGCAACACGCTCCAATAGATGTTCGGTGATTGGAAGTGGATAACTATCTCTGATTGTAGCGGCATTAACTTTTTTAAGGTTAATGCACACTCGCAATTTCCCATTCTTCTTTGGCACCACCACAATGGGGGACACCCATTCAGTGTGCTCAATCTCATAGATGAATCCAGCCTCAATCATCCTGTCAATTTCCTCCTTTATTTTGGCTGCATAATTGTCATTATATGTGTAGGGCTTTTGTTTGGTGGGCTTGGCATCAGCGGTCATCGGAATCGTATGAGAGCAAATCTTTGGATCTACTCCTTTCAAGTCTCTATAGTGCCATGCGAACACATCCCTATATTCCCTTAATAGAGCTACAAGCTCTGCTTCTTCTTTTGCATTTAGGTCATCTCCTATGTACGTACATCGTTCTTCGTTCCCTTCAATGGTCACTACAATTTTTTTGGTCCTTTCTTTATTGTCATATGTTTCTCCTATAATGGCCTCTCTCTTAGGCATCCGTACCAAAATTTTTCGGTCTTCCACTTCATGTTTCTTGAAATTTTCTGGTACTTCAAACAATGATTCTTCCTCTTCTTGTTTCACCGCTCTTCTTTTCTTTTTCTTTTGACCTCCTTCACTTCCTTCCTTTGAATTTATCGTTTTAATACTCGTGAGGGGTTCTTCTTCTTTTTGGGTTAACACTCCTATGTCTTCTAAATAGTGTTCCTCTGAGTCAAAGTAAGTATCCATCACAATGGATTCTAGATCATCGTCATTCTCTTCTTCTTCTATGAACTCACTAGGATCACACTCTTCCAACAGGGGCTGACACATGAACACTGAGATATCATAACCCTCCTCATCACAATGAGGTGTCCATTGTTCTTCGTTGACCGCAATGTCCATGGTAGCTAAGATTTCTGCCCAGCCATGAGGCTCAAATTCCTCATCTGGAAAAATCATCGGTGTATAGGCTGGGTCTTTTATTGGTCTATCTCCTAGGGAAGTTCCTTCTTCTCTCGCTTTTAGACGCTTTTCCTCTTCCTCTGCGACCTTGCACATCCACAAGTGAGTATCTTCATGCAGCCAAGATGGATCAGGTGAACTTCCAGAATGCACAGAGATTGAATCTTCTTTTGCTTTGTGGATAGGATTCCACTGTAGGGGTGGTACATCTCTGAAGGTGTAATCCTTCAGATTGACCTTGGTCGTGACCCCTAAGTGTTGTAAGTACAAGGAGTTGGTTCCCCAATCCTGTACTATTTGCAATTGTCGTAGGAAGGGTCTTCCTAGGATCATCTCATAGACATTATTTTTCTCAAAGTCACATATAGCAAATGTATGTTCAAACTCTACACCACAAGTGGTTAGAGTTATCCCTTCAAGCAATCCTAGAGGTCTTTCAAAATGACCATCTGCCATTTGAAGTTTCATTCTCGTTGGTCTTAGTGTGGGTTTGCCCCATCGCTTCCATAAGGAAGTGGTCGCAATGGCAACACCAGCACCCGAATCTACAATTGCTTTGGCTGTGTAACCTTGATAGGTGATAGGAAGATAAGTGTTACCTTCTTCACCTTCGCTCATGTCTCCAATCTTGTCGAGAGGTATCTCTGGAACTTTTTGCTTAGAGCCTACTTTTGGCATATTGGATTCAAGTTCTGGAACCTGATCCTTCACATGATTCCAGAGCTCAGGTTTTGCTTTGAGCAGCTCTTCCACAGTGAGATGACATTGAACCTTAGTGTTCTTCACAACATCAGTGTTTCTTGGAATCACTGAGTCTTCATTTCTTACCAATATTGTGGGAGCTCTGATCTGGAGAGATTCAGATTCCCATGGGCCTGTGAAATGAGGCAACTCTTGTAAGGAATTAGATTCAAAATCTAATCTCTCATCTTCTTGTTGCTCTGCTTGGTCTCCATAGATAGACGGAATGTCTTGGGGAAATTGATCATGAAGATCATCAATCTCAGGAATAGGAGGGGAATTACCCTTCTCCTTGGCCCATTTCTCTTCCTGTATTTCCCGGAAGAACTCTTGAGAGTACTGTTGAATTGAAGGAGGTATTCCAGCATCCGTGGAATTAGGAACATAAGCTCCCATTGGTGGTGAGCTTCCTCTTTCACTAACTGGTTGAGCCTGTGGAGGTAAAGAAACTTGTGGTTTGTTTACCAACTGCTCTAATTTTTCAAGTAAGCCTTGGAAATGCAAATCCGGTTTGACAGAGTTTGTCTGATTGAACTTTTGACTAGTCTCAAGTATAGCTTGAGCTTGTTCTACCATTTTCATGCACATTTTCATCCGTTCAATCTCTAAGTCTGCTCTAGGGTAACTCTTGTCTAGGTTTGCAGCTGTTGGCCCTTCTTGAAGACGAGCCTCGTAGGCCTTGAACATCATGTCCAAGCCTTCTGGGGTTGGATCTGCAAGAACAAACCCTGATTGCGGTCTATTTACAATGGGTGGTGGGGTGGAATGAGGTGGAGTGGATGGAGCTTCAGCATGCGAGGGGCTTTGAGATGCAATGTCTTCTATTTTTGTTTTGGCATCTTTTAGACTTTCTTCTATTTCAGATATCTTTTTGTTCCACTTGCGATTAGCCTTCTCTCTTGTATCCTTCCATGTTCTTGGTTTCCTCTTACTAGGTTCTCCTGCCTCACTTGACTCCGATTGCTCAGATGGTTTTGCTTGTTGTGCAGCCTGTGCCCTAGTAACTGCCTGTACAGGAGCCACATTACTGCCACTTGAACTTGAATCTGCCACTAAGCCTACCACGTTGATGGGTGTGACCTTGGGTGCACTAGCGGGATTTCTGGGACACTCTCTAGGAAGATGTTCCTTGCCGCACTCAGGACAAAAGCCTTGTATCGTAATGTTTTGCCCTTGTCCCAGAGCTGGTTGGTGGGGGCATTCACGAATGAAATGGTCGCCCTGACATCTAAAGCATGGTCCTCTAGGGGCTTGTGGTCTTACTTGTCTCAATTGGGGCCTAGGATTTGGATTCGTATACATGACATTGGAGTATTCTGGCTCCCAATTTTGTTCCATAGGTGGTGCCTCATATTGATACTGAGAAGTCTCACTTTGCTCAGGTGACTGTATATAATAAGCATGTGGACTATCTTCATGGAAGTAGTCTGAACCATGAGCGTGAGAATCATTTTCTGAGACCAATGGGGTTAGTGGCACCAATGCTCTATTAGGGTTCTCCTCCGCCATCGTATATTTAACTGGGATCACATTGGCAGGAGCTGGCGGTTGGTTTCCTAGGACAGGTTGTGGCCTATATGGTGCCTGATATTGCTGCTGGTATTGAGGTTGATATTGTTGTGGCCTATAATATGGCTGTTGGTACTGATTCTGATACCTACCCTGCTGGTAAGGTTGCTGATAATTTTGTCTAACAGCCTGCCTGTTATAGGGACAATCTTGGGTCGTATGATTTGTATATTTCCTCTCAATGGTGCAATATAGAGCATTAGGGTTTCCTTGGGGTTGAGTCGTTAACGGGCAAACATTAGCCATGTGATCTCCTCCACATGTATAACATCGCTTCACTGAAGTGACCCTTGGCATTTGTCCATTTTGAACTCCTAGCTTTTTGGCCACTTGCTCAGCTATCTCATCTATCTCAGTGGAGGTTCTAGAGGTATTACTTGTAGAACTATCAGAGTCCTTATAGAGTTTGGATAGTCCTAACTCCTCACCCAAGTTGTCTTCTATGTCAATGCATATCCGCACACACTCTTCTATGGATCTAGGCTCTTTCAAGTACACATATGATCTTAATTTTGTGCTCAATAGGCCATCTAAAAACAGTGCCACCTGTTTGGCTGATGTGGGTAATTCTGGTACAGGGCATCTTTCCAAGTACTGTCTAAACCTTCTTCCTGCAAGTCGCACTGTTTCTTGGGGTGTCTGCTTGAAGCTCTGGATCAAGGATGATGTGTTATGCTTGATACCGCTTTTGGAAAATTCCACAATGAATTCTTCTAGCAGCTGACCTATCTCTCTATAGTTGCGACTGTTTAGAGGTTGAAACCAAGCTAAGGCAGTACCCTTAAGAGTCAAACCAAATGCCTCGAACTGGGTGAATAAGTCTTCAACCTATTCAGCTCTTAGCACTTGTTTGAACTCCGCCACATGATCATAAGGATCTCCAAATCCATCAAAGTAGTTCTTCATTGTCTTAACCACTTGAGAGGGTCTAAGGGTTCTTGAGTGCTCTCGTGGTCTAGGCAATGGGAAATCATGATCATCTCTTTGATGCCTATAAACTCTATGTCTCTCCCTTTCAGGTCTTTCCATTCCATATCCTGATCTGTCTCTGCCTACAGTGTCTGCAAAGCTTACCTCCGGTCTCTCTCTAGTTCTTTCCCTCTGGGTTTCATGAGCCTTGGATGATCCGGCTCCCTGGAGGCCCTGGGAAACATTAGATCTTGGTGGAGGGAAAATTGATTCACCTTGCCAAGTGTAAGCATGTCTGTCATGATCTGATACTAAGAATAATTTCTGGGATGTGTGATCTAGATAGACAGCTTTCCCTGATGTCTCTGGATCCTTGAATTCATAGATGGTGACCACTAGGCTGGGTTGATCTGGCCTAAATCTCCAAAAGGCTTCCTCCGTTTCTCTATTCACGAATAGTTCTATGCTTTTATTATCTTGAGGAATCCATTCTGGAGTGAGCACTCTGGTTAAGACTGACTTACCTCTAGGGGTCTTGGGTTCTCCTCCTAGGTCTCCTTTCTCTAGATCTCCTATCTCGTTCTCAGGAATGATATTTCCAAACTCATCTGTCCTATCTGGTAAGTTGGTAACCACATACATTGTTCCTTCCTTATCAATGTAAGCACCCTCTTCGAACTTGACTACTGGGTGTTCAAGTCCAAAGGGTTGGTCAGGATTCTTGAGTTGAACCACTGATCGTCTTAGACCATCCTCATAGATGCGAGCACCTAATTGGTTGGTCTTGATATACCCCAATTGAGTCTTATAGGGACCTTCTGGTGTCTGTAAATAAGCAGTGCCTTAGCCACGTGCGGGTCTCTCCATGCTAAAAGACATTTCTGAGTCACTGGTTTCTGAACTTAGCGTGTAAGGACAACCACTAAGCTGTTGAGCCCAAGACTTGGATGTATGGTTGACACTAGCCTCAGATGACCTAATGCTTTGTCTATCCTTGCCTAAGTGTCTGCCAGATCTCAGGTTCATAAGCCTTGGCTTCTAGTCCCAAAGTTCTCTTCTATTGCTCAAAATCCTTTGGAACACCTTGGTTTTCCAGTTTTCCTGAGGGTCAACTTCAAAATACCCTACCTAATAATCCTGGTATGAGAAAGTTATGCCAGTTCAGGGTTCTAGGGTTTAAAACAGGGAAACAGGGTCTCTCAAGAAATGCTCCAAAGTAGGCGATACACGATATTTGTAGGACACGATACTTGATACTTGAGGAACTCGATACACGATACTTGGTATGTATCGCGATACTTGAAGTAGGCGATACACGATCTCTGACAAATATCGCGATCTCTGATAAACGATACCGATCTTCGACTGAAACGATACCGATCTCTCATGCAAACGATACACGACCTATGAACCAAACGATACACGATGGCTGGTGAATATCGCGATCTTCGATTGAAACGATCTTTGGCACCAACGATACTCGATACTTGGCTCAAAACGATCGACGATACCTAAACAAAACGATACGCGATCTTTGGTAAGTATCGCGATCTCTGAGAAGCGATACACGATACTTAAGCCAATCGATACACGATCCTTAAGCCAGACGATACACGATCTATGATCTTTGGCCAAAACGATACACGATACTTGCCAAGTATCGCGATCTTCCTGAGATGATACACGATACTCGGTATCTGGTTCACAACGATACACGATACTTATCAAGTATCGCGATCGATATATCACGATACTCGATGCACGGTAGGTATCGCGATCGGTGACAGAACGATACACGATCTTTGCAAAGTATCGCGATCTTTGGAACGCGATACACGATATCTGGGAAATATCGCGATACTCAACCACAGGAGATTCACGATACTTGTCAGGCATCGCGATACTCGACCGCGGGAGCCAAACGATACTTGACCCTTAGACAAATTTTGGGAAAGATTTTTTCTAAGTTTTGGTTGTACACATGCTCTACTCTTTCCTCTCTCCTCTCCTCACTCTCTGTATCACCCCAAATCACTCCTTTTCACCTCTGTCAGTAGCAAACGATACCTGACGCAGATCGTTTCCCTTTCCAAACTTAATTTACTGAGAAATTATAGATTAAATGGGTGTTTGCTCACCTTGAGAGCCTCTCTAACTTCTTTGTCACTTCCCCTTGCTCTGTGTAAACCCCGGTTGCCCGATTGCTCACTCACGATCTCTGGCGCAGCTCTCACGATACTTGGCGCAGGTTTCGTCTTGTCCGGGGCTATTCACTCAGATTTTTAGCTGTTTTGGTGTTACTTCTTCAGCGCCTCTGTTCTGTACCCTCTCTAAGCTTCTTGCTCACAACCACAAGTAAAAACAAGGTGAATGTACTCTAAAAAATGGGAAAAAACTGATAAGATGAAGGCGGGTGGAGATGGTGATGATGATGAAGATGAAGAAGAAGGAAAATTCAGAAACTGAACTGAAAATGATGATTTTTTTACCTTCCGACGTCGCTACTCTACGTCTTACCGTCACACGCTCGTCCTCCAAGCTCTCTCCCCGGCAACGGCGCCAAAATTTGGTGTCACTCTAGCACAATGGTGAGTACCAACGTGAGGAGATACACCTCATAAATGTCAATCCGTGGAGACGTGAGGACCGGTATGAAGACCGTGAGCAAGTGATGGCACAAGTGCGTGAGTGAAAGCACACAAGCATGCACACACATACACACACACGCGCACAAAGTAAGAGCAAGGCGTGGAACAATGGAAGATCTTCGATTATACAAGAGCTCACTTACAAAGCTGAAATCTACAACAAGCTACCCCCCAGAATGAGCTCTCCAGCCCTT
Source organism: Ceratopteris richardii (assembly GCA_020310875.1). NCBI lineage: Eukaryota > Viridiplantae > Streptophyta > Polypodiopsida > Polypodiales > Pteridaceae > Ceratopteris > Ceratopteris richardii. Next base: position 129,310,062 of record CM035442.1, read on the forward strand.
TTTATAGTTTTTGAGTGGTTTTGGCCCTGTCCAGACCTAGTGTCCGGCCTAGTTAAAAAATAGGTTCCAGGGCTTATTTGGGGGCTCAAACGGAGTCTCAAAATTATGAAAATTGGTAGGATGGTAGTTCTAATACTGCTCAAGCTCGAGGACTCCTCGGCTTGAACAAAATGGAGTTACAAAAATGGGAAATGGTATTTACAATGGTTTTTAGTGATAAAAATCACTACCTTTGTAGGGATTTCTTCTGAAAATTTGACAGGTGCTTCTTGGAGCTCCCTACTTGCTCCTTCTTCTTGTGTGTCCACTTCCTTGATGCGCTTCCATGCTTTGTCCTTGACCTTGAGCTTCAACACATGTGCTATTGTGTTTTTGTGCTTTCTTGCAGGTACAGTGCTCCAGAGCATCAGGAAGGCTGCAAAAAGGTAAGAAAATCACTTTCTATCGGAAAATGCCCACTGTGTCAGACCATCGCGATGGTCTCCGAAGTACGGAGTTTGAGGTAAGCGAGTTCAGACCCGTATAGGTGACCCTTGCACATATAGGAATCCATACTTGCATCTTGAAAATTTGCATTTTGGTGGACCATCGCGATTGGCCCACGGCATCGCGACGGCTCGGCTGGACCATCGCGACGGTCTCACGCCATCGCGACGGTTCACTTCACTCACGCCATCGTGATGGTTGGCAGCTCACGCCATCTCGATAATTCATTTTCGGACCATCGCGATCCTTCATTTCAGACCATCGCGACAGTTCACTCCATCAGACCATTGCGATTGTGCCACACCATCGCGATAGGTCACCTTGACCATTGTGACGGTCTTAGACCATCGCGATTATCTATGACCATCACGATTGCTCACCCCAAACACAATTTTTAGGGTTTCATTTTTTGACCAATTTTGGGGCTATTTTTTGAAACTTTTTGGGTGATTAGACTCTTAGGAGACCCCTTAGCTCATATTTGGAGAAAAACCTCTTGGTTAGTTTTAACCCCCGAGGGCTTGGACGGTCATATCTTTTTCATCCGAAGTCCGTTTTTTGAGCTTTATAGCTCGTTAGAAAGCTCTCTACGAGTACTACGTGACTACACTCTCATTAAGATAATTTATACAAGGGCATATGATCAAGGCAATTCTATTCGCAGGTCTTTGGTGGTGAACCCTTCACATGGATGCATAATATCTGTTAGCAAACTCAGTATCTGATATATAAAGATGAGATGCCATTGAAACCCATGATGGGCCACCGGGCATTCTCTAAATGGGGAATAGGCTTTGTAGGTCCTATTCCCCAATGTTGGCAGTAGCCAGAGGCATAGAAGACACGAAAGCATCTAAAGACAGAGTAGGGAGTCAGTCGAATCATTTTTCAAAGAATTCTATTTTATAAATACTTTTCAAAGCCTCCAACAGTGATTTTCATCACTTTTGTATCATATGTAACATAGAAAAACTCTTTTTGGAATTCATAGCTCCATTTTGTGCAAGCCGAGGAGTCCTCGAGCTTGAGGAGCTTAGGTAGAATGAGCATACCAATTTTGGTTATTTTTAGATACCGTTTACCCTTTCAAATAGCATCTAAGACCTATTTTTTAGCTATGCCGGACACTAGATGTGAAACCGGTCAAAACTAGTTTAGAATCTATAAAAAGAGCTAGAGAGCTCATTTTTGAGGTTGGTTAGTGTGAGCTTAGAGCTATTTTGAGCATGTAAATGAGTTCTTGAGCAATAGAGTTGATTTCTCACCTTCCATTGTGTCTTGCTTGTCTCTTTGTTGTGTGTGTGTATGTGTGTGTGCATCTCTATGCTTCTCACCTTCACTCTCACTTCATCTCACGTTCACGATCTTCATATCACTCCTATCTCTTCCGCGGATTGACATTAAGGAGGTGCAGCTTCTTATCGTGGTTCTCACCATTGTGCTAGAGCAACACCAAATTTGGTGCCGTTGCCGGGGATCGAGTGTAGGAGGAATGTGTGATGGTAAGAGTATAGCAAAAAGTGGCGTTGGAAGGTAAAAATTTCAGTTTTTGTTGTTATTTTTAGTTAGTTTTTAGTGTTTTTCACCTCCCCCACATTCCATCTTCATCACCGCATCATCATCTCCCACTCCAAAAAAATAAAAAAATTCACTATATCCACCCATTCTCCTCATTTCCCCTCATTTGTGCATGCGAGAGAGAGAGAGCGCTTTTGTGCTTGCATGTGCTATTGTGTTTTTGAGTTTTCTTGCAGGTACAGTGCTCCAGAGCATCAGGAAGGCTGCAAAAAGGTAAGAAAATCACTTTCTGTCAGAAAATGCCGACTGTGTCAGACCATCGCGATGGTCTACCAAGTACGGAATTTGAGGTAAGCGAGTTCACTACCGTATAGGCGACCCTTGCACATATAGGAATCCATACTTGCATTTTGAAAATTTGCATTTTGGTGGACCATCGCGATTGGCTCATGCCATCGCGATTGTGTCATACCATCGCGATTAGCTCATGCCATCGCGATGGTTCGGCAGGACCATCGCAACGGTCTCACGCCATCGCGACGGTTCACTTGAACCATCGCGATGATCCCGTCGACACCATGCCATCACGATTGCCTCATGTCATCGCGCCGACGCTGCCACGTGGCAAGCTAGACCATCACGATTGTTCGCTAGTCACGCCATCGCGACTCTCCTAGTTACACCATCGCGACACCTCGAAAATCGAACCATCACGATTGGCTCAAGCCATCGTGCCTCGTGAGCATCACGATGGGCTAAGGCCATCGCGATTGTCCCGTTGATCGTTGACTGATGCCATCGCAATTGCTCGCTGACTAGACCATCGCAATTGTTCACTCACGCCATTGCGACGGTTCGCAGCTCACGCCATCGCGATCATTCATTTTCAGACCATCGCGATCCTTTATTTCGGATCATCGCAACAGTTGGCTCCATCGGACCATTGCAATTGTGCCAGGCCATCGTGATAGGTCACCTAGACCATCCCGACGGTCCGATACCATCGCGATTATCTGAGACCATCGTGATTGCTCACCCCAAACACAATTTCTTAGGGTTTCATTTTTTGACCAATTTTGGGGCTATTTTTTGAAAATTTTTGGGTGATTAGACTCTTAGGAGACCCCTTAGCTCATATTTGGAGAAAAACCTATTGGTCAGTTTTCACCGCCGAGGGCTTGAACTGTCATATTTTTTTCATCCGAAGTCCGTTTTTTGAGCTCTATAGCTCATTAGAAAGCTCTCTACGAGTACTACGTGACTCAACTCTCATTAAGAAAATTTATACAAGGGCATATGATCAAGGAAATTCTATTCGCAGGTCTTTGGTGGTGAACCCTTCACATGGATGCATAATATCTGTTAGCAAACTCAGTATCTGATACATAAAGATGAGATGCCATTGAAACCCATGATGGGCCACCGGGCATTCTCTAAATGGGGAATAGACTTTCTAGGTCCTATTAATCCCCCAATGATGGTAGTAGCCAGAGGCATAGAAGACGCGAAAGCATGTAAAGACAGGGCAAGGAGTCAGTAGAATCATTTTTCAAAGAATTCTATTTTATAATTACTTTTCAAAACCTCCAACAGTGATTTTCATCACTTTTGTATCATATGTAACATAGAAAAACCCTTTTTGTAATTGATAGCTCCATTTTGTGCAAGCCGAGGAGTCCTTGAGCTTGAGGATCTTAGGTAGAATGAGCATACCAATTTTGGTTATTTTTAGATACCGTTTACCCTTGCAAATAGCATCTAGGACGTATTTTTTAACTATGCCGGACACTAGATGTGAAACCGGTCAAAACTATTATAGAATCTATAAAGAGAGCTAGAGAGCTCATTTTTGAGGTTGGTTAGTGTGAGCTTAGAGCTATTTTGAACTTGTAAATGAGATCTTGAGCAATAGAGTTGATTTCTCACCTTCCATTGTGTCTTGCTTGTCTCTTTGCTGTGTGTGTGTATGTGTGTGTGCATCTCTATGCTTCTCACCTTCACTCTCACTTCATCTCACGTTCACGATTTTCATATCACTCCTATCTCTTCCGCAGATTGACATTAAGGAGGTGGAGCTTCTTATCATGGTTCTCTCCATTGTGCTAGAGCAACACCAAATTTGGCGCCGTTGCCCGGGATCGAGTTTAGGTGCCAAGTACGTAATTTGAGGTAAGCGAGTTCACTACCGTATAGGCAACCCTTGCGCATATAGGAATCCATACTTGCATCTTGAAAATTTGCATTTTGGTGGACCATCGCGATTGGCTCACACCATCGCGAGGGCTCGGCCAGACCATCGCAACAGTCTCACGCCATCGCGACGGTTCACTTGAACCATCGCGACGGTCCTTGACCATCGTGATGATCCCGTCGACCCCACACCTTTGCGATTGGCTCATGCCATCGCGCCGACGCTGCCACGTGGCAAGCTAGACCATCGCGATTGTTTGCTAGTCACGCCATCGCGAATCTCCCAGTTACATCATCCCGACACCTCAAAAATCGAACCATCGGGATTGGCTCAAGCCATCATGCCTCATGACCATCGCGACGGGCTCACACCATCGCGATTGTCCTGTTGACCGTTGATCGATGCCATCGCGATTGCTCGCTGATTAAACCATCGCGATAGTTCACTCACGCCATCGCGACGGTTCGCAGCTCACTCCATCGTGATCATTCATTTTCGGACCATCGCGATCCTTAATTTCAGACCATCGCGACAATTAGCTCCATCGGACCATTGCGATTGTGCCACGCCATCGCGATAGGTCACCTGGACCATACTGACGGTCTCAGACCATCGCGATTATCTCAAACCATCGCGATTGCTCACCCCAAACGCAATTTTTAGGCTTTCATTTTTCGACCAATTTTGGGGCTATTTTTTGAAAATTTTTGGGTGATTAGACTCTTAGGAGACCCCTTAGCTCATATTTGGAGAAAAACCTGTTGGTCAGTTTTCACCCCCGAGGGCCTGGACGGTCATATCTTTTTCATCCGAAGTCCGTTTTTTGAGCTTTATAGCTCGTTAGAAAGCTCTCTACGAGTACTACGTGAGTACACTCTCATTAAGATAATTTATACAAGGGCATATGATCAAGGCAATTCTATTCGCAGGTCCTTGGTGGTGAACCCTTCACATGGATGCATAATATATGTTAGCAAACTCAGTATCAGATACATAAAGATGAGATGCCATTGAAACCCATGATGGGCCACCGACATTCTCTAAATGGGGAATAGACTTTGTAGGTCCTATTAATCCCCCAATGTTGGCAGTAGCCAGAGGCATAGAAGACGCCAAAGCATGTAAAGGCAGAGCAGGGAGTCAGCCGAATCATTTTTCAAAGAATTCTATTTTATAAATACTTTTCAAAACCTCCAACAGTGATTTTCATCACTTTTGTATCATATGTAACATAGAAAAACCCTTTTTGTAATTCATAGCTCCATTTTGTGCAAGCCGAGGAGTCCTCGAGCTTGAGGAGCTGAGGTAGAATGAGCATACCAATTTTGGTTATTTTTAGATACCGTTTACCCTTTCAAATAGCATCTAGGACCTATTTTTTAGCTAAATGAGTTCTTGAGCAATAGAGTTGATTTCTCACATTCCATTGTGTCTTGCTTGTCTCTTTGTTGTGTGTATGTATGTGTGTGTGCATCTCTATGCTTCTCACCTTCACTCTGACTTCATCTCATGTTTACGATCTTCATATCACTCCTATCTCTTCCGCGGATTGACATTAAGGAGGTGGAGCTTCTTATCGTGGTTCTCACCATTGTGCTAGAGCAACACCAAATTTGGCGCCGTTTCCGGGGATCGAGTCTAGGACGAATGTGTGATGGTAAGAGTATAGTAAGAAGTGGCGTTAGAAGGTAAAAATTTCAATTTTTGTTGTTATTTTTAGTTAGTTTTTAGTGTTTTTCACCTCCCCCACTCTCCATCTTCATCACCGCATCATCATCTCCCATTCCAAAAAAATCAGAAAATTCACCATATCCATCCATTCTCCTCATTTCCCCTCATTTGTGCATGCGAGATAGAGAGAGAGCTTTTGTGCTTGCATGTGCTATTGTGTTTTTGAGTTTTCTTGCAGGTACAGTGCTCTAGAGCATCAGGAAGGCTGCAAAAAGGTAAGAAAATCACTTTCTGTCAAAAAATGTCGACTGTGTCAGACCATCGCGATGGTCTGCCAAGTACGGAATTTGAGGTAAACGAGTTTACTACCATATAGGCGACCATTGCCCATATAGGAATCCATACTTGCATCTTGAAAATTTTCATTTTGGTGGACCATCGCGATTGGCTCACGCCATCGCGATTATGTCACACCATCGTGATTGGCTCACGCCATCGTGACGGCTCGGCCAGACGATCGCGACGGTCTCACGCCATCGCAACGGTTCACTTGAACCATCGCGATGGTCCTTGACCATCGCGACGATCTCGTCGACCCCATGCCATCGTGATTGGCTCATGCCATCGCGCCGACGCTGCCACGTGGCAAGCTAGACCATCGTGATTGTTCGCTAGTCACGCCATCGGGACTCTCCCAGTTACACCACCGCGACACCTCGAAAATGGAACCATCGCGATTGGCGCAAGCCATCGTGCCTCGTGACCATCGCGACAGGCTCACGCCATCGCGATTGTCCCGTTGACCGTTGACAGTTGACCGATTCCATCACGATTGCTCGCTAATTAGACCATCACGATTGTTCACTCACCCCATCGCGACGGTTGGCAGCTCACGCCATCGCCATAATTCATTTTCAGACCATCGCGATCCTTCATTTCAGACCATCGCGACAGTTCACTCCATCGGATGGTCCCAGACCATCGCGATTATCTCAAACCATCACGATTGCTCACCCCAAACACAATTTTTAGGGTTTCATTTTTTGACCAATTTTGGGGCTATTTTTTGAAAATTTTTGGGTGATTAGACTCTTAGGAGACCCCTTAGCTCATATTTGGAGAAAACCCTGTTGGTCAGTTTTCACCCCCGAGGGCGTGCACGGTCATATCTTTTTCATCTGAAGTCCGTTTTTTGAGCTTTATAGCTCGTTAGAGAGCTCTCTACGAGTACTACGTGACTACACTCTCATTAAGATAATTTATACAAGGGTATATGATCAAGGAAATTCTATTCGTAGGTCTTTGGTGGTGAACCCTTCACATGGATGCATAATATATGTTAGCAAACTCAGTATCTGATATATAAAGATGAGATGCCATTGAAACCCATGATGGGTCACCGGGCATTCTCTAAATGGGGAATAGACTTTGTAGGTCCTATTAATCCCCCAATGTTGGCAATAGTCAGAGGCATAGAAGACACGAAAGCATGTAAAGACAAAGTAGAGAGTCACTTGAATCATTTTTCAAAGAATTCTATTTTATAAATACTTTTCAAAACCTCCAACAGTGATTTTCATCACTTTTGTATCATATGTAACATAGAAAAACCATTTTTGTAATTCAAAGCTCCATTTTGTGCAAGCCAAGGAGTCCTCGAGCTTGAGGAGCTCAGGTAGAATGAGCATACCAATTTTGGTTATTTTTAGATACTGTTTAGCCTTTCAAATAGCATATAGAACCTATTTTTTAGCTATGCCGGACACTAGATGTGAAACCCGTCAAAACTAGTCTAAAATCTATAAAAAGAGCTAGAGAGCTCATTTTTGAGGTTGGTTAGTGTGAGCTTAGAGCTATTTTGAGCTTGTAAATGAGTTCTTGAGCAATAGAGTTGACTTCTCACCTTCCATTGTGTCTTGCTTGTCTCTTTGTTGTGTGTGTGTATGTGTGTGTGCATCTCTGTGCTTCTCACCTTCACTCTCACTTCATCTCACATTCACGATCTTCATATCACTCCTATCTCTTCCGCAGATTGACATTAAGGAGGTGGAGCTTCTTATCGTGGTTCTCACCATTGTGCTAGAGCAACACCAAATTTGGCGCCGTTGCCAGGGATCGAGTTTAGGACGAGTGTTTGATAGTAAGAGTATAGCAAGAAGTGGCGTTGGAAGGTAAAAATTTCAGTTTGTGTTGTTATTTCTAGTTAGTTTTTAGTGTTTTTCACCTCCCCCATACTCCATCTTCATCACCGCATCATCATCTCCCACTCCAAAAAAATCTCAAAATTCACTATATCCACCCATTCTCCTCATTTCCCCTCATTTGTGCATGCGAGAGAGAAAGAGAGCTTTTGTGCTTGCATGTGCTCTTGTGTTTTTGAGTTTTCTTGCAGGTACAGTGCTCCAGAGCATCATGAAGGCTGCAAAAAGGTAAGAAAATCACTTTCTGTGAGAAAATGCCGACTGTGTCATACCATCGCGATGGTCTGCCAAGTACGTAATTTGAGGTAAGTGAGTTCACTACCGTATAGCCAACCCTTGCGCATACAGGAATCCATACTTGCATCTTGAAAATTTGCATTTTGGTGGACCATCGCGATTGGCTCACACCATCGCGATTGGCTCACACCATCGCGATTGTGTCACACCATCGCGATTGTGTCACACCATCGCGATTGGCTCACGCCGTCACGACGGCTCGGCCGGACCATCGCGATGGTCTCACGCCATCCCGACGGTTCACTTGAACCATCGGGACGGTCCTTGACCATCGCGACGATCCTGTCGACCCCACGCCATCCCGATCGGCTCATGCCATCGCGCCGACGCTGCCACGTGGCAAGCTAGACCATCACGATTGTTCGCTCGTCATGCCATCGCGACTCTCCCAGTTAAACCAACGCGACACCTCGAAAATCGAAACATCGCGATTGGCTCAAGCCATCATGCCTCGTGACCATCGCGATGGGCTCACGCCATCGCGATTGTCCCGTTGACCGTTGACCGATGCCATCGCGATTGCTTGCTGATTAGACCATCGCGATTGTTCACTCACGCCATCGCGACGGTTCGCAGCTCACGCCATCGTGATCATTCATCTTCGGACCATCGCGATCCTTCATTTCAGAACATCGCGACAGTTCGCTCCATCCGACCATTGCGATTGTGCCATGTGTTGGCATACAAGTCAGATGAAAAGCATACTAGCGCAATGGAGGAGTCATGCACAATACGGCAACAAGGCCCAATCATTTTTTTCCATGGACCATTTACAACTCAAGTGATTTTAATCACTACACAAACATTGTAAATTCCGTTTTTGGTAGAATAGACTCCATTTTGTGCAAGCCGAGGAGTCCTCGAGCTTGAGGAGTATTAGAACTAGCTACATATCAATTTTCATAATTTTTAGACTCTGTTTGAGCCCTCAAATAGGCTCTAGAACCTAATTTTTAACTAGGCCAGACACTAGGTCTGGACAAGACCAAAGCTAGTTAGAAAACTATAAAAAGAGCTAGAGAGCTCATTTTTCAGGTTAGATTGTTTGTGAATTGAGCTTATGTAAGAGACTTTTTGACTAATGCAAAGAACTCCATTGTTCCTCTCCTTGTTCTTGCCTTGTGTGCGCGTGTCTGTGTATGTGTGTGCATGCTTGTGTGCTTCTCACTCACACACTTGTGCCTTCACTTGCTCATAGTCTTCATACTAGTCCTCACGTCTCCACGGATTGACAATTATGAGGTGAATCTTCTCATGTTGGTACTCACCATTGTGCTAGAGTGACACCAAATTTGGCGCCGTTGCCGGGGAGAGAGCTTCGAGGACGAGCGTGTGATGGTAAGACGTCGAGTTGAGACATTGGAGTTATAGGTAATATCCTTCCTTCTCTTTATTTTTCTTCATTTTTTCCTTACTTTCACATCACCATCATCACCATCATCATCCCCACCATCTCCCACCTCCATCTCCATCTCCACAAAAAATTTCAGTTTTTTGGTCATATTACACTCCCCACCTCATTTCCCTCATTTCATTGTGAGAGAGAGCGAGAGAGAGCTTGCATGCTATCTGTTTTTGGTGTGTTTTTGAGCTTTTGTTGCAGGAACTAGCTGTACCACCTTCTCCAGCAGTGTGCGCAGGTACGACAGACTCTGCACAGGTCCCGGGACGACGACCTCTGTCTGTCGCGACAGACAGAAAAACTTAATATTTTGTGAATGCGTGTTTGGCACGGTAACCTACACCATTAGAGCACTCCAAATCACTAGAAGTTTCTCAAAAATTTGCATTTTTTCAGTCTATCGCGACAGACACCGTCTATCGTGACAGACACTGTCTATCGCGACAGACAGAGACCCACGATAGACACCTATCTATCGCGACAGACACCGTCTATCGCGACAGACACCGTCTATCACGACAGACAGAGACCCACGATAGACACCGTCTATCGCGATAGACAGAGACCCACGATAGACACCTGTCTATCGCGATAGACACCGTCTATCGCGACAGACACCATCTATCGCGACAGACAGAGATCCACGATAGACCCCGTCTATCGCGACAGACACCTGTCTATCACGACAAACCAAAATTCCACGATAGATCCAGTCTATCGCGACAGACACCGTCTATCGCGACAGACCAAATCACGACAGACGACAGACAGCGTCTATCGCGACAGACACCGTCTATCGCGACAGACACCGTCTATCGCGACAGACCACTCTATCGCGACAGACACCGTCTATCGCGACAGACACCGTCTATCGCGACAGACCACTCTATCGCGACAGACACCGTCTATCGCGATAGACCACTCTATCGCGACAGACACCGTCTATCGCGACAGACACCGTCTATCACGACAGACACCGTCTATCGCGACAGATAGCCCCCCACGATAGTTTGTGTCTATCGCGACAGACACCGTCTATCGCGATAGACAAACATTTTCGGCAAAAATTAAGGGGTAAATTTTTTGGAAATTTAGGCTAAATTTTGGGCATATTTGCACTCTCAAATACTCACACACTTGCAAAGGCCTTAGAAAAATGCATTAAAACTCCTGACAGGTTCTGTTTGTCTGAATAACCCCCTAAACCCTGAACGGTCATAACTTTTTCATACGAAATCCATTTCTTGAGCTCTAGGGCTTGTCGGAAAGCTCGTGGCATATACTACACGCTGATAGGATTTTTGGAAGTTGACACACTAAGGGGTAGGAACACCAAGGGAGCTCTAGAGGAAATTTTTAGCAATACAAAAGGGGGAACAAGGGTCATTAAAAAAGTGTCTGAAATAAATTGTCTGTCAATTGAAGGATCAACTTGAAGCTAAACTTGGGATTCTTACAGGATCATCGAGAGCTCTTGGAGAAAGCAAAGTAAGTGCCAAGGCGAACAAGCTCGGGAACGTGCTTCCTGTTGGAGAAACAATCACTAATTGGACATATATTTGAAGGTCAAATCTTAGGAAGAAAACCCCATGCCTATGTGAAGGGACAAATTCACAAGTGTATCATATTTGTAAAGTTAGTTCACTTTAGTTCTATAAGTTTTTTAAAAATAACGAGAATACGAAAATCTATATAAGTTAGTTTGTATCAACTGACGCGGAGAGAGAGTGAGAGAGAAGAAGTAGAAGAAGGAGTTCATTTTATACGACTGAGTATAGTCGGGCTTCTCTGAGTGAGAAAGCAACTGTAAAACTTCTGAGTTTTTTATAGTTATGAGAAAGAACTGAGTAAAGTTCTGTGTATGAGTCTCTCTCCATCATCTCTATGCTTGCCTACTGTGTGATGAATTCAAAAGTTCAAGTTTTCTGAGCAATTCGATGCCTGGCATCGAATCTTGGCTGATAAGTCATTTTTTCATTCTCTGTGTGTTAACTGTTGTTGAATCTTCTAAAAATATGAAGTTTGTGGAGCAACTCGATGCCTGGCATCGAGTTCCAGCATAAAATGGATGCCCGGCATCGACTTCTAGCATATAAGTCATCTTCTTCATGTGTGTGTAAAATAGAGTGTTTTTGGTGCAGAAAAATAGCCAAAAAAAGCCCAAAGTCGATGCCCGGCATCGACTTGGACTGAAATTCGATGCCAGGCATCGACTTTTTTATTTTTGGACACCAGGTTACTAAAACAAGAAAAATTTCCAGTTTTGGAAGGTCATACAGGGTCATCTTGTGAGGGCCATAACTTGAGTTAAAGAGATCCGTTTGATGCATATGATAGCTTGTTGGAAAGCTCTACTCTTCTAGTTTTAGCCTACAAAGTTTCATGGAGAAATAATACTTGAGTTAGGAGAAATTAGCAAAATACTGAAGGTATGTCATTTCAGTGACTAGGAATTTCTGTAGAAGCAAAGTTCTCACTTTAGGTTACCATTTCTCAAAGTTTGGAGTGGCAATGAGTTAATGGTGACCATAGAGGTGTTCTAGTGTCACATTAATTCATTTCATGTGGTGTTTCATACATCAACAAGTGGTATCAGAGCAGAAAGATTCTCGAGAGCAGAAGACGACAAAGGTACGAGAAGTTTTGTAAAGTTTTCCATTAAAGTTTGAAAGGTGAAGCATTTGAAGACACAAGGCATCAAAAGGTTACTTCAAAAGTATCCTCATACACAAAGAACTTCAAAAGCTATTATCCTTTATCCTTTAAGCTCACAGGTTGTAGCAGAAGAAAAGAACTATGGAAGATCATATCTCCATTGACAAACTGGACAGAGATAATTACCCCGCATGGGTAATGAGAATGGAAGCCTTACTTATGAGTAAGGATCTCATGGTATATGTAACAGGTGAAGAAGAGAAGCCAATATTTGAAGATGAAAGCCGACCAAAGAAAGAGGAACTTGATGCTTTAAAGCATTGGCAGAAGAAGGATGCAAGTGCAAAAGCATACATCTACAATACAATCTCTGATCATTTGCTACCACACATCAGAGGATTGGAATCATCTGAAGATATATGGAATGCATTGGAGTATCATTTCCAAAGTACTACTAAAGCACGGAAAGCAAGTCTATGGTCAGATTTTACAACATTCAAGAAGAAGCCAAGTCAAACCATTAGTGATTATGTCACTAAGATGAAGGATCTAGCAGATAGTCTTGGATCCATAGATGAAGATGTTGAAGATCACAGATTGATTGCTCAATTACTTGCAGGTTTGAGAGGGGATGAAAGGTGGAAACCTTTTGTCTTATCAACAGAACTTTCATTAAATCATTATGTTCCAGATTTGAACCAGTTGCTTGGTTTGATGCTCACATATGAGCAAGACTTGAAGGGAGATTGTTTTGTTTTGGACTCCAAGTTGTCCTCTCCAATCATGAAGTAACAAAGAATCAACAAATCATCTTTATTTTGTCAATCCTAGGAATATCCATAAGACCACAGCCCCTTCAAGATAATAGATTCAAGGAAATAAGAGATTAATGGCTGGATTGCTGAGAAAAATTGAAGATGAAGAGAAGATCTAGGGTTTACCATATCTAAGGCAAATCTCCATCATTTTCTATAATCTTTGTGTCAAAACCATGCTATTTTATCAGCAGAATACAAATATGAATTCAAAATTGAAAAATATCACCTGTATCACAGAGACGAGACAATCGCGATTCTGTACATTCAGACGATTTTCACAATTTTGGAACTTTCTTCAATCCTTTTCCACTCATTACATCAGTAAACCTCTTCCTTCATACAACTCACTCAATAATACACAAATGTAACTCACAAATCTCCATGATTAAGCAAGAAACAAGCTCTCACATCAAAGAAAATACACTCAACAGGAGAAAACACGATTTTTGCAGAAACTCTCTCTTCTCTATTGATAGCATGAACAAATAACTAACCAACCTCTCCAAAATAGAGAAAATTGACTTATATACATTTTCAAGTGTCCCTTTTCACACTTGAAATTAGGTCTTTTTCTCTAATTTTCTAAAAATATGCTATCTAAGAGTTTCTAAAAATTCTACAAAAATTACATGAGGTCCTTGACTACATAAGGAAGACTCTTCCTTATTTTTACAATCATTGCATAAATATTTTACAGATTTTTTGGCTTTTTACTAATTCTCTACATCAAAAATGCTTTCCAAAAATACTCCTTCCAACATTCTTCCCCTCCTAAAGCTTTTGGCTCCTGACAAAAGACTTTCTTATGTGAGCTCAACTTTATTTCTTCTTCCTTTGGTACACTTGTGACACCAAATCATGGCTCTTCCTTTCTGTGACATTCAAGTTATTGACCATTTCAAACAAGGCTTTCCTCCATTGTACTGCAGCTTCAGGCTTATCTATGACATCTTTTTTCAGATACTCTGTATAGGCTGCTTCATAGGCTGTGAGTCTGGACTTGGTGTTTAACAATCTGTGAGCAATCACGATTGTCTGGGGACAAAATCGTGAAAAACACGATCTTTTAGAACAAGATCGTGAAAATCACGATTTTCACACAGAATCGTGAAAAACACGATCTTGTGAACAAGATCGTGAAAATCACGATTTTCACACAGAATCGTGAAAAACACGATCTTTTAGAACAAGATCGTGAAAATCACGATTTTCACACAGAATCGTGAAAAACACGATCTTGTGAACAAGATCGTGAATATCACGATTTTCACACAGAATCGTGAAAAACACGATCTTGTGAACAAGATCGTGAAAATCACGATTTTCACACAGAATCGTGAAAAACACGATCTTTAGAACAAGATCGTGAATATCACGATTTTCACACAGAATCGTGAAAAACACGATCTTTAGAACAAGATCGTGAATATCACGATTTTCACACAGAATCGTGAAAAACACGATCTTTAGAACAAGATCGTGAAAATCACGATTTTCACAACAGAATCGTGAAAAACACGATCTTGTGAACAAAGATCGTGAAAATCACGATTTTCACACAGAATCGTGAAAAACAGGATCTTGTGAACAAGATCGTGAAAAACACGATTTTCAACAGAAAATCGTGAAAAACACGATTTTCAAGAGAAAATTGTGAAAAAACACGATTTTCAAGAGAAAAACGTGAAAAACACAATTTTCAACAGAAAATCGTGAAAATTCATAACCTAAGCGGAAAATCGTGAAAAACACGATTTTCAACAGAAAATCGTGAAAATTCATAACCTAAGCAGAAAATCGTGAAAAACACGATTTTCAACAGAAAATCGTGAAAATTCATAACCTAAGCAGAAAATCGTGAAAAACACGATTTTCAACAGAAAATCGTGAAAATTCATAACCTAAGCAGAAAATCGTGAAAAACACGATTTTCAACAGAAAATCGTGAAAATTCATAACCTAAGCAGAAAATCGTGAAAAACACGATTTTCAACAGAAAATCGTGAAAATTCATAACCTAAGCAGAAAATCGTGAAAAACACGATTTTCAACAGAAAATCGTGAAAATTCATAACCTAAGCAGCAAATCGTGGAAAAACACGATTTTATTCAGAAAATCGGGAAAATCCATAACCTAAGCAGAAAATTGTGAAAATAGATGAATGATACTTAGGTCTGGAAACAAAATAAATACACTTTCTAAACAAGACCTAGCAAGGAAGGGAAAAGAGCCAGGAAGTAGTAAAAGATCAGGAAGAAGTGTAGGGCAAGAAAATAACATGGAAAACCTAAATGAAACAAATGAGACAATAGAAACTGGGGATTTTAGAAACATCCTCAAATACATGTATACAAATAGGTTTGGAGCCTATGTATATCAGGATGGAATGCATAAATTCCTCATTAGATTGAGAAATTTAGAAGTTCCCCTGAATATAACCCCAGTAGCACAATTCAAGGATGGAAGATATGAAGATAGGCAAGGATGTGTATACATCCTCTCTCAAGACCCAGAAAATTCAAATGACCTAGGGCAATGTGCTGATAAGGGACCTTGGGAGCATAACATAGAACAAACAAATTTGCCCAGGCCAAATGAAAACCACACCAGCAATGAACAACAACATGGGAGGAGGACACATATTTCCCCAAATCCCTTTGACAAGGAACCAGATGGATACAATGACTTCCCACTTAGAAGAAGACCTCATTGGCAGCCTCAAGGTAGAATGCTTAGACCATACCAAGTAGCAAAATGCATGAAGAACCAATATGAAGGGTATTCAGATCCTCATGCTCATGCAGCAGAATTTAGACAACTAATTAGAGCTGAAGAAGTAGAGGATTACAAGGTGCAATTTGAAGCATTTGGATTAACCCTAACAGGACCAGCCTTATCCTGGTTCATTCCCCTGAGAAAGGAAATGTATCTGGATATTGAATCTTTTTTAGAAGCTTTCATTGGAGAATTTTCTAAGACGGGGATAAAACATAGTACAGCCACATTAATACATAGTTTCAAACAACAAAAGGAGGAAAATGTTAGAGAAACAGCCAGGAGATTTAAACAATACATTGATAGATGCCCAAGAGAGGAAGTACCTTCCATGGCAAAACAAGTATCCCTATTCATTGAAGGTTTGAGAAGTGCTCAACTAAGAACCCTAGTATACTATAGGAGATGTCCTGACTTAGCAGCCTGTGTGAAGGAGGCAATAGACTTGGAGGACAACAGAGGTCAAGATCTGTTGGCATTTGAGCAACCTAGATCATATGAAGACAAAATTCCTCCAGCCGAAGAATTGGCTCAAGCCATTGCTAAAGCCCTAGAGGTAAACACTAAAGCTAATCTGATTAACTCTAGGATAAACACAAACAAAAAATGTTACATTTGTGGAGAAAATCATCTGGCACAACAATGCCCATATCAGAAGCCTCCACACTTGCAAGATAGGAAGACACTCAAATACTGCACACTAGAGAGAAAATGGACAAACCATACCAGGGAGGAATGCTTCTATAACAAACAACCCGTCAAGGAAAGAGATTACATGGCTCAGAGGGAATCAGGTTATACAGAGCAACCAAGACCAGTGTTGGGACAACAGCCTCCTATTCCAACTAATGTGGTACCGGTCAAATATACACCCATAGAGGAAGGAAATTCAAGATTCAGATCACCTTATAAAGAAGAGTATCAATGGAGTGAGGGACATCAGGAAGAATGGGAAGATTATGAAATAAGAGAACCTGAGCTTAGAGCCCTAGATTTGGGGAATGGAAAAATCGAAATGGACACAGCAACATTCATGTACATTACCAACAACTACATGTCCAATCAAAAACCTCAATTCAAAGGGGGACCAAAGATAACATGTTATAGGTGTGGGGGAGAGCATTTCATCAGAGACTGTCCACAACCTCCAACATTGAGGATAGAGGGAGCATACTGCAAGGATTGTGGCAGAGAACACCTGATCAAAGATTGTCCAAAAAATCCCCAAAAACAACAGAACACACCCAATAACATACCACTAAAAACAGTCAATATTATGGAACAGGAAGAATTGAGTGACAATGATCAAGTTGGAATCAATATAATAACAAGGGCACAAGCTAAGCAACAGGAAACAAATAAGGAGCAAGGTGAAGGTTCAGCCTCCAAGGTGAAAAGGAATAAACAAAGAGGGAAGTGGGAAAAGAAAAAAAGAATGGGCAAAAACTTGGAAGAAGAAAATAAGGAACAATCAAAAAGTACTCCTTCCCAAAACACTCAAGATCAGTCTGAAATAGGACACTCTCAGAGTCTAGAAACCCTAATCAAAGCATATAAGGGAAGAATCCAAGAAGGACCAAGTCCTGCAGATCATGCAGTGGCTTATCCTATACCAGAGTTAGAGCAAGAAAGAATGCTAAAGTGCAAACAAATTATCCAAGAAACACAACTCAGATTAGGGGAAGAAGACAGTTCTCAGAGAACAATTGAACAAATTGAGAAAACAAGAACATGGAAAAGCATTAACAAAGAGGAAAATCCACAAATAACATTCCAAATGATCATAAATGAACAATGTAGCATTACATGTCATGCAACATGGGAAAACTTATTAAAACAAAATCCTCACCTACAAAACAAGATAAATAAAGGGGAAACAATACCTGGAAACCTTCATTCACCAACACAAGAATTAGAGGAATTATGGTATATTCCTATTGATAAAATAGGAGGATATTGTGAAGGAGAAGAAGGGAATTCAACCCTAAAATTACAATATGGAAAAAATTCAGCTAAAGCCATTTTGGATAGTGGATCAGGTGTGGCCATAATGACTAAACAAACTTGGGAGAAATGGGGAAGAAATGAATTACTACCCACTAAGATGAGGTTACAACTTGCAGATGGGCATATAGAAAAACCCCTAGGAATTTGGGAAAAAGTGATTGTGGACATATGCGGTATAGAAATAGAGCATACCTTTGCCATAGTAGAATTTCCACAATCCACTTCATATGAAATTATCCTAGGAAGACCTTTTATGAGACAAATGCAAATTGTACAAGATTGGGGTAATGATTGTTTATATCTCCAAAGCAAAGGAAGAATAACAAGAGTGAACTTGAGAAATGGGCACTACTGTGATGTATCGCCTCAAGAATGGTATAAAATACATCAAAATCAAGAGGAAAGTGAGGAATCAGACATGGAGGATCAGGAAGAGAGTGAATCAGCAATATGGAAGTGCAACATGATAAGAAATCTCACCAATAGAAAGAGAGGACTGAAAAGAGAGGAATGTGTGGAAAAAAGAAAAGTACAGGATGAAAGCTATGTGCCACAACAATTTAAAGATGAGGAGTTTGAGCCTTATGGGTGGAATCAAATCTTGGCTACTATGGATCTGGCCAGTGAAGAATATGTAGGAGTGAAATTCCAAAATGAAGAAGGGTTTGATATTTTTCACATTAGTATAAACATGATAAGTGCATCAAAAACAGGGGAGGATCAAGATTCAAAAATGGTACTAGAAAAAGGAAAAACAAAATATTTGGAGAAAGTAAAAGCTGAAGATGCAATCAAAGACAAAATCTCAGGCAAATACAAGGAGCATAAACACATAGAAATAGAAAAGGAACAAGAAATTGAGAAAAGAGAGAAGGGAACAAATAAGGATCAATACTTTGATGTACCAGCAAATTTTAAAACCTATGAGGTAGAAGACAGACTACTCCTGAAAATGAAACCAAAAAGAGAAAAGAAAAAAGGAGAAGCTTATGACAATGAAGAACAAACAAAAAAGATTGTGATTACTCAGGAAGAAGGAGAAGAGAGACAGATAGTGATAGCTGATGATATGACCACACAAGAAGAAGAAGCCTTAAGGAGTCTGGCAAAGAACTATAGGGATGTATTTGCTTACAGTTATAAAGATTTAAAAGGAATTGATCCAAAAATCTGTGAGCATAAGATTCCTATGACACCTGATGCAAAACCAAGCAAACAGAGACACTACACATTTAATGATAAATACTCTGCCAAAATAAAAGAAGAAATTGACAAGTTGTTGGCGGCTAAATTCATTTATGAAATAGAGTACACTGAATGGATATCACCTATAGTTGTGGTGCCAAAGAAGAATGGAAAACTTAGGGTTTGCATCAACTTGAAAAAAGTGAATGCAGCAACTATAAGGGATAGTTATCCACTGCCAATAACAGATCATCTTCTTGAGAGAGTGGCAGGAAAGGAGGTTTATAGTTTCCTAGATGGTTTCTCAGGCTATAATCAAGTGCCAATAGCCTTAGAGGACCAACACAAGACTGCCTTTTCTACAGAATGGGGGGTTTATGCCTTTAGGGTTATGCCCTTTGGACTAACCAATGCTCCAGCAACCTTTCAAAGATTGATGTGTCATATTTTCAAAGAATTTCTGAGAAATATAATGGAAATCTATGTGGATGATCTGTGCACTTTTTCTTTTAAAAGACAAGATCATTTACAAGATTTAGAAAAAATATTCAGGAAATGCAGGACATACAGAGTATGCTTAAATCCTGAAAAGTGTGTATTCTTTGTGAGACAAGGTAGAATGTTGGGTCACATAGTTTCGAAAAATGGAATTTCTACAGATGAAAAGAAGATAAAAGCAATAATTGAACTTCCAAGACCTACAAATGTGAAGGAACTCCAAACTTTTATGGGACATTGTGGGTACTATAGAAAATTTGTACACAAATTTGTTGACATAGCTAAACCCTTATATGCCTTAATCACGAAGTTTGAGTGGACTGAAGAATGTGACCAAGCCTTTGAAACATTAAAAAATTGTTTGGTGACAGCACCAATTTTAAAAACACCTCAGTGGGATAAAATTTTTCATGTACATGTCGATGCTTCAAATTATGCTCTGGGATGTGTGTTAGCACAACCTATAGAAGGAAGCAAGTTAGATTTCCCAGTAGCATATGCAAGTAGACAATTAAACATTGCAGAAAAAAATTACACAACCACTGAGAGAGAAGGATTGGGAATGATATTTGCTGTCAAAAAGTACAGACATTATCTATTGGCCAACAAGTTTAAATTCTTTGTGGATCATCAAGCTCTTCTCTATTTAGTAAATAAACCATGTCATACCGGAAGAATAGTAAGATGGTTTCTTTTACTAATGGAATTTGAATTTGAGGTGGTGGTTAGACAAGGGAAAACACACTTGAGAGCAGATCATTTGTCAAGAATCCAGTCAAAAGAACCTAGTTCACCTATAGATGATGATTTGCCAGATACATACTTATTCAAGGTGGAAAGTGTTCCTGAATGGTCTATGTCATTGATTCCTTTACTAACCATGGGACCGTGTAGCACATTAGGAAATAACACACATCTGGTGTTACAAAGCAGAAATTTCATGTTGTTAGCTGGACATTTGTATCACCTTAGTCAGTCAGGCATACTGGAACTTTGTACTCCAGAGGAGGAGCAATATGAATATGTAAGAAGAGCTCATTACTGGAACCCATGTACTCATGCTTCCAAGATAGTCACTTTAAGCAACCTTAATAGGATGGGAGTACATTGGCCAACCAAGATTCAAGATGTGCAGAGATATGTTGATAATTGTAAAAAATGTCAAACATTGGAGGAATCAGATTTGATAACTTTATATTGGTTTCAAAAAAACCCTGAATGGAGTGAACATATTGTAGAGGAATTGAAGAGAAAGAGGAAAGGGAAACACGTGATAGCTGGTGCTGACTCAAGAAACTTACAAGTGATTGCGGAAGAATATCAACTCATAGGAGAACAACTATATAAGAGAGGAATGGATGGGTATCTGAGAATTTGTGTTCCTGAAGAAAAGTATTTAGAAATGTTGAAAATGGCACACTCAGGAGTGGCAGGAGGACACTTTTCAAGTGATAGAACAGCCAAGCTCAAATTGTACTCTGGCTTTTGGTGGCCAACCCTATTTGCTGATGCAAGGATTTATGTAAAAAGATGTGATGTCTGTCAAAGGGTGACCCAACCAAACAAAAGAGATAATATGCCATTAATTCCTTTAATTTCAGCCAGAGCTTTTAGCAAATGGGGATTGGATTTTATTGGACCGATACATCCTCCAGCCAGACAAACCCATGCAGAATACATAATAGTAGCTACAGATTATTTAACAAAATGGGCTGAGGCCAAAGCTACTAAAAGAAATGATGCTCACACCACTGCCAAATTTTTGTATGAAAACATTATCACTAGATTTGGACTACCAATTGAACTGGTAAGTGATAGGGGAACGCATGTTTTAAATCAGATCATAGAAAACATGACCAACCACTTTTTGATCAGTCACAGAAAATCAGCCCCATATCACCCACAAGCTAATGGCTTAGCAGAAAGTACTAATAAAGTACTTTGTGCAGTATTGTCCAAACTAGTCAACACAAATAGAAATGATTGGGATTCTCAACTTAATCATGTTCTCTGGGCTTACAGAGTGGCATACAAAACTGCAATAGGTACTACCCCATTTAATTTAGTATATGGCCAAAATGCAGTTTTACCCATGGAATTTCTTATTCCAACATTAAAAGTGGGTAATCAATATAATTGGACAGGACATGAATTATCCGAGAGAGTCATAGATTTGGAAAAACTGGGAGCTTCTAGACTCCAGGCAGTGATGAGTATATACGCAGACAAGAAAAGACAGAAAGCTTATCATGATGTTCACATTAAAGACAAAGATCTACAAGAAGGAGACCTGGTCTTGGCTTACACAGTTAAGGAACATCAGAGAAAATTTCAGAAAAAAGGTCATGGGCCATACATTATACATCAGATAAGTAAAAGTGGAGCTATACAGTTAGCTAATATTGATGGAGAAATCATGCCAAATTTCATAAGTGGATGCAGAGTTAAGAGGTATGATTATCCATTAACTCCTGATGAATGGAGAAGACTGCAAAAGGCTCAAAATAGAAAACAAGAAGAGAAGGACATCAGAAAAGAGGCTCAACAAGAAGCCAAGGAGAGAATAAGGAAATTGAAAGAAGTATGCTTATGTGAAAATACTCCAAAACAAAAAGAACTCTTGCCTGTGATCATGATGAATTATCAAAATGAAAATATTAGGGTGTTAGTAGATTCGGGAGCTCAAGTGAATTTGATTAGCTCAGTTCTGGTAAACAAATTTAACTTAAAGAGGGCTGAAAGCAGAATTTTGATCAAAACCTTAGGAGGAGAGATGATTCAGAGTATATCATCAATTTCTATTAAAGTAAAATTTAATAGTGAATATATGAAGATAGATTGTGAAGAGTGGCCAAACCATTTGATGACTGAAGAGCTGATTTTAGGACAACCCTGGCTCAAACAAGGTAGAGTCATATTGAATTTTGAAAAAATGAAGCTTAATTTGACCATAAATGATAGAAAGTTTTTAATGTTTTTTTTGATTGATGAAGAACAGGTAGTTCATATAGATGTTCATGACTCAGATCTGGAAGGATTTACTTTCTCAATGGAGGACAGGAACATCTTGCCAACACAAAATGATCAAGCTTCATACAATCAAACCACACAAGACATCTTGGGAGTAAAAACAACTGGTGAGACAAAAATAAGAAGACAGTTATGGACCCATCAACAAAACAGAACTACAAACACATGGAGAAAGGGTACGCACAGATGGTATCCACCAAAACAGGAAGAGGGAATAAAATGGGTATGGAAACCAAAAGAGGCTACAAGAAGTTTGTCTATGAAACATGGATACTTGTATGATACAAAGACATTGAGAGTGAAGCATTGTTGGGTGAAAAAATCAGAATTGAGTCAATGGAAGAAAGATCATCCACACTTAACCTATTTTCAGATCAGTGGAACAAAATACTATTAAAAAAAAAAAAAAAAAAAAAAGAGAAAGAAAGAAAGAAAAAAGAAAAGGAGGGAGAAGGAAGAACAAAAACAACATGTTCTTCTAAATTCTGAACAAAAACAATATGTTCTTCTAAATTCTTTTTCCTTAAAAGAGAATTAGGAGGGGAAGGAAAGCAGAAAAAATACAAAAGAAAATGTATTTTAATTTCTACCTGAAAATTAAAAAGCACAAAAAGCAAGATCTAGGGAGGAAGAAAGTAACTTATTATGGAAAATCTGTATTATTTTGTTCAAAATTTTGTGACTATTTTTGTTTATTTTCAATTTTTTGAAATCTTTACATTAATCATCTTTCCCATCATCTTCTTTCTATTTAAGAATTGTTTTCTTTTTTGAGTAAGGAATTGACAATTGGAGAGAGCACATTAGATATCTTGCTACACCTGTATTGCTCACTTAAAAAATTGAGTCCTTTGGAAAAAGAAAAATTGTTTGGAATTTGTCTCTTTCATTTGTTTATATCAGTGACATACCGGAATGAGACTGTATTTTTCTTGTGAATTCTTGTGACTCATGTGGGTGGAGTGTTTTTTCTTTTCTTTTATATATAACCACAGGATGGTGAATACAAAAGAATTGACCATTCATGACTTCAAAGCTGACTCAGTAACCTTGTCAAGAGGACATTGGTTCTTGGACAGTGAGACCACAGTGGAGCAGGTGGACCTGGAATCAGATGAAGATACAGAAATTCCAGAAGCAGGAAAAGCAGTAAAAGAACTGAAGGAAATTCTGGGAGTAATAGGTCAGCACATCTTCACAGTAGCAATGGGAGGTTATAAATACACCATGTTGTGTCAGGAGTTTTATAGGTTTCAAAGAACTACTGTCAATGTAAAAAGATGGAAAGCTGTGGGATTGCATAAACTATTGGAGGAACCAATCTTCTTCATTGATTTTGAAAGGGTAGTACAGGTAATGAGCAGTTTGGAAGAAGTTGGAACAAAGAATGATGCTTATTTCAGGTGCAAAGTGAAGAACAAAGAGGATCAGGAGGTGCGTATTACCATTAAGGCAGAACATATCAGAGCTGCTTTACAATTTTTTCCAATGGGCACCAAACTGGATCAAAGCTTTGTAAAAAAGAATAAGGATACTTATACAGGATATGAAAGGTTCACGGATTTTAAAGGAAAAGAGAATGAAGAATATGCAATCAGAATGTTTTTGCAATATTTTTGTTTTCCCAAGCTGCCTAGATACACCAAGCCTCACAAATCAGTAACTCTGTTGATGTTCAACAATAAAGACAAAACCAAACCATTTGGAGTTATGGATGTCTCACCATACATCCATGAACAGTTAAAGGAAGCAGCCAAACATTGGGAACAGAAGAAATCTATGAATGGAGCCCAGTTTTTGACAAGAATTATTTATCATATCTTGGGTATGGAAGAACAATTGAAATTAGCTCCGGAAGCACAATATTTTAGAAATTTGATGTCAGGAGTAAAAAGTCCTCCCAAAAGGATGCAGGCTAAAGACACAGTGGGACAAACCAGTAGGAGGGGAACAGGGATGAAGAGGAGAATTATCTCTGAAGAAGTGGTTCCAGTTAAAAAGAGAAAGTTGGATCCCAGGAGAGTGGAGTTGGAACAGAATGAAGAAACAAAAGAAGAACATGTAGCAGCCCAGAAGGAGGTACAGTCTTCTAATGAACCTCATCCTCCACAGACAAGTAAAGAACAGCTCTATACTTATCTTACCCAAGGAAACAATAAAAGAGCTATGTATGAGGCACAGTATCAAAAAATGTTGGAAGATTACTCATGCAAAGCTACAGACTGGATTCAAGAAGAAGTGGAGCATTATGAAACATTGCATGATGAAATGATGGCAGCTGATACAGAAGAGGTGTTTGTAAAGAAGGAAGTGGAGTTGCTGGCATATTTTAAGGAATTACAAGGACCTCCAGAAACCAGAACCACTGTTGTGGTAAAGAAGAAGGTGCCAAGGAAACCAGTTCAAAAGAAGAAATTTGTTAAGAAGGGGAAAGAAAAGGTAATAGCTGAAGCTGCAACAGTAAAGGGCACAGAAGAAGTGATCAGGAAAGAAGCACAAAAGCCTGTCATAACGGAAGAAGTATCAAAACCTACAGAACCTGAAATGGGGGGGCCTTCACACTTTTCATCTGAGTCGGATAGTGACATTGAAAACTTCTTGTTAAAAAGTCTGAATCTTTCAATACCAAATACTCCTAATGTGGGGACACAGGCTATAGAGAAACTGAGGACACCTGAGGATACAAATAAGAAGTCTCAAGAAAGGCAGACTCATGAAGAAACTGTACAACAGATGAGTGCTGAAGAAGAAAGAAGATTGTTAAAAGGAAAGGCAAGAATGACAGAAGGGGAAAACCAAAGGAGAGATGAAGATAGCTTTGGAGTAGTGAATGTTGGTATGAAGTCAATATGCACCAAGCCTTCACAGACATATTTCAAAATGAATGCAAGTTTAGATGAACTAGCAAAGAAGGTATTTGGCAGTTCATATATTCAGCAGAAGGATGCACCTAAAGAACAGGAGATCAAGAAGATAGAATCAGAAAAGAAGGCTCAAGAGGTCTTAGGACAGGTGGAAGAAGAAGGAATTATTCAAAGTATACAAGATGTACTACAGGAGATAAACAGTAATAAGGAATCTACCTACAATGGTGAGCAGGAACAGGAAGAAGGAATAGATTCTATGGATATGGATGAGCAAGATCATGAATATACAAATCAGGGGGGTGATGATCAAATCAAAGCTTTTTATGCAAATATATCAGACACAGCTCAAGAAACGGGAAGACGGGACAATAATGATCAGGTTATTCATGTGGAAGATATTGAAGCAATAGTAGCTCAAGAAAAATTGGTACAGAGAGAGCAAATTATGAAGAATCAATCAGGTCAGGATGAAAAAAAACTAGAAAACAATCAGGAAACCCTAGGACAGGGAGAAGAAATGCAAGGTCAAGAAGGAAGGAATTCATTGGAAGAAAATAGAATTTCAAACCTCTCAGATCAGAAAAATGCAAAGGACAGAGTATTAGAGCTTGAAGAAGATGATATTAATCAAGACACAGAGAATGATACTTCCAGTAAAGAAGAACAAGATACAAAGGATATAGAGGATGAAACAAAAGCAGATGAAGATGAGGAAGGTAAAAGAGATAAGCAAATTGAAATCAGACAGGCAGAAGTGGAAATTGGTTTGGAAAGGATACCCAAGAATATAAGGTCAGCTTGTCAAATAATCATGAGCAATATTGAACAGTTCAGACCATCTAGTAGGAATATGATTATATCAGGTATGGTGGCTGAATCTGAATTTGAAAAAGGAAGTTTGATTATCAAAGAGCACAAGAAGGAAAAAGAGCAGATGTCAGAGCAGTTAAGGATGATGAAGGAAAAAAATGAAGAATATGTTAATAGGATCATTGCTTTGGAGGAAGCTGAGGTTCAGAAGCAGAACAAAATCGAATATTTGGAAGATAAGAGTGGAAAGTTGTCAGAGCAGAATGCTAAAATGGAAATGGAATTAAAAACCATAGGAAGAAGATACAAAACCCTACAAACCTCTTATCAAATTTTGACCAGGGCTCATGAGGATATTAATAAATTGTTGTTAGAAGAGGGTCTACTTAAAGATGAAGGCAAACCTACTCAGTTAAAAGAAGAAGAAAAGGAAGAGTTGCAAAAAGAGATTCAAAGACTTCAAACAGAATTAAAAGAGGCAAAAGAAATGGAGAAACAGGCTAACTCTCATGCTGCTACATCAATGAGAGGGTATCATCAATTACATATGGAGGTAGAAAAGGAAAGGCGGGAATGGCAGATAAAGTTGGAAAGAGAAAGAATAGGCTGGATGAAAGAAAGAGAAGATTTGACAACTCAGAATAAAAGTTTAATGATGACCTTAGAAGACTTACAGAAACAACTGGAGAAATCAAAAGCTCAGGAAGAGGTTCAAAATCAGGTACATGTAGAAGATACAAATACAAGAGAATATGAAACAGGAGATGTTGATAGAGAACAGGGAAACTATGAAGTATTAGCCAAAAGATCTGAGGAAGAGTACACTGAGGAATTTGTTCAGAAGTTGCTAACTAGCAGAGAATCAAGAATGGAGTTTATGAGAAAAATGCATGATGATTATGAGAACCAGATTGTCATATTTGCTCTGAATAAAGGTGTCAGTCCAGATCAGCACCATTGGGCTGCAGATGGATTAGGAATTCCTTTTTGTATGATATTGGAAAGTATAAAAAATTATCAGTTAGCCAGAGTGGGATTATCTCCAAATCAATATTTTGAATATGAAGAGGATATTAATGTTACAAAGGAATTATTTGAAAGAGCTAACCCAAAATGGAGGAATAAATGGTTAGATGCTAATAAAGAGTGTAGGAGAATCTGGAAGGAGGCACCTTTGCACTTAAAGGTTAACCCAGCTTATTGCCCCGTGGCCAGAAGAAGGGAGTGGACTGTTTTTTGGGAAAGAAGAAAAACAGGGCAGATTCCAGCAAAATGGCTGAACTTTCCAAAAATAGCAGGTCCAAAGGCAGGAACTTGGCCTACTAAAAGTTACATGGTGAATACTGCTGAGGCTGTCATATCAGATTATAAAGATGTTAATGACCCTGCTTGTATATTACTTGTCAGAATAATGAGGTTAATTCTAGCCTGTATAGAGACCTACACCGATACAGATATCAGAATTTTGAACTACATAGGTTTTAATTCTCCGACAGATGCTCTATTGTTTGATCTAAGTGAGACACCAGACAGGATTTGTTTGATGGCCTACTACAGTAGAATAATATTTTTGGGCAGTCATTTTTTGCAAATATTTGAAGATGCTTTTGATTATGGATTCTTTGAAAGGGAGTCAGAAATTTTTGGAAACTTATCAGTTGTCACCAAGTCCAGACTCACAGCCTATGAAGCAGCCTATACAGAGTATCTGAAAAAAGATGTCATAGATAAGCCTGAAGCTGCAATACAATGGAGGAAAGCCTTGTTTGAAATGGTCAATAACTTGAATGTCACAGAAAGGAAGAGCCATGATTTGGTGTCACAAGTGTACCAAAGGAAGAAGAAATAAAGTTGAGCTCACATAAGAAAGTCTTTTGTCAGGAGCCAAAAGCTTTAGGAGGGGAAGAATGTTGGAAGGAGTATTTTTGGAAAGCATTTTTGATGTAGAGAATTAGTAAAAAGCCAAAAAATCTGTAAAATATTTATGCAATGATTGTAAAAATAAGGAAGAGTCTTCCTTATGTAGTCAAGGACCTCATGTAATTTTTGTAGAATTTTTAGAAACTCTTAGATAGCATATTTTTAGAAAATTAGAGAAAAAGACCTAATTTCAAGTGTGAAAAGGGACACTTGAAAATGTATATAAGTCAATTTTCTCTATTTTGGAGAGGTTGGTTAGTTATTTGTTCATGCTATCAATAGAGAAGAGAGAGTTTCTGCAAAAATCGTGTTTTCTCCTGTTGAGTGTATTTTCTTTGATGTGAGAGCTTGTTTCTTGCTTAATCATGGAGATTTGTGAGTTACATTTGTGTATTATTGAGTGAGTTGTATGAAGGAAGAGGTTTACTGATGTAATGAGTGGAAAAGGATTGAAGAAAGTTCCAAAATTGTGAAAATCGTCTGAATGTACAGAATCGCGATTGTCTCGTCTCTGTGATACAGGTGATATTTTTCAATTTTGAATTCATATTTGTATTCTGCTGATAAAATAGCATGGTTTTGACACAAAGATTATAGAAAATGATGGAGATTTGCCTTAGATATGGGGCTGTGGTCTTATGGATATTCCTAGGATTGACAAAATAAAGATGATTTGTTGATTCTTTGTTACTTCATGATTGGAGAGGACAACTTGGAGTCCCCTTCAAGATAATAGATTCAAGGAAATAAGAGATTAATGGCTGGATTGCTGAGAAAAATTGAAGATGAAGAGAAGATCTAGGGTTTACCATATCTAAGGCAAATCTCCATCATTTTCTATAATCTTTGTGTCAAAACCATGCTATTTTATCAGCAGAATACAAATATGAATTCAAAATTGAAAAATATCACCTGTATCACAGAGACGAGACAATCGCGATTCTGTACATTCAGACGATTTTCACAATTTTGGAACTTTCTTCAATCCTTTTCCACTCATTACATCAGTAAACCTCTTCCTTCATACAACTCACTCAATAATACACAAATGTAACTCACAAATCTCCATGATTAAGCAAGAAACAAGCTCTCACATCAAAGAAAATACACTCAACAGGAGAAAACACGATTTTTGCAGAAACTCTCTCTTCTCTATTGATAGCATGAACAAATAACTAACCAACCTCTCCAAAATAGAGAAAATTGACTTATATACATTTTCAAGTGTCCCTTTTCACACTTGAAATTAGGTCTTTTTCTCTAATTTTCTAAAAATATGCTATCTAAGAGTTTCTAAAAATTCTACAAAAATTACATGAGGTCCTTGACTACATAAGGAAGACTCTTCCTTATTTTTACAATCATTGCATAAATATTTTACAGATTTTTTGGCTTTTTACTAATTCTCTACATCAAAAATGCTTTCCAAAAATACTCCTTCCAACATTCTTCCCCTCCTAAAGCTTTTGGCTCCTGACAAAAGACTTTCTTATGTGAGCTCAACTTTATTTCTTCTTCCTTTGGTACACTTGTGACACCAAATCATGGCTCTTCCTTTCTGTGACATTCAAGTTATTGACCATTTCAAACAAGGCTTTCCTCCATTGTACTGCAGCTTCAGGCTTATCTATGACATCTTTTTTCAGATACTCTGTATAGGCTGCTTCATAGGCTGTGAGTCTGGACTTGGTGACAACTGATAAGTTTCCAAAAATTTCTGACTCCCTTTCAAAGAATCCATAATCAAAAGCATCTTCAAATATTTGCAAAAAATGACTGCCCAAAAATATTATTCTACTGTAGTAGGCCATCAAACAAATCCTGTCTGGTGTCTCACTTAGATCAAACAATAGAGCATCTGTCGGAGAATTAAAACCTATGTAGTTCAAAATTCTGATATCTGTATCGGTGTAGGTCTCTATACAGGCTAGAATTAACCTCATTATTCTGACAAGTAATATACAAGCAGGGTCATTAACATCTTTATAATCTGATATGACAGCCTCAGCAGTATTCACCATGTAACTTTTAGTAGGCCAAGTTCCTGCCTTTGGACCTGCTATTTTTGGAAAGTTCAGCCATTTTGCTGGAATCTGCCCTGTTTTTCTTCTTTCCCAAAAAACAGTCCACTCCCTTCTTCTGGCCACGGGGCAATAAGTTGGGTTAACCTTTAAGTGCAAAGGTGCCTCCTTCCAGATTCTCCTACACTCTTTATTAGCATCTAACCATTTATTCCTCCATTTTGGGTTAGCTCTTTCAAATAATTCCTTTGTAACATTAATATCCTCTTCATATTCAAAATATTGATTTGGAGATAATCCCACTCTGGCTAACTGATAATTTTTTATACTTTCCAATATCATACAAAAAGGAATTCCTAATCCATCTGCAGCCCAATGGTGCTGATCTGGACTGACACCTTTATTCAGAGCAAATATGACAATCTGGTTCTCATAATCATCATGCATTTTTCTCATAAACTCCATTCTTGATTCTCTGCTAGTTAGCAACTTCTGAACAAATTCCTCAGTGTACTCTTCCTCAGATCTTTTGGCTAATACTTCATAGTTTCCCTGTTCTCTATCAACATCTCCTGTTTCATATTCTCTTGTATTTGTATCTTCTACATGTACCTGATTCTGAACCTCTTCCTGAGCTTTTGATTTCTCCAGTTGTTTCTGTAAGTCTTCTAAGGTCATCATTAAACTTTTATTCTGAGTTGTCAAATCTTCTCTTTCTTTCATCCAGCCTATTCTTTCTCTTTCCAACTTTATCTGCCATTCCCGCCTTTCCTTTTCTACCTCCATATGTAATTGATGATACCCTCTCATTGATGTAGCAGCATGAGAGTTAGCCTGTTTCTCCATTTCTTTTGCCTCTTTTAATTCTGTTTGAAGTCTTTGAATCTCTTTTTGCAACTCTTCCTTTTCTTCTTCTTTTAACTGAGTAGGTTTGCCTTCATCTTTAAGTAGACCCTCTTCTAACAACAATTTATTAATATCCTCATGAGCCCTGGTCAAAATTTGATAAGAGGTTTGTAGGGTTTTGTATCTTCTTCCTATGGTTTTTAATTCCATTTCCATTTTAGCATTCTGCTCTGACAACTTTCCACTCTTATCTTCCAAATATTCGATTTTGTTCTGCTTCTGAACCTCAGCTTCCTCCAAAGCAATGATCCTATTAACATATTCTTCATTTTTTTCCTTCATCATCCTTAACTGCTCTGACATCTGCTCTTTTTCCTTCTTGTGCTCTTTGATAATCAAACTTCCTTTTTCAAATTCAGATTCAGCCACCATACCTGATATAATCATATTCCTACTAGATGGTCTGAACTGTTCAATATTGCTCATGATTATTTGACAAGCTGACCTTATATTCTTGGGTATCCTTTCCAAACCAATTTCCACTTCTGCCTGTCTGATTTCAATTTGCTTATCTCTTTTACCTTCCTCATCTTCATCTGCTTTTGTTTCATCCTCTATATCCTTTGTATCTTGTTCTTCTTTACTGGAAGTATCATTCTCTGTGTCTTGATTAATATCATCTTCTTCAAGCTCTAATACTCTGTCCTTTGCATTTTTCTGATCTGAGAGGTTTGAAATTCTATTTTCTTCCAATGAATTCCTTCCTTCTTGACCTTGCATTTCTTCTCCCTGTCCTAGGGTTTCCTGATTGTTTTCTAGTTTTTTTTCATCCTGACCTGATTGATTCTTCATAATTTGCTCTCTCTGTACCAATTTTTCTTGAGCTACTATTGCTTCAATATCTTCCACATGAATAACCTGATCATTATTGTCCCGTCTTCCCGTTTCTTGAGCTGTGTCTGATATATTTGCATAAAAAGCTTTGATTTGATCATCACCCCCCTGATTTGTATATTCATGATCTTGCTCATCCATATCCATAGAATCTATTCCTTCTTCCTGTTCCTGCTCACCATTGTAGGTAGATTCCTTATTACTGTTTATCTCCTGCAGTACATCTTGTATACTTTGAATAATTCCTTCTTCTTCCACCTGTCCTAAGACCTCTTGAGCCTTCTTTTCTGATTCTATCTTCTTGATCTCCTGTTCTTTAGGTGCATCCTTCTGCTGAATATATGAACTGCCAAATACCTTCTTTGCTAGTTCATCTAAACTTGCATTCATTTTGAAATATGTCTGTGAAGGCTTGGTGCATATTGACTTCATACCAACATTCACTACTCCAAAGCTATCTTCATCTCTCCTTTGGTTTTCCCCTTCTGTCATTCTTGCCTTTCCTTTTAACAATCTTCTTTCTTCTTCAGCACTCATCTGTTGTACAGTTTCTTCATGAGTCTGCCTTTCTTGAGACTTCTTATTTGTATCCTCAGGTGTCCTCAGTTTCTCTATAGCCTGTGTCCCCACATTAGGAGTATTTGGTATTGAAAGATTCAGACTTTTTAACAAGAAGTTTTCAATGTCACTATCCGACTCAGATGAAAAGTGTGAAGGCCCCCCCATTTCAGGTTCTGTAGGTTTTGATACTTCTTCCGTTATGACAGGCTTTTGTGCTTCTTTCCTGATCACTTCTTCTGTGCCCTTTACTGTTGCAGCTTCAGCTATTACCTTTTCTTTCCCCTTCTTAACAAATTTCTTCTTTTGAACTGGTTTCCTTGGCACCTTCTTCTTTACCACAACAGTGGTTCTGGTTTCTGGAGGTCCTTGTAATTCCTTAAAATATGCCAGCAACTCCACTTCCTTCTTTACAAACACCTCTTCTGTATCAGCTGCCATCATTTCATCATGCAATGTTTCATAATGCTCCACTTCTTCTTGAATCCAGTCTGTAGCTTTGCATGAGTAATCTTCCAACATTTTTTGATACTGTGCCTCATACATAGCTCTTTTATTGTTTCCTTGGGTAAGATAAGTATAGAGCTGTTCTTTACTTGTCTGTGGAGGATGAGGTTCATTAGAAGACTGTACCTCCTTCTGGGCTGCTACATGTTCTTCTTTTGTTTCTTCATTCTGTTCCAACTCCACTCTCCTGGGATCCAACTTTCTCTTTTTAACTGGAACCACTTCTTCAGAGATAATTCTCCTCTTCATCCCTGTTCCCCTCCTACTGGTTTGTCCCACTGTGTCTTTA
Organism: Ceratopteris richardii; assembly: GCA_020310875.1. Taxonomy (NCBI): domain Eukaryota; kingdom Viridiplantae; phylum Streptophyta; class Polypodiopsida; order Polypodiales; family Pteridaceae; genus Ceratopteris; species Ceratopteris richardii. The sequence goes on from CM035442.1 coordinate 129,343,509, forward strand.
GCCTGCATCCTTTTGGGAGGACTTTTTACTCCTGACATCAAATTTCTAAAATATTGTGCTTCCGGAGCTAATTTCAATTGTTCTTCCATACCCAAGATATGATAAATAATTCTTGTCAAAAACTGGGCTCCATTCATAGATTTCTTCTGTTCCCAATGTTTGGCTGCTTCCTTTAACTGTTCATGGATGTATGGTGAGACATCCATAACTCCAAATGGTTTGGTTTTGTCTTTATTGTTGAACATCAACAGAGTTACTGATTTGTGAGGCTTGGTGTATCTAGGCAGCTTGGGAAAACAAAAATATTGCAAAAACATTCTGATTGCATATTCTTCATTCTCTTTTCCTTTAAAATCCGTGAACCTTTCATATCCTGTATAAGTATCCTTATTCTTTTTTACAAAGCTTTGATCCAGTTTGGTGCCCATTGGAAAAAATTGTAAAGCAGCTCTGATATGTTCTGCCTTAATGGTAATACGCACCTCCTGATCCTCTTTGTTCTTCACTTTGCACCTGAAATAAGCATCATTCTTTGTTCCAACTTCTTCCAAACTGCTCATTACCTGTACTACCCTTTCAAAATCAATGAAGAAGATTGGTTCCTCCAATAGTTTATGCAATCCCACAGCTTTCCATCTTTTTACATTGATAGTAGTTCTTTGAAACCTATAAAACTCATGACACAACATGGTGTATTTATAACCTCCCATTGCTACTGTGAAGATGTGCTGACCTATTACTCCCAGAATTTCCTTCAGTTCTTTTACTGCTTTTCCTGCTTCTGGAATTTCTGTATCTTCATCTGATTCCAGGTCCACCTGCTCCACTGTGGTCTCACTGTCCAAGAACCAATGTCCTCTTGACAAGGTTACTGAGTCAGCTTTGAAGTCATGAATGGTCAATTCTTTTGTATTCACCATCCTGTGGTTATATATAAAAGAAAAGAAAAAACACTCCACCCACATGAGTCACAAGAATTCACAAGAAAAATACAGTCTCATTCCGGTATGTCACTGATATAAACAAATGAAAGAGACAAATTCCAAACAATTTTTCTTTTTCCAAAGGACTCAATTTTTTAAGTGAGCAATACAGGTGTAGCAAGATATCTAATGTGCTCTCTCCAATTGTCAATTCCTTACTCAAAAAAGAAAACAATTCTTAAATAGAAAGAAGATGATGGGAAAGATGATTAATGTAAAGATTTCAAAAAATTGAAAATAAACAAAAATAGTCACAAAATTTTGAACAAAATAATACAGATTTTCCATAATAAGTTACTTTCTTCCTCCCTAGATCTTGCTTTTTGTGCTTTTTAATTTTCAGGTAGAAATTAAAATACATTTTCTTTTGTATTTTTTCTGCTTTCCTTCCCCTCCTAATTCTCTTTTAAGGAAAAAGAATTTAGAAGAACATATTGTTTTTGTTCAGAATTTAGAAGAACATGTTGTTTTTGTTCTTCCTTCTCCCTCCTTTTCTTTTTTCTTTCTTTCTTTCTCTTTTTTTTTTTTTTTTTTTTTTTTTTTTTTTTTAATAGTATTTTGTTCCACTGATCTGAAAATAGGTTAAGTGTGGATGATCTTTCTTCCATTGACTCAATTCTGATTTTTTCACCCAACAATGCTTCACTCTCAATGTCTTTGTATCATACAAGTATCCATGTTTCATAGACAAACTTCTTGTAGCCTCTTTTGGTTTCCATACCCATTTTATTCCCTCTTCCTGTTTTGGTGGATACCATCTGTGCGTACCCTTTCTCCATGTGTTTGTAGTTCTGTTTTGTTGATGGGTCCATAACTGTCTTCTTATTTTTGTCTCACCAGTTGTTTTTACTCCCAAGATGTCTTGTGTGGTTTGATTGTATGAAGCTTGATCATTTTGTGTTGGCAAGATGTTCCTGTCCTCCATTGAGAAAGTAAATCCTTCCAGATCTGAGTCATGAACATCTATATGAACTACCTGTTTTTTGGCTGTGAGTCTGGACTTGGAGATAAAGGACAAAGTTCTGCAATGTACATGAAGAACAAGAAGAAAGGAGATAAAGGTAAAGCAAAGGATGAAGAAGAGTCAACTTCTCAAGTTTATTATGCAAGAGGTAAAGGCACTGGCAGAGGAAGAGCAAGAGGTTTTGGAAGAGGAAGAGGTAATCAAAATAACAACAAAAAGGCTTGCTGGATCTGTGGATTGAGTAATCATTTGGCTCATGACTATTGGCACAACCAACAAGGATCAAACCAGAATCAAAACAACAATAGCAGAGGCCGAGGTGGAAGATATCAAAGTAATTTTCAAAGAGGTAGACAAAGTCAAAGAGGAGGCTATGGTAGAGGTGGAGGAAGAAGTTGGGGACAGAATTAATCCTACAACACCACCTACTACAACTATGCAAATGACACACAGAATGAAAGTCATACATCATTGATGATGAACTCAATCAACACATCAGATAAAGAAGATCTAAAGGTATTTTACATTGACTCTGGATGTTCTAATCATTTGTCAGGAAACATAGAATTGATGTCAGAATTGGAAAAAGGCATTTCTAGTCACACAGTTCAAACAGGTGATAATACCAGACATAGTGTACATTCAATTGGAAAGGTGAAATGCAAGAGTGGAGCAGATTTGCTAACCAATGTTTTGTATGTTCCCACAATACCTAAAAACTTGATTAGTGTGGGACAGATAGTTGAAAAAGGTTTTCAAGTCACGTTTACAAATGAAGGAGTATTTGTTGAAGATCCAGAGAATGGGTATAATCAGATTGTCTCTGGTAAGAAAGAAGGTAGACTCTTTACTTTAAGAGTGCAAGGAAACATTGGTCAAGCTTTGCTCAAACATGGTGAAGCAGTGATTACAGAACTTGATCTCTGGCATAAGAGATTAGGTCATTTCAATGAAAGAGGAATTAAAGCTATGGTTGCTAATCAGTCTGTACTAGGATTACCAAATGTGCAAAGTCAACATATGGTTTATAAATGTGAAGCATGTCAAATGGGAAAAGCACACAGGTTACCATTTCAGAAGAAAGGATTCAAACATGATGGATTACTAGAGCTCATTCATACAGATGTATGGGGACCAACAAAAGAAGGATCTATCAGTGGCTCAAGGTACTATGTTCTTTTCATTGATGATGCTACAAGATGGATAACATTATATGTTTTGAAGGAAAGGTCAGAAGTGTTTGGAGCTTTCAAGCATTTTCATGCATATGCAGAGAGAGTCACAGGTCAAAAGCTTAAGAGATTGAGGTCTGATGGAGGGGGAGAATATTTCTCCCAAGAGTTCAATGATTATCTTTGGAATGCAGGTATTAAGAGAGAAATAACTTGCAGGTATACACCACAACAAAATGGTGTAGCAGAAAGAAGGAACAGGACTTTGGTTGAGTTTGCTAGAGCTATGCTAAAGGAGAAGAATTGTCCAAATTATCTTTGGGCTGAGGCTGTAAATACAGCTACATATCTTGTGAATAGATTACCATGTGCAGCTCTGAATGGAATGACTCCATATGAAGCTTGGTGGGGTAAGAAACCAACACTAGATCATTGTAGAGTGTTTGGATCAATTGCATATGCTTATGTGCCATCACAACTTAGGCATAAACTTGAACCAAAGGCAGAAAAATATGTGTTCATTGGTTATGATGAAAAGCAGATGGGTTACAGGTTGTGGAATCCTTTAACCAAACAATTTCTTGTTTCTAGAGATGTTACATTTGATGAACAGAAAAGTTGGTATGCAGATCAAAGTCATACAGCTGAAGAATTTGAAGAAGAGGTAAGAAGATGTGAGAAAGGAAAATCAATTGTGCAGGTAAATAGAGATGAAGACTATATGCAAGCAAGTACATCCACAAGTGGATTAACAAGAAGAAATGAAGAAGCTCCTATATTTGATGAAGAGGTGTATCCAGACACATATGAAGAATGTGAACCAAGAAGGTCAAGCAGGACTAGAAGACAACCAGAAAGGTATTCTTATGATACTTCTTGCATAACTCAGAAGAACTATGCATATATGGTCAAAGATGATGAAGAACCTCAGAACTATGATGAAGCTAAAGGTAAGAAGCAATGGGAAGAAGCGATGAAGGAAGAGTTCAATGCACTGGAGGAGAACAAGACATGGTAACTTGTTCCTAAACCAAATGGTAAGAAAGTTATTGGAAATAAATGGGTTTATAAAGTGAAGAAGCTTGCAGATGGAAGTATAGCCAGATACAAAGCTAGATTGGTGGTGAAAGGCTATGCCCAGACCTATGGCATAGATTATGATGAGACATTCAGTCCCGTAGCTAAGATGTCAACTATAAGGACAATCATTGCTATTGCAGCTTCAAAAGGATGGACTCTAAGTCAATTGGATATAAAAAATGCATTCTTGAATGGATACATATCAGATGAGGTATACATGGAACAACCTCAAGGGTTTATAGATTCCAGGTATCCAAATTTTTTTTGCAGGTTGAGAAGAGCATTGTATGGATTGAAGCAAGCTCCAAGAGCTTAGAACTATAGACCGGTGAAGTATCTCAATGATCTTGGATATCAAAGTTCAAAAGCAGACCCAAGTCTACTTATTAGAAGAACAGAGGAAGGTACAATCTACATTTGTATTTATGTAGATGACATTATAATCACAGGTACTTCAGATGAAGGAATGAAGGAGGTAAAGAGATTGCTTGAAAAAGAATTCAAGATCAGTGACCTAGGAAAGTTATCATACTTTCTTGGAATGGAAGTTACTTATACAGATCATGGCATATATGTGTCACAAGAAAGGTATCTTCTGAACTTGTTGAAGAAGTTTGATATGGAAAATTGCAGAGAAGCTTCAACTCCACTTGAAGTTAATCACAAGCTCAGTAAATATGATGGTGCAGAATACAAAGATATGAGGAAGTATCAATCTCTTGTGGGTAGTTTGATTTATGCTACATTAAGAAGACCTGATCTTAGTTATGCAGTGGGAGTTTTGTCGCAATTCATGCATTGTCCAAAGGACCCACATTGGATTGCAGGTCAAAGAGTTCTCAGATATATCAGAGGAAATATAAAAGAAGGATTATATTATCCTTTTACATCAGATTTGAAGTTGAGAGCCTATAGTGATTCAGATTGGGCAGGTAACCAGGATGACAGAAGATCAACTCATGGTTACATGATATACATTGGTGATAAGCTTGTAAGTTGGCGTTCAAAGAAACAACATACAGTAGCATTATCATCAACTGAAGCAGAGTACAAAGGACTTGTGGAAGCAGCTAAGGAAGTTATATGAATGCAGACATTGTTCAAGAGCTTAGGCATTGATCAAGGTACACCTACAATACATGGAGATAATATGAGTTCACTTTATCTTGCAACAAATCCAGTATTTCATGCAAGGACAAGCACATAGAGATATAGTATCATTTTCTCAGAGAAAAGGTAATGGAGAAGGAGATTGAAGTGGAGTACATTTCTACTAAAGATCAGTTAGCAGACATAATGACAAAGAGCTTGGATGGTGTGAAGACCAGCAGATTCAAAAGCATGGCAGGAGTAAAAGAAAAGAAGAAGATATGAAGAAACAGGGAATGTCAATTAGTGATTGAGGGGGAGCTGTTGGAGAAACAATCACTAATTGGACATATATTTGAAGGTCAAATCTTAGGAAGAAAACCCCATGCCTATGTGAAGGGACAAATTCACAAGTGTATCATATTTGTAAAGTTAGTTCACTTTAGTTCTAGAAGTTTTTTAAAAATCACGAGAATACTAAAATCTATATAAGTTAGTTTGTATCAACTGACGCGGAGAGAGAGTGAGAGAGAAGAAGTAGAAGGAGTTCATTTTATACGACTGAGTATAGTCGGGCTTCTCTGAGTGAGAAAGCAACTGTAAAACTTCTCAGTTTTTTATAGTTATGAGAAAGAACTGAGTAAAGTTCTGTGTATGAGTCTCTCTCCATCATCTCCATGCTTGCCTACTGTGTGATGAATTCAAAAGTTCAAGTTTTCTGAGCAATTCGATGCCTGGCATCGAATCTTGGCTGATAAGTCATTTTTTCATTCTCTGTGTGTTAACTGTTGTTGAATCTTCTAAAAATATGAAGTTTGTGGAGCAACTCGATGCCTGACATCGAGTTCCAGCATAAAATGGATGCCCGGCATCGACTTCTAGCATATAAGTCATCTTCTTCATGTGTGTGTAAAATAGAGTGTTTCTGGTGCAGAAAAATAGCCAAAAAAAGCCCAAAGTCAATGCCCGGCATCGACTTGGACTGAAATTCGATGCCAGGCATCGAATTTTTTATTTTTGGACACCAGGATTACTAAAACAAGAAAAATTTCCAGTTTTGGAAGGTCATACAGGGTCATCTTGTGAGGGCCATAACTTGAGTTCTAGAGATCCGTTTGATGCATATGATAGATTGTTGGAAAGCTCTACTCTTCTAGTTTTAGCCTATAAAGTTTCATGGAGAAATAATACTTGAGATAGGAGAAATTAGCAAAATACTAAAGGTATGTCATTTCAGTGACTAGGAATTTCTGTAGAAGCAAAGTTCTCACTTTAGGCTATCATTTCTCAAAGTTTGGAGTGGCAATGAGTTAATGGTGACCATAGAGGTGTTCTAGTGTCACATTAATTCATTTCTTGTGGTGTTTCATACATCAACACTTCCTGGGTAGACCAACATCGCCAGGAGGAGCGACTTGAGGTTGGAACATCACTTAACCCCCTCAGTCTATTCTTAGCATAGGCTAAGTGCGAGTAGTTGTTCTGATTGACTTGGGGTACGATAGGAACACTCAAGTTTGAAGAGCCCTTAATTTCTCAAGTGCAAGGGTAGGCAAAATTGTAGTCAAGGGATAACTTAAAGGAAAAAGAACTTAAGCTAAGCGGACGCAGAACATCAAGTACGACCCACGAAAGTGCTCCTGATGACGCTTAACTAAAAACGAGAAAACACATCCAAAGGAACTTAAAAGGAACAAGTGACTGGTACCAAAGAATCAGCAACGTACAAAGGGCATATGAACCTTAGGTCAGGTAGACACCTAGGGAGAGACAGACAAAGTCTTAGATCTTCAGAGGCTAGTGTCAATCATACTGCGAGGTCTTGGGCCCAGCAGTTGAGCCATCATTCGTATTACCCTAGTTCTGAGACTAGCGAGTCTGAGATGTCCCACGGTATGGAGAGACCTACAGGAAGTTCGGGGGTGCCATATTTACATAGGGTGGAAGGCCCTTACAAGATGCAACTCGAGTACCTTAGGACCAACCGATTAGATGCTAGCATCTATGAGGACGGCCTAGGAAGAGCGGTGGTCCAGATTAAAAACCCTAACCAATCCATTGGACTAGAACGCCCAGCTGTCAAGTTTGAAAATGGAGCATACTTGGACAAGGAAGGGACAATATATGTAGTCACCAGTCATCCCGATAGGACAGATGAAATTGGGAATGTGGTCGCGGAAACGGACTTAGGTGACCTAGAGCAAGGAAACATGGGCGAAGAACCTAGAACCCCCGGAGGCAAATATGTTCTCACGAGCATTATCACACCAGAGTGGATTCCCCAAGATAATAAGAGCATAGATCTCCTCTTGAACCGAGAGACGGATGAAGCCTTTTGGAGATATAGACCTAGTCAACCGAGTGAGGTAGGAACAATCATGATATATGAGTTCAAAGATCCTGATATTCCAGGAAGAGTGACCTACTTAGATCACTCTTCAGAGAGGATCTTTGGGGTTACAGAAAATGATAGGCATGCTTACACTTGGAAAGGAGATTTTATCTTCCCCCAACCAAGATCGAATGTGTCCTTTGGTCGCCAAGGAGCTGGAACATCTCAAGCTCAGGGGACTCAAAGAGAAAGGGTCGAGAGAGACCTGAGGTAAGCTTTGCCAACTCTTGGGGAAGAGAAAGAACGAGAATGGACACGAATAGAGGGGAACTTGAGGGACATAGAGCCCCAGGGAACCGAAGAAATGCAGATGATTTCCCTTTGCCAAGACCAAGAGAGCACACGAGGACCCGGAGACCAACTCAACTGGTGAAGTCCATGAAGAATTACTTTGATGGCACGGGTGACCCTTATGACCATGTGGCAGAGTTTAGGCAAGTCTTGAAAGCTGAACAGGTAGAGGACCTATTCACACAATATAATGCTTTTGGTCTAACCCTTAGGAACACTGCCCTTACGTGGTTTCAACCACTGAACGAGAGGCATTTCAGAAACATAGACCAGCTCTTAGAGGCATTTATCATTGAGTTTTCTAAGAGTGGAATCAGGCACAACACTTCCTCACTAATTCATAGCTTCAAACAAACACCTCAAGAGACGGTCAGACTAGCTGGAAGAAGATTTAGGCAGTACCTGGAGAGATGCCCGATGCCGGAGTTACCCACACCAGCCAAACAAGTGGCCTTGTTCTTAGATGGATTGTTGAGCACCAAGCTCGGGTCATATGTGTATCTGAAGGACCCCAGAACGATAGAAGAATGCATGCGCATGTGCATAGACATTGAGGACAATCTAGGTGAGGAATTAAAACTATCAAAAATCTATAAGGATTCTGATAGCTCTAGTAGCCTCACATCTGGTCAATCCACATCCATTGAGGAACTTGCAGAGAAGGTAGCTCAAAAACTAGGTGTCTCTAGCAAACAAATTCCGAGATTTGCCCCAGTTAAGCGGTGTTACACTTGTGGCGGTGACCATATGGCAAATGCATGTCCCATTATGGCCCAACCCCAAGCGAATCCTAGTAGCCAGTACTGCACCATAGAGCGCAGGTACACCAACCACACTGCACAAGACTGCCCATATAACAAACAAACTGTTAGGCAACATTACCCTCAGCCATATCCACAACAGGGTAGATACCAGAATCAGTACCCACCACAACAATACGACAGACCATAGCAAACTTATCAGCCACCTTATCAAGGGCAACTGAGACCCCAGCCAGTGCTAGCCCAGCAACCACCTGCTCCTACTAATGTGATTCCAGTCAAGTATGCTGCTGCAGAAGAAAACCTGAATAGAGCGATAGTCCCAGTAACACCATTAATCTCAGAAAGTGATCCCAGTGACCATACCTTTGATTCTACACATGTTGATAGTCCCCAGGCTTACTACATGCAGTCTCCTGAACATGGTGAGTCTTACTACAGTGAGGAACCGAGTGAACCTATTTGGGAGCCTGAATATGCTAATGTCATGTACACAAACCCCAACTCTAGACCTCAACCTAGGCAAATACGACCCCCTTTTCCTAGAGGACCTTGCTTCAGATGCCAGGGTGATCACCTCATACGTGATTGCCCCATGCCTGCACCTACACAACCCCAATCAGTGACGATCCAAGGCTTTTGCCAGGAGTGCGGAAAGGAACATCTCTTACGAGATTGTCCCAAGAATCCCAGCAATATGCCAAAAATCACTCCGATTAATGTTATTGGGTTAGTGGTCAATTCCACAGGAAGTGTCACTTCCACTGCACCAGTGCAGGTAATCACTAGAGCTCAAGCATTGTAGCAAAACCAAGGGGTAAGCCAGGAAAAGAGCCCAGACGCTAGCGATACTGAGAGCCAAAATAAGAAGAGAACAAGAGCTTGGAGAGATAGCCGTGAACGTATGAAAAGGCAATGGGCAAAGAAGATGAGTGAACTTGAGGAAAGTCTACGAGAAACCAAGGCCAAAATCATAGAAATCACATCTCAACCGCACTCTCACACATTCCCACCGCTACCATCCCCATCACCCTCCATCTCTCCACCCTCTAATACACCCCACGTAACCCACCCACCACCCCGAGCAGGATCAGTATTAGCTGATCCCACTCCTGAAGACATAGACATGACGCTTAAAGCATATCAGGCCAGAATCCAAGAAGGGCCAAATGTAACGGATCATGACAAGTGCTACCCCAGAGCTGACCTAGAGATAGAAAGAACCAAGCTTTTCGCGAAAATGGTCGCATTGGCTCAGACTATGTTTGAAGCCAGTCGCCTTTTCAATTACTCGGGCTTAGCCAAGACGCAATTACACTTGGATGGACTTCTAGAGAAGTTAGAGGGCATAATTGCAAGATATGCCAAGGAAGAAAAAAATCAAGAAAGAGATAAAGCAAGCAAAAACATGATCCATCCCCCACCGAAAGCTTATGTGCCCAATTCCACTGAACCAGACAACCCCCCGTCCCTAGAAAGAATAGAGAATCTAATTGCACAATCACAAAAGGAGCCCGCCCCTCAACACCATGACAAGGCTAGTGAAAGAGCAGGTCTTCCTACCCAGAAAGCCTATGTGCCTGAGGCCTACGTGCCTAACTCTACGGAGCCAGACACCTCTTCTTCTATGAATCAATACACACCAAAATTCTTGCGAGAGATTCAAGAAGAGAAATGGGCTAAAGAGAGTGAAGTTCCTCCTCCCATTGAACTTGTGGATGACACACACGATCAATTCCCACAAGACCTTCCTTCCCTTTATGGAGAGCAGGAGAGTGCCCAATCTCAAGAAAGATTAGACTTCGAGTCTAATTCTTTACAAGAACTACCCCATTTCACAGGCCCATGGGAAGCAAAGTCCACCTGTATGAGAGCACCTACAGTCATGGTAAGAAACGAAGATTCAGTCATACCTAGGAACACAGAGGTAGTGAAGAACACCAAAGTGCAGTGCAATCTCACTTTGGAAGAGCTGCTTAAGGTTAGACCAGAAGTGTGGAAACATGTAGCCAATCAAGTGCCCGAGATAGCAAAACCTCGTTCCCAGGTAGGATCCCAGAGAACAGTGCCAGAAATACCCTTAGACAAGATAGGAGACATGAGTGAGGGCGAAGAGGGAAACACATATCTCCCCATCACTCATCAGGGATACACAACCAAGGCCATCTTGGACTCAGGTGCAGGAGTTGCAATTGTTACCACTTCCTTATGGAAACAATGGGGCAAGCCAGCTCTCAGGCCAACGAGAATGAAATTGCAAATGGCTGACGGGCACATAGAAAGACCCTTAGGACTACTCGAGGGGATAACTCTCACTACTTGTGGTGTAGAGTTTGAGCACACATTTGCTATCTGTGACTTTAGCAAAAATCAAGCCTATGAGATGATTTTGGGAAGACCATTTATGCGGCAGTTGCAAGTGGTACAGGACTAGGGAACCAATTCCTTGTATTTGCAGCACTTAGGTGTTACAACCAAAGTCAATCTCAAGGATTACTCTCATAGAGATGTCCCTCCTATCCAATGGAACCCCATCCATAGATCCAAAGATGATACGGAATCGGTGCATTCCCTAGGATCAAGATCCTCATGGATGCATGAAGACACTCACTTATGGATGTGTAAGGTAGCAGTAGAAGAAGAGAAGAGAGAAAAAGCCAGGGAGATAGGTGCAAAAGAAACCCATAGATCAATGCAAGACCCAGCCTATGCACCTGTAGTTTTTCCAGACGAAGAATTCGAACCTCACGGCTGGGCAGAAATTCTAGTAACCATGGATGTAGCCATCAATGAAGAACAATGGACACCTCACTGTGATGAGGATGGCTATGACATTTCAGTCTTCTCCATAGAGCTGATCATGGGAGAGGCAGTTTTAGAAGAGTGTGAACCTAGCCCTGATGCATTTGAGGATGCGAGTTTGCATCAGATGAAGAATACTTCTATGAAGTAGAATTTCAACCCCAGAAGCACGGAGAGCTTACAAAGGATGTAAGGCTAGCCACACATGTAACCCATAAGGAAGAAGGAAAGAAAAGAAAGAAGAGAGAAGTCACACCAGAAGAGGAAGAATCTTTGTTTGAGGTTCCGGAAAATTTTAAGAAGTATGAGATAGATGACAGGAGAGTCATGATTAGAATGCCTAAACGAGAGGCGCAATCGAGAGAGGCCTATGATAACAAAGAAACCACCAAAAAAATAGTGGTAGCCATAGAAGAAGGAGAAGAGAGGTGCACTTACATAGGACATGACCTCACTGAGGAAGAAGAGCATGAGTTCATAGCCTTGCTAAGAGAATACAGAGATGTATTTGCTTGGAGTTACAAGGATTTGAAAGGTGTGGACCCGGACATATGCTCACATACGATTCCCATGACTACAGAGGCTAGACCCTCAAAACAAAAGCCATACACATATAATGACAACTATGCTGCCAAGATCAAAGAAGAGATAGACCGCTTGGTTGAAGCTGGATTTATCTATGAAATTGAGCACACTGAATGGGTATCCCCCATTGTGGTGGTGCCCAAGAAGAACGGCAAATTACGAGTATGCATTAACTTGAAGAAGGTTAACGCAGCCACGATCAGGGATAATTACCCGCTTCCTATCACTGAGCATCTTTTAGAAAGGGTGGCAGGCAAGGAAGTGTACAACTTCCTAGATGGGTTCTCTGGCTACAATCAAGTGGCCATTGCACCAGAAGATCAGCATAAAACGGCTTTTGCCACAGAGTGGGGTATATTCGCTTTTAGGGTAATGCCATTCGGGCTGACCAATGCTCCCGCAACCTTCCAAAGGCTGATGTGCCATGTATTTAAGGAGTTCCTGAGGAAGAACTTAGAAGTCTATGTTGATGATCTTTGTGCTCATTCCAACATTAGACAAACCCATATTCCTGAACTCAGACAAATCTTTGACAAATGTAGAGAATATCAAGTCTGCCTAAACCCAGAAAAATGTGTTTTTATGGTCAGGCAAGGCAAAATTCTAGGACACATAGTGTCAAAGAATGGCATATCTACGGATGAAGAGAAAGTAAGAGCTATAGCCGAATTACCTAGGGCCAAGAATGTCAAGGAAGTACAAGCTGTCATGGGGCATTGTGGTTATTACCGACGATTTATACACATGTATGCCATCATTGCAAAGCCTCTGTACGGACTTCTGACAAACTTTGAGTGGACTGAGGAATGTGAGAATTCCTTCAATGAGCTTAAACGGCGATTATGTTCAGCACCAATCTTAACCACACCGGATTGGAATAAGCCTTTCTACGTTCATGTGGATGCATCCAATTATGCCATTGGATGTGTGCTTGCTCAACCTACTGGTGAAGGTAATATGGATCTTCTTATTGCCTATGCTAGTAGACAATTGAATGCACTGAACAAAATTATACCACTACTGAGAGAGAAGGCTTAGGCATGGTATATGCAGTTAAGAAATTTAGACACTATTTGCTTGCAAATAAGTTTAAATTTTTTACTGATCATCAGGCATTGCTATACCTCGTAAACAAGCCATGCAATACAGGAAGATTAGTAAGATGGTTTCTCTTGCTAATGGAATATGATTTTGAGGTTGTGGTAAGGAAAGGGAAGACTCATTTGAGAGCAGATCACCTTTCTAGGCTCACATCGGGAGAAGCCCCACAAGGAGTGTCAGATGACCTTCCTGATGCTTACTTGTTTAAATTGGAAGTGGTGCCGCAGTGGGCTAAGCCATTGGTACCAGTGCTGACATACGGACCTAACCACCCAGTAATAAACACACAGGATAGAGAAGTAGTAAAAGCCCAAAAGTATCACATCATGGCAGGAAGTATGTACAAGCACACAGATCAAGGGATCTTGGCTTGTTGTGTGGAAGAGGATGAGTACGCTAAATGGTTGCAACTAGCACATGTAGGTGCGTTAGAGCAACACTACTCAAGGCAACGAACCTTACAGACACTAAGGAGACTCGGAGTGCATTGGCCGACTATGGAAGCTGATGTCCAAAAGTTGTGCAAGGATTGCCCAATCTGCTGCACTAAACCACCTGTGGAACATGCCACTCTTTATCAAGTGTCCATAGTGCCAGATTGGAGTGAACCACTAGTATCCTTTCTGAGGACGAAAACATTCCCTCCAGACATGACTCTGGCTAGGAAAAGGATTTTAGAACAAGAAGCCCAGGATTACTCACTCATTGGTGATAATCTATACAAGCGTGGTAAAGATGGTTACCTGAGACTATGTGTCCATGAGAGTGAATATCTCAAAATCTTGGATACTGCTCACCAAGGTGTAGCAGGGGGACACTTTGGACCAGATCGGGTAATCAAGGCAATACTATTTGCAGGCTTTTGGTGGCCAACCCTTCACATGGATGCACATACCTATGTGAAACGGTGTGATGTTTGTCAGAGAACTCAGTACCCTATACGCAAGGATGAGATGCCACTGAAGCCTATGATGGGCGGACGTGCGTTCTCTAAATGGGGAATATACTTTGTTGGTCCTATTAATCCCCCAGCTAAGGTTTCACATGCTGAATATATCATCGTGGCCACAGACTATCTAACCAAGTGGGTAGAAGCGAAAGCTACTACAAAAAATGATGCTCAAACAACAACAAAGTTCTTATTTGAAAATGTATTCACGAGGTACGGATTGCCAATAGAGTTGGTGAGTGATAGAGGCACACACTTCTTGAATGAAGTCATAGAAAACCTTCTCCAAGACTTCTTGGTGATACATAAGAAATCGGCCCCCTATCACCCACAAGCTAATGGCCAGGCTGAGAGCACTAATAAGATCTTATGCAATGTGCTGACTAAACTAGTGAACAATAAACGCTCTGATTGGGACAAACAGCTACAACATGCTGTTTGGGCATACCGGGTTGCCTATAAAACGGTACTCCAAGCCACCCCCTTTCAGATGGTATTTGGCCAAAATGTCGTGCTACCATTGGACTTCTTAATACCTACATTGAGAGTAGCACAAGAGCACGAATGGACGGGTCATGAACTCTCCTCTAGACTTTTTGACCTTGAACGATTAGGAGAAACAAGACTGAGAGCAGCTGCAGGGATATATGCAGCTAAGAAGAGACAGAAGGCATATTTTGATGCACACGTTAAGGATAAAGGCTTGAAAGCGGGAGACCTAGTCCCACTCTACACATTGAAGCAGCATGCACGAAAATTAGAGAAAAGAGGCTATGGACCTATGATCATAAATAGGATCTCCACAAGTGGAGCTATACAACTAGCCACGTTAGAGGGTGATGTTCTCCCAAACTATATTAGCGGATGCAGAGTCAAGTTATATCAGGAACCCCTCACTGAAGAGATGCTAAATCGACTTAACACTGCCAAGAAACGTAAAGAAGAAGAGAAACGAATTAGAGAAGAAGCACAGGCGGAAGCTTTAGAACGCATCCGACGAATGAAATTGAGGAGACAAGGTAGAGACCCGCCTATGCTTGACACTCAAGAATCTGTAGGCTATCCTATGGCCATGTGCGGGACTTCAGGTGGGCATTCCCATAGAATAATCGACCGACGGCCTTTTGTAACCCTAGGAGTAGGACAAGGAAAGGGTGCAAAGATTGTAAGAGCTTTGATTGACTCAGGTGCATCCACTAGTGCTGTCAAGTTGTCTTACTGTCAAGAATTGAAATTAACTGTCGATCCTATAGAAGCATATCTCATAGGATTGGGAGGTGTGGAAACTCCTTGCATGGGCGAGGTGGATCTTCCCATCTCCATTCAAGACGAAGTGATGACAGTCAAAGTACTAGTGTGTCAAGATGAGGACCTCACTGAGCCTCTTGTCTTGGGTCAGGACTGGATCTATGATCATGCAGTCAACCTCAACCTAAGAAGTGGACTTCTTCAGGTATGGGTAGATCATAGCCGAATTACAGTTGAATTGGAAAATGAGGCACTCAAGGAACTAGGCAAGGCACAAACTCCTGGTCCTTCCAGGGGCGCACATGAAGTTGACAATGCTATTTTTGTCCAAAACTGTATGATGCAGAAAGAGGCTAATCTCAACAACGGAGCCAGGGAGAGGATGGAACTCCCTTCTTTTCCAAAGACCAGAAGGTTGCAACAACCCACGGCAGATCAAATACAGAAGAAGCAGAACACTACCGATATTGGATGCCAAAAAAAGGAGCAAAGCAGATTGTTTCAGCCATGGAAGCAAGTATGGAGGCGAAAAGGCGAATACCCTGTTCAGACCAGGCCGACCCCACGGCCAAAACCTCTTATTAGTAGTCAACAACATGACATTAATGAGAAGTCCTTCATTAATTCTTCTGCGAAGGTGAAGTCTATTTGGGTACCCAAGAAGTCAATGAAGGCCAGCCCACAATCACGACAAATCTGGGTGCCTAAGGCTTGCTTGCGGGCTCAAATAGCTACACCAAGGCCGCAACCGGTACAACATGTTTCACTCACTCGAACATCTGAAGCCCAGTCTTACGCATCACGCACGAACACATATTCTTCCATGAGCACTAGTAGAATCACTTGTAAATGGGTCCCTAAAAAGCCTCATCTTCAAGCAGATACCCCTATCAAACTCTTCAAAGTCTCCACAAAATCAAGATCAAAGCCCATCCACTACATTTGGCAACCTAAAACTTGTAATAAACCCCCGGACCCCAGTTGTAAATCCATGCCCACCTACTAACTACGTCACTCTCACACTACATCATTCCACTTAGTTCTTAGGTCCAACCAATTCCTAACTACACACAAAAGCACCGAGCACTTATTAACCTACTAATCTCTCCCGAACCTCATGATAATGTTGTAATGGGGACAAAAACGGTTCTAACTTGTCCTTTACAATGTTAACACATGTTTCTATATTCTCACAGAATCAGGAGGCAAGAAGTAACATGGCAGAAGCGACAGGTCCGAGCTCACAAGTAGGAATACTTACTGCAGGAATCGATGTGGATAGTCTACCTGTGGATGTGCCACCAACTGAACGACCTGTGGAGCTGCAACACCTTCAGCAGATCCCGGTACCGGATCCACCCACAGGGATCACAGAAAGAGTCCATGCCAATTCTCATTGGTTCAATGGCATGCCAGGTCCATTAGGAGAGGCCAAGTATATATGGGAGTCTAAGTGCGAGTATGACAGATCATGGGCTCGATTCCAATTTTTCTCCAAGGAGTTTGAGACTCTACAGAACACCGAGGATCTCTAGACCATATGGCAACGTGCAGGGCTAGCAGAATACTTTGAAGCACCACTACCAAAACCGGATCTCCTCCGATGCTATTATTTGGTCTCCACATTACAAGCTAATGAAGAAAAGGACAAACCAGGATCATTTGTTCTTCCTTCCTTGCTGGGCAACAACGAGTTAAAGAGGTTTGAACTTACTGTGGAGTTTGTGAGCGCTGCTTTGAATATGCACGGCACACATGTACCTTCTGAGAAGGATGCTCTCGTTCCTACTAACATGAAGGATAGGAAACTATTGAAGCTTAAAGACATGGCAGCACTCACACCAAACGTGTCCATCCCTCTCCGTATGTGCATGCAACATTTTGCTTTCCCCGGCCAAGACCGCTTCACACAACCACACAAAAGAATCTGGTTCGCTCTCTACTTAGCGGAGGCAGGTGCGTTACCAATTAAGCTGCCGGTATGGAATATAGATCAATTGTATGAAGCAAATAAAAGGTCTTCTAGGAAATTAGTGGTGAACGGTTGCTGTGCAATCACACACATTATTTACCGGTGCCTAGCATACGATGTTCCCATTCAACGTGCCTTAACTTGGGCACAATTACAAATGTTTAAGAAGCTCAAGACGTCCACACATCAATCCAAGCGCATGAGGGGTGCGATCCCTTGTGTGCAGACAAGGGAAGTTCTGACTACTCCTGAAGTATCGCCACGAAGGGAGACCACTGTACCTCCCTTTACCATTAGGATACCTAGGTCTGGATCTGAAACTATGACACAAGCTACCCCTTCAGCTCCTCCTGCTCCATCTGAATTTGAATTTGCTACAACTAGAGATGCTGAAGGAATGGATCCTCAGGACTTCGAAGCATTCTTACAAAGTACACAACTCTTGAATATAGAGTATTATTCAGATGCAGAAGATCAAGGCACATCTTCACAAAGAAGAAGAAAATCTACAGACGACCGCCATGTACATTGGAGTGACGCCCAGCAAGGTCAACAACAAGGACACCTAGAAGAAGAAGGAGCATATGAAGAGGAGACCACGGAAGCCCCAGTCTATACAGCGGAACTCCGAAGGCTGTATCAAATTATGGAACGAGTGCGATCGCAACAACTGCTCACCGAACAGAGCAGTAGAGTACTCATGACTCAGCTGTTGGAAGAAGCCGGAGTTGACTCAGAATATAGTGAAGGTCTCTTATTGATGGCAGAAACATATGGGGTAGTAGAAGCAGTGCGGACCGCCATTAGGAGGTCTCCAGTTCAATATGATCCACGAAGATTCCAGACACGACCACGCTCAGGTAAGAATATCCAGATCCCCATTACAATGGCAGAAGGGCCAAATATTACATCCGAACCCATCAGGACAACCTCCCAAGCAACAGAAACTGCTAGCCAAGAGCACCCAGTCACCCATGAGGAATCCACCGAGCCACTACCACCCACACCCGCACCATCGCCTCCTAGAGCAGAAACCGTGGAAATCACCCCGACCACTCAACCCACCAAACCAACCTTCATCTTCCGTACTCCCATCTCTAGTTCAACCCTATTCTCCACCTCTGATAACCCAATCTATGAAGCAACCCCCATCACTACACAATCCACCGAATCGCTCATAGAGCCTGCCCTAGGACAACCATCCCCCATGCCCTCAGCCATAGGTCATCCTAACCCTAGATCCATATTCATGGGTTTCCCTGCTACCACGCAACCCTTCATGCCCTCCTCAACTCTACAACCTCAACCCCCGACCTCCATCTCTCCACTTCTCCAATCCCTCCATAACTTCCTTGCTAGAACTTTTCAACCCAGGTCTCAACCATTCCCTTTATTTTCAGCTCCCCACCCCACTTCTCATCTATTCACCACTTTCACACACACACCACCTACCATTCCAATGTATATGGTAGACCCCACACTCGCACCCACTCCTGAAAGTATGGACATTTCACCACCCACGGCACCTCCCCCTCCCCCCACGCTTCCACCTCCTCCCATTCCCCCTCCACCAATTTCACCCACACACTCGTCTTCAATAGACACATCATTCACTCTTCCCCTTCCCCAATTCCCTTCCCATCCATCTTCCATTGTAAACACCACCCTCTCATCTATAGGAAATGCATTGGACACCATGCTAGCTTGTATATCAAACTTAAGGACAGATTACAATCAGCTCCAGCAACAGAATGAACGCCTGCAAGAGCACTCGGAGACACTACAACATAGACTTGCTGCACTAGTGGAGGAAAATGCTCGCCTCCACACACAATTCCAAACTCTCCAAGAGGCTCATAGCATATTGGAGGTACAGTTACAGAACACAGATCAGGAAGCAATACAAGTGGTAGAAGGTCATCTACGGACACAACTGGAACGTAATTCAAAGCTTCAGCGAAATATGGCCCTACTCAAGCGACATCTTGCTGCCGCTCATGAAGAGAATCGACGCCTGCAATTACAAAATCAGGAGAACCTAGAAGCAGCTATCGAAAGCACACCTGGGGCACCCATCAGCCCATCAAAGTTTCAAGCAGTTACCCCCGACAATATCAAGATCATATTGGAAGACTATGCCATGCTGCTTGAAGCACATGACCTGCTATTAGAGGAACTGGGTCAACTGAAGCAGAAACACCAAAAAGAAACAACAGCAGCCTCTCAAACCACCTCCTCCGCGGCTTCACTTCTCACAGACTCAGAGGCCTTAAAAGATCTCCAGAAACAGGTCACCGAATTGCAAGCACGTCTACTACAATATGAGAGACCACCTTCCCCTCCAGAGGCTCCCACCGACGAAGAAGTAGTACAAATTCCTGTGGAACAGACATTTGAAGAAGAATACGACCCACAACCCTTCCCAGGAGGCCAACAAACGGAAGAAGCTCAAGAAACATTTGAGGCACCACGGCCTCCATGGCTACGTCAAGTGGAGGAAATTGGGAGTTCTCACGAAGAGCGCACAGTAGTGCAAAATCAAGCCATGAGGGTCATTGTTGAAGCTCAAAGTCAAGGACAAAGCATGGAAGCACATCAAAAGGTGGACACACAAGGAAAGGGAGCAAGTAGGGAGCTCCAAGAAGTGTATGTCAAATTTTCAGAAGAATCCCCTACAAAAATAGTGATTTCCATCACTAAAAACCATTGTAAATACCATTATCTATTTTTAGTAACTCCATTTTGTTCAAGCCGAGGAGTCCTCGAGCTTGAGGAGTATTAGAAGTACCATCGTACCAATTTTCATAATTTTTAGACTTCGTTTGAGCCCTCAAATAAGCCCTGGAACCTAATTTTTAACTAGGCCGGACACTAGGTCTGGACAGGGCCAAAACTAGTCAAAAAACTATAAAAAGAGCTAGAGAGCTCATTTTTGGGGTTAGCTTGTTAGAGAATAGAACTTTTGTAAGAGAACTCTTTGCAATCTAAGCTTTCCATTGTTCCTCTCTTTGATCTTACTTTGTGCGCGTGTGTGTGTATGTGTGTGCATGTTTGTGTGCTTTCACTCACGCACTTGTGCCTTCACTTGCTCGTGGTCTTCATACCGGTCCTCACGTCTCCGCGGATTGACAAGTAAAGGAGGTGGTGCTTACGCTTGAGCTACACCAAATTTTGGCGCCGTTGCCGGGGAGAGAGCTTCGAGGACGAGCGTTGTGATGGTAAGATCGTAGATTTGCGACGTTGGAAGGTAAAAAATCTATCATTTCAGTTCATTTTCTGTTTTTTCCTCTTCACCTTCATCATCATCATCATCTCCACCTTCTTCCATCTTCGTCTTCATAGAAATTTCTTGTTTTTTAGTGCATTTTCACCATTTTCATACCATTTCTCATGCATTATTGTGTGGGAAGGAGTTAGGAGAAGCAAGGGAGAGCAAGCGCTGTGTTTTTTTCATGATTTTCTGCTCATACGGAGCTCGCCATAGCCGGCGCTCAGAAATTTGAATTTCCCGCCAAAAAACGCGATTCTGTGAAAATTCAAAATTTTTTGAAAAATCACGATTTTCTGTTTTCCCGCCTAAAAGTTGGCTGAAAAAATCACGATTCTTTGGTCATTCTCAGAATCACGATTCTGTGTGTGTGCTCAAAATCGCGATTCTCACAAATCACGATTTTCAGTAAAAAACACGAATTTGTGAATCACGATTCTCTGAGTCAAAATCGCGATTTTCTAAAAAACACGATTTTGTGCTCAACATCGCGATTTTCATGCCAAAAACACGATTCTGAGAAAATACGATTTTGTGAAAAAAACACGATTCTGAGTCAAAATCGCGATTTTCAAAAACACGATTTTGTGCTCAACATCGCGATTTTCTGAGTCTCAACATCGCGATTTTCTGAGTCTCAACATCGCGATTTTCTGAGTCTCAACATCGCGATTTTCTGAGTCTCAACATCGCGATTTTCTGAGTCTCAACATCGCGATTTTCTGAGTTCACAACATCGCGATTTTCTGAGTCTCAACATCGCGATTTTTTGAGTCTCAACATCGCGATTTTCTGAGTCTCAACATCGCGATTTTCAGAAACGCGATTTTCTGGAACACGATTTTGTGCTCAACATCGCGATTTTCTGAGTTCACAACATCGCGATTTTCAGAAACACGATTTTGTGCTCAACATCGCGATTTTCTGGAACACGATTTTGTGCTCAACATCGCGATTTTCTGAGTCTCAACATCGCGATTTTCTGAGTCTCAACATCACGATTTTCTGAGTCTCAACATCGCGATTTTCTGAGTCTCAACATCGCGATTTTCTGAGTCTCAACATCGCGATTTTCTGAGTTCACAACATCGCGATTTTCTGAGTTCACAACATCGCGATTTTCAGAAACACGATTTTGTGCTCAACATCGCGATTCTCTGGAACACGATTTTGTGCTCAACATCGCGATTTTCTGAGTTCACAACATCGCGATTCTCTGAAAGTTCACAAAATCGCGATTTTCTCCAAAGGTCCTGTTTGCCTGTTTTGACCCCCAGGAGCCTGAATTGGCATAACTTTTTCATCCAAAGTCCATTTTTTGAGCTCTATAGCTCGTTGGAAAGCTCGTTTCAAATCCTACATGACCTCAACTGTTGTTTTCAAGAATAACGCGTTGATTTTGAGATAGGATAATTTGAAGTTGACCCTCAAGTGGGACTAGGGAACCAAGGGGACTCCAAAGAATTTTGAACCATACCAAGGGGAAAATTTGGACTCTTGACTAAAGCTTATGAACCTGAGATCTGGTAGACACTTAGGCAAGGATAAACAAAGCATTAGATCTTCTGAGGCTAGTGTCAACCATACCTCCAAGTCTTGGGCACAACAACTAAGTGGTCATCTTTTACTAAGTTCAGACACAAGTGAGTCAGAAATGTCTTTTAGCATGGGAAAACCTACAGGTGGCTCAGGGACTGTCCATCTACAAACACCAGAAGGTCCCTATAAGACACAGTTGGAATATATTCGGACCAACCAATTAGGTGCTCGCATCTATGAGGATGGTCTGAGGCGATCAGTGGTCCAACTCAAAAATCCAGATTAATCCTTTGGACTTGAACACCCGGTGGTCAAGTTCGAAGAGGGTTCATACATTGATAAGGAAGGAACCATGTATGTGGTCACCAACCTACCAGATAGGACTGATGAGTTTGGAAATGTCATTCCTGAGAATGAAATAGGAGACCTAGAACAAGGAAATGTAGGACAAGGACCCCAGACTCCTAGAGGAAAGTCAGTTTTGACCCGAGTGATCACTCCGGACTGGATCCCTCAAGACAACAAAAGCATAGAACTATTTTTGAATAGAGAAACAGAGGAAGCCTTTTGGAGATTCAAGCCAGATCAACCTAGCCAATTGGGCATAGTTATCATCTATGAATTCAAAGATCCTGAGATACCAGGCAAAGTTGTCTACCTGGATAACACATCAGAGAAGATATTCTTGGTAACAGAACATGATAGACATGCATATACTTGGAAGAATGAATTGATTTTCCCCCCACCAAGATCCAATGTTTCCCATGGCCTCCAAGGAGTAGGATCATCCCACGCTCATGAAGCCCAGAGAGAAAGAACTAGAGAGAGACCTGAGGTAAGTTTTGCACACAGCGTGGGCAGGAATAGATCAGGATTTGAAAATGAAAGACCTGAAAGAGAGAGACATCAAACACATAGGCAACAAAGAGATGAACATGATTTTCCATTGCCTAGACCCCGAGAGCACCCAAGAACCCTTAGACCCACTCAAGTGATCAAGGCAATGAAGAATTATTTTGACGGGTCAGGAGATCCTTATGATCATGTGGCTGAGTTCAAACAAGTGTTAAGAGCTGAACAGGTTGAGGATTTATTCACCCAATACGAGGCATTTGGTTTGACTCTTAAGGGCACTGCCTTGGCTTGGTTTCAACCATTGAGTAGTCGCAACTATCGCGATATAGATCAACTGCTAGACGAATTCATTGTAGAATTTTCCAAGAGTGGTATCAGGCATAACACATCATCCTTGATCCACAGTTTCAAGCAGACACCCCAAGAAACAGTGCGACTAGCAGGTAGAAGGTTCAGACAGTACCTAGAAAGATGCCCTACTCCAGAGTTACCCACACCAGCCAAACAAGTGGCGTTGTTCTTAGATGGCTTACTGAGCACAAAGTTAAGATCATATGTATATTTGAAAGAGCCTAGATCCATAGAAGAGTGCGTGCGGACATGCATTGACATAGAAGATAACTTGGGTGAGGAGTTAGGATTGTCCAAACTCTACAAAGATTCAGATAGTTCTACTAGTCATACTTCAAAGATCTCCACAGAAATAGAAGAGATAGCTGAGCAAGTTGCCAAGAAGCTGGGAGTCCAAAATAAACAAACACAGAGAGTCACTCCAGTGAATCGGTGTTATACTTGTGGGGGCGACCACATGGCTAATGTATGCCCAATGCAAAACCAAAACATTAGAGAAAGGAATGCTCCATATTGCACTATTGAGAGAAAATACACAAACCACACGGCTCAAGACTGTCCCTACAATAGGCAGGCTGTTAGACAGAATTATCAGCAACCTTACCCACAAGGTAGGTATCAGAACCAATACCAACAACCATATTATAGACCACAACAGCAATATCAGGTACCATATAGGCCACAACCTGTCTTGGGAAACCAACCACCAGCTCCAGCCAACGTGATTCTAGTCAAATATGCTGGGGGAGAAGAAAATCCAAATAGAGCTTTGGTGCCACTAACCCCATTGATACCAGACAATGACTCTCATGCTCATTGTTCAGACTACTCCCATGAAGGTAGTCCACAGGCTTATTACACAGAGTCACCGGAACATAGTGAGATTTACTCGTATCAATATGAGGTACCACTTATGGAGCAAAATTGGGAGCCAAAATACTCCAATGTCATGTACACAAATCCTAACCCTAGGCCCCAGTTGAGACAAATGAGACCACAAGCCCCAAGAGGATCTTGTTTCAGATGTCAAGGTGACCATTTCGTTTGTGACTGTCCCCACCCACCATCTCCGAGTCAAGGACAGGCTATCACAATACAGGCTTTTTGTCCTGATTGCGGCAAAGACCATCTCCCCAGAGATTGTCCAAGAAACCCCTCCAGTGCACCCAAGATTACACCCATTAATGTGGTAGGCTTAGTGGCAGATTCAAGTTCAAGTAGTAGCAATGTGGCTCCTATACAAGCTGTCACTAGAGCACAAGCCTTAAAACAGGAGAAACCAGTAGAACAATCAGAGTCGAGTGAATCGGGAGAGCCTAGTAAGAGGAAAACAAGAACATGGAAGGATACCAGAGAGAAGGCCAATCGCAAGTGGAATAAAAAGTTATCGGAACTAGAAGAAAGCTTAAAAGAAGCGAAAACAAAAATAGAAGACATTGCATCTCAAAGCCCCTCGCATGCCGAAACTCCATCCACTCCACCTCATCCCACCCCACCACCCATTGTAAATAGACCACAACCAGGGTCTGTTCTTGCAGATCCAACCCCAGAAGGCTTGGACATGATGTTCAAGGCCTACCAGGCTCGACTTCAAGAAGGGCCTACAGCTGCAAACCTAGACAGGAGTTACCCTAGAGCGGACTTAGAGATTGAACGGATGAAAATGTGCATGAAAATGGTAGAACAAGCTCAAGCTATACTTGAGACTAGTCAAAAGTTCAATCAGACAAACTCTGTCAAAGGGGATTTGCACTTCCAGGGCTTACTAGAACGATTAGAGCAGTTGGTAAACAAACCACAAGTTTCTTTACCTCCACAGGCTCAACCAGTTATTGAAAGAGGAAGCTCACCACCAATGGAAGCTTATGTTCCTAATTCCACAGATCCAGGAATACCTCCTTCAATTCAACAGTACTCTCAAGAATTCTTGCGGGAAATACAAGAAGAGAAATGGGGCAAGGAGAAGGGTAATTCTCCTCCTATTCCTGAGATTGATGATCTTCATGATCAATTTCCCCAAGACATTCCATCTATTTACGGAGATGAAGCAGAACAACAAGAAGACGAAAGGTTAGATTTTGAATCTAATACCCTAGAAGAACTGCCTCAATTTCCAGGCCCATGGGAATCTGAATCTCTCCAGATTAGAGCTCCCACAATACTAGTAAGAAATGAAGACTCAGTGGTTCCAAGGAACACGGATGTCGTGAAGAACACTAAGGTTCAGTGTCATCTCACTGTAGAAGAGCTGCTCAAAGCAAAACCTGAGCTTTGGAATCATGTGAAGGATCAGGTTCCAGAACTTGATTCCAACATGCCAAAAGCAGGCTCTAAGCAAAGGGTACCAGAGATACCTCTAGACAAAATAGGGGACATGTGTGAGGGTGAAGAGGGTAATACTTATCTTCCAATCACCTACCAAGGTTACACAACCAAAGCAATCATAGATTCAGGTGCTGGTGTTGCTATTGCAACCACCTCCTTGTGGAAGCAATGGGGCAAGCCCACATTAAGACCAACTAGAATGAAGCTTCAAATGGCTGATGGTCATTTTGAAAGACCTCTAGGATTGCTAGAAGGGATCACTCTAACCACTTGTGGTGTAGAGTTTGAGCACACATTTGCTATATGTGACTTTGAGAAAAATAATGTCTATGAGATGATCCTAGGAAGACCCTTCCTACGACAATTGCAAATAGTACAGGATTGGGGGACTAACTCCTTGTACTTACAGCACTTAGGGGTCACCACCAAGGTCAATTTGAAGGATTACACCTTCAGAGATGTACCACCCCTACAGTGGAATTCTATCCACAAAGCGAAAGAAGATTCCATCTCTCTGCATTCTGAAAGTTCACCTGATCCATCATGGCTGCATGAGGATACTCATTTGTGGATGTGCAAGGTCGCAAAGGAAGAGGAAAAACGTTTAAAGGCAAGAGAAGAAGGAACTTCGCTAGGAGATAGACCAGTTAGAGACCCAGCCTACACACCGATGATCTTTCCAGACGAGGAGTTTGAGCCTCATGGCTGGCCAGAAATCTTAGCCACCATGGACATTGCTGTCAATGAGGAACAGTGGACACCTCATTGTGATGAGGAGGGTTATGATATCTCAGTGTTCATGTGTCAACCCTTGCTAGAAGAATGTGACCCTAGTGATGTCATAGAAGAAGAAGAGAATGACGATGATCTGGAGTCTATTGTGATGGATAGTTGCTTTAACTCAGAGCAACACTATCTAGAAGATATAGGAGTGTTCACCCAGAAAGAAGAAGAACCTCTCACAAGTATTAAAACAGTAAACTCAAAGGATGGAAGTGAGAGTAGTCAAAAGAAAAAGAAAAGAAAAGCAGTGAAACAAGAAGAGGAGGAATCATTGTTTGAAGTACCAGAAAACTTCAAGAAATATGAAGTTGACGACCGCAAAATTTTGGTACGAATGCCTAAGAGAGAGGCCATCATAGGAGAATCATATGATAATAAAGAAAAGACCAAGAAAATTGTAGTGACCATTGAAGAGAACGAAGAGAGATGCACATATATAGGAGATGACCTAAGTGCACGAGAAGAAATGGAGCTTGTCACTCTATTAAGGGAATATAGGGATGTGTTTGCGTGGCACTATAGAGACTTGAAAGGGGTAGATCCAAGAATTTGCTCTCATACTATCCCCATGACTGCTGATGCTAAGCCCACCAAACAGAAGCCCTACACCTTTAATGATACCTATGCAGCCAAAATAAAAGAAGAAATTGATAGGTTGATTGAAGCTGGATTCATCTATGAGATTGAGCATACCGAATGGGTGTCCCCCATTGTTGTGGTACCCAAGAAGAACGGGAAGTTGCGAGTGTGTATTAACCTGAAAAAAGTTAATGCCGCTACGATTAGAGATAGTTATCCACTTCCAATCACAGAACACCTTTTGGAGCGTGTTGCAGGCAAGGAAGTTTATAGCTTCCTTGATGGATTTTCAGGTTACAATCAAGTAGCCATTGCCCCGGAAGATCAACACAAAACAGCTTTTGCTACAGAGTGGGGAATCTTTGCATTTCGTGTGATGCCATTTGGGCTCACCAATGCACCTGCAACATTCCAAAGGCTCATGTGTCATGTCTTCAAAGAGTTCTTGCGAAAGAGCTTAGAAGTGTATGTGGATGATTTATGTGCTCATTCCCAAGAAAGAAGGTTTCACATCCCTGAGCTCAGACAAATCTTCAACAAGTGTAGAGAATATCGAGTGTGTCTGAACCCGGAAAAGTGTGTGTTTATGGTGCGTCAAGGTAAAATCTTAGGTCATATTGTTTCGAAGAATGGAATCTCAACAGATGAAGATAAAGTAAGAGCCATAGCGGAGCTACCAAGGCCAAGGAATATTAAAGAGGTACAAGCCTTTATGGGCCATTATGGATACTACCGTAGGTTTATCCACATGTACGCGATCATAGCTAGACCCCTTTATGCCTTGTTGTCTAATTTTGAGTGGAACGACGAATGCGAGAATTCTTTCAACGAACTGAAGAAACGTTTGTGCACGGCACCAATACTCACCACTCCTGATTGGAATAAACCATTCCATGTCCATGTGGATGCATCCAATCATGCCATAGGATGTGTGCTAGCACAACCCACAAGTGAAGGAAACTTAGATTTGCCCATAGCATATGCTAGTAGACAGCTCACTGCAGCTGAACGGAACTATACCACAACTGAGCGAGAGGGCTTAGGCATGGTATATGCTGTGAAGAAGTTTAGACACTATTTATTGGCCAACAAGTTCAAGTTTTTTACTGATCATCAAGCTTTGTTATATTTGGTCAATAAACCTTGCAATACTGGACGCTTAGTAAGATGGTTCCTCTTACTAATGGAATATGACTTTGAAGTTGTTGTCAGGAAAGGTAGAACCCACCTTCGGGCAGATCACCTTTCTCGCATCACTTCAGGAGAGTCACCGCAAGGAGTGTCTGACGAATTACCCGATGCTTATCTGTTCAATTTAGAAGTTGTTCCTAAATGGGCAAATAAGTTGGTACCAGTCCTAACCTTTGGCCCTGCAAATAAGAATGTGAAAACATCACAAGAAGAAATTGTAAAATCACAACAATATCACATATTAGCAGGAAGCATGTACAAACAAGATACTGAGGGTGTATTAGCTTGTTGTGTGGAGGATGATGAACATAGTAGTTGGTTGCAACAAGCCCATGAAGGAATGCTAGGAAATCACTATTCTAAACAACGAACATTGCAGAATCTAAAGCGTTTAGGAGTGTATTGGCCTAGCATGGACAAAGAAATACATGAGTGGATTAAGAATTGTCCAAGGTGCAGAGAGAGACCCCCAGTGGAGCATGCGACCCTTTATCAAGTGTCATTAATTCCAGATTGGAGTGCTCCATTGGTAGAGTTTATGAGATCGGGAAGATTACCCAAAGAGGCTAGTCTAGCAAGAAGACGAAGCATGGAGCAAGAGGCTCAAGGCTATGCCTTAGTAGGGGACAACCTATACCGAAGAGGCAAAGATGGTTACTTAAGACTATGCGTTCATGAATCAGACTATTTAAAGGTCTTAGAGACCGCACACAGCGGTGTTGCAGGTGGACATTTTGGTCCTGACCGAGTGATCAAGACCATTCTATTCTCAGGACTTTGGTGGCCCACTCTTCATATGGACGCACATACCTATGTGAAGAAATGTGACACATGCCAATGTGCACAATATCCAGTGAGAAAAGACGAGATGCCCTTGAGGCCAATGATGGGAGGACGTGCATTTTCAAAGTGGGGCATAGACTTCATAGGTCCTATTAACCCCCCAGCTAGAAACTCCCATGCAGAGTACATCATTGTAGCCACAGATTACCTTACAAAGTGGGTAGAAGTCAAAGCCACAACAAAGAATGATGCTCAGACTACGGCTAAGTTCTTATTCGAGAATGTGTTCACGAGATATGGACTACCAATAGAGTTGGTGAGCGATAGAGGCACACACTTCTTGAATGAAGTCATTGAAAATCTTCTCCAAGAATTCTTGGTGATACATAAGAAATCTGCCCCCTATCACCCACAAGCCAACGGACAAGCCGAGAGTACCAATAAGATCCTCTGTAACGTATTGACAAAACTGGTAAATAATAAACGCTCTGATTGGGACAAACAACTTCATCATGCTGTTTGGGCTTATCGAGTTGCCTACAAAACGGTACTCAACGCCACCCCATTTCAGATGGTCTTCGGACAGAACGCTGTGCTACCATTAGATTTCTTAATCCCTACCTTAAAAGTAGCACAAGAGTATGAGTGGAATGGGCATGAATTGTCCTCTAGGATCTTTGATCTCGAACGCTTGGGTGAGACGAGGCTACGAGCGGCAGCAGGCATCTACGCTGCAAAGAAGAGGCAAAAGGCTTACTTTGATGCACACATCAAGGATAAGGGATTGAAAGAGGGAGATCTAGTGTTGGTATACACACTAAAACAACATGCCCGTAAGTTGGAAAAAAGAGGATACGGACCCATGATCATTAATAGAATTTCCACTAGTGGTGCAGTTCAATTGGCCACTCTAGAAGGAGATATCCTGCCAAACTACATTAGTGGCTGTAGAGTCAAGCTATATCAAGAACCTCTTACTGAGGATATGCTAATGAGACTCAACACTGCTAAGAAGCGAAAAGATGAAGAGTTAAGAGTGAGAGAAGAAGCACAGGTAGAGGCCAGAGAGCGTATTAGGCGAAATAAGTTAAGGCGATTAGGCCTAGAAGTCAACTCAAAAGCCCCAAAATATCACATGGATATGTGTCAAAAGTCAGGCATAGCGACTTCTCAGGTCATTGACCGAAGACCCTTTGTGACCATAGAGATAGGACAAGGGAAGGGTGCAAGGACGGTGAAAGCATTGATTGACTCAGGTGCCGCAAGTAGTGCAGTTAGACTTTCCTACTGCCAAGACTTGGGGTTGAACATCAATCCCATAGAAGCTTATCTCATAGGATTGGGAGGTGTGGAAACCCCTTGTTTGGGCGAGGTGGAACTTCCCATCTACCTTCAAGATGTTCCAATGAAAGTCAAAGCGCTAGTATGTCAAGATGAGAACCTTACAGAACCACTTGTCTTGGGTCAAGATTGGATCTATGACCATGCAGTTAACTTAAACCTAAGAAGTCAAATTCTTCAAGTTTGGGTACATGAACAATGCATTACATTAAAATTAGAGAACTGCATGCTCCTAAATCATGGCACCACACACTCTCTTAGTTCTTCCAAGACTAATCATATGAACGAAGATGTTGTATGTGTCAAAAGCTCTATGATACAGAAGGAGTCAATCGTGGAAGACCAGGTTCGAAGGCGGGTGGATCTTTCTTCTTCTCCAAAGAATCAAGCAGCCACAGTAGTGAGTCCACCACACAAGCAAACACAACCGTTCACGACAACTGCTACATCAAATAGAAAGACACCACTCGATAAAAAAGCAGTTCCGAGCATGAAGCAGATATGGGTACGCAAAGGAGAGCAACCACCAACCTTGCCCCCACAAATTCCATCCATGCAAATCAACCAGGCCAGAAGACGAAGGAAGCAGCTCAGACAAGCTCAATCACAAGGTATCCAACAAGTTTGGGTGCCTAAGAAGTTAGCTGCAGCTCAACAAGGGCAATTACAGATGTGGGTACCTAAGAAGCTCCTACATCCACAACAACCTTTGTTCTCCCACATGCAAAAGGTTTCAACAAAGAAGCCAAAAAGAGAAAAGGGTAAGAACCACGTACAGAGACCAAAGGAAGGTCAAATCAGCTCTTCAACATTAGTAGGAAGACATGCAAAAAGGATATGGGTTTGGAAGCCAAAAGTGCAAGTAGCCTCCACCGAACCAAAGCGTCAACCACACTGGATACCACAGTTCAGAAAGCATCCACAGAGAAAGACGCCTGAAGTGACCTCTACAGTGCCAAATGATGTTCTAAAATGGACTCCAATAAGGAGGATTACATCAGTTCGAGACTCAATGGATACCTCCACCAAGGTCGGCATCAACCTCCCCAAATAACACCGAAAGCCTCGAACGAGCAACAACCATGTGCTCCTTGCACAACCCTGTCTTTTGCACCATTCAGGTCATGCATTTTCAAAGTATGCATTAATATAGGGCCACATTACACGGCCGTGCATAGACACACTTGAGAATCCCACGCACAAGAGCACAGTGACATATGTCAAATATTTCTATTGATGCTAACGTTTGTGTTCTTGTTTTGTGATATCCTTTTCCTCAAAAAAAAAAAAAAAAAAAAAAAAAAAAAAGGGAGAAAGAAAAGCGGGAGAGAGCTTGTTCCCAGGTTTGGCTTATGAAACATGAATGAGTCATGCTTATTTGAAGGTGGAACTGTTGATTACTGGGCATTTAGCAATTTGGATAGAAGTGTGTCTCGGCCAGCAGTGAGATTATTGCTGCCTTATCTGGTAGATGACAAGCATTTGGCATGAACATGGCATCTACAACTATGATTTTATCTTACCATGGTAGGAATGAAGAGCTTGAAGGTCCACAACTTGAGTGATGCTTAACTACTTGATGTACCAGAGCATCCAAGGAGATATCTGCAAAGGTTAGTTCTAGAGGAGAAGACTCCTGCATATGGTGAGCTAAAGAGAATATGTGAAACTCAACTTGGTGTAGTTTCCCGATGTTGCTTGCCAAGGAATATAAAGCAATTCAATTCTCAGTATTTCCTGAACCAGTATGGAACAGTAGCACTGGTGAATGGTCTATGTCAATCAGCATGGTAATCTCTTAGCAACCGGCACGTGTCCAATATTCCTCTGAGTGTCAATATAAGGAAGTGAACGTGCATGAGCCCAAGCTCAGAAATGCACATTGTTACTGACAAAGGTTGCTTTGAAAAGAGGAGAGGGGATCCACCACTCAAAAGATCTCATCAGTGGACAATCAACATGGACATTCATCAACAAGGTTCCATCCCAAAGGCCGAGTGTACAACACGAAGAGACAAACATCCATCAACCTTCTCCATGATAAGTATCTTTACTCTAGAAACACCATAACCATGATAGTTTAGGAAACCTCTTCGTCAGCATACCCTTGAGCACTTAGCTCAAGACCCGCAATTTTCGCACCATACTTCTTCCAATGCATTTTCCAAGTAAGCATGCGTAGGGCTACATTACAAGGCCGTGCACAAGGCACATACTTTTTTCCACCCAGGCACGAACACACTTACCCATCATTCATTATGGGTTATGAGTAGTTGGCATGACTGCTCTCAACATCATCTTTGGAATAGCTAGCGGACATCTTGGGAACACCATCCATATCTCGGAAGCAAATTGAAGCCAGTAGTTGCTCCAAATCACTCTCGACAACCTCTTTTGAGCAACTTACAGTTTTGAAAGCTAACAACGACACATTCTTGTTGGAATCCAAGGAACCAGCTCATACAACGGATGGACACCACCTCTCAAAGCACTACATGGAACAGCCCTTCCAACAAGGGTCTGTCAGGGACGACAGACTCGAGAGGGGGGGGAGTGTTGAAGCTCAAAGTCAAGGACAAAGCATGGAAGCACATCAAAAGGTGGACACACAAGGAAAGGGAGCAAGTAGGGAGCTCCAAGAAGTGTATGTCAAATTTTCAGAAGAATCCCCTACAAAAATAGTGATTTCCATCACTAAAAACCATTGTAAATACCATTATCTATTTTTAGTAACTCCATTTTGTTCAAGCTGAGGAGTCCTTGAGCTTGAGGAGTATTAGAAGTACCATCGTACCAATTTTCATAATTTTTAGACTTCGTTTGAGCCCTCAAATAAGCCCT
Source organism: Ceratopteris richardii (assembly GCA_020310875.1). Taxonomy (NCBI): domain Eukaryota; kingdom Viridiplantae; phylum Streptophyta; class Polypodiopsida; order Polypodiales; family Pteridaceae; genus Ceratopteris; species Ceratopteris richardii. Next base: position 129,376,754 of record CM035442.1, read on the forward strand.
GGAACCTAATTTTTAACTAGGCCGGACACTAGGTCTGGACAGGGCCAAAACTAGTCAAAAAACTATAAAAAGAGCTAGAGAGCTCATTTTTGGGGTTAGCTTGTTAGAGAATAGAACTTTTGTAAGAGAACTCTTTGCAATCTAAGCTTTCCATTGTTCCTCTCTTTGATCTTACTTTGTGCGCGTGTGTGTGTATGTGTGTGCATGTTTGTGTGCTTTCACTCACGCACTTGTGCCTTCACTTGCTCGTGGTCTTCATACCGGTCCTCACGTCTCCGCGGATTGACAAGTAAAGGAGGTGGTGCTTACGCTTGAGCTACAGTCATAGAGGAAACTGTGCTACAATCTGCTTACTTCAAGAACCTGTCATCGAGACGCCTTATCCTCTCATCTGAACTCCAATACAGGCCTTATTACATTATCTTGGCTGATTATAATGCAGAAATACAGAGAGTCACGGGTCAGATTCCTACCTTTGCTACCCACTTTCAACCCGAAGACCTTCCTCCAGAGGCGCAAAAAGGCAAAATTCGTCAACCCACCTGGCGGCAAAAACTTCTAGAGACATATCCAGAAATGCTACGCACATGGAACAACGCGCCTTTACATCTCCTATACAATCCATGCTACGGTCCAGTTCCACGCCGTAGGTCTTGGAAGGCATTCAATATCAAAGTGCAGAACAATGTGCAATGCAAGGAATGGCTAAACTACCCGTACATTGCGCCCTCACAGGGACCACCGTCGGTAGCATACATGATGGGAACAATTCGCCATTGGATGCCGCGATTGAAGCCCATGCCAGATGTAGCAGCTCAAATGATGCTTAAAATTTTAGATATGATGCAGGTAGTCCTGAAAACTTTTAGAAATGCAGCCGCACCACAGGTACGTCTCCCGGGGTTTACCAATGGAAATTATGATTTGGTGTATGACATGAGCACCACCCCCAGTATTCGTGTGGCTTACGCCTGGCATGCACGCATCAAATACCTCCCTGCATGTTACAAACAGACCTTCGAAGAAATGTTCAGATCAGGTTTCTGGGAGTATCACTCGGAGATCTTCGCACCAAAGCCAACACACCTGCTCCATCTCTTTGCTTGTGAACAAGCAATGTACTCTGAGTACTACACCACCCCGCAACCAGAGGTCCCTGGCGCAATAAATTGGGATGCATTGGAAGCTGATCCAGCAAGAGGCTTAAGGATAGGAGAACACGAACTTGCCACCAATGTCATCCAATACTATATCGACCACCCGATAGAACAGAGGTCTGTCAGGGGCGACAGACGCTAGGAAGGGGGGCGTGTTGGCATACAAGTCAGATGAAGAGCATACTAGCGCAACGGAGGAGTCATGCACAATACGGCAACAAGGCCCAATCATTTTTTTCCATGGACCATTTACAACTCAAGTGATTTTAATCACTACACAAACATTGTAAATTCCGTTTTTGGTAGAATAGACTCCATTTTGTGCAAGCCGAGGAGTCCTCGAGCTTGAGGAGTATTAGAACTAGCTACATATCAATTTTCATAATTTTTAGACTCTGTTTGAGCCCTCAAATAGGCTCTAGAACCTAATTTTTAATTAGGCCGGACACTAGGTCTGGACAAGACCAAAGCTAGTTAGAAAACTATAAAAAGAGCTAGAGAGCTCATTTTTCAGGTTAGATTGTTTCTGAATTGAGCTTATGTAAGAGAATTTTTGACTAATGCAAAGAACTCCATTGTTCCTCTCCTTGTTCTTGCCTTGTGTGCGCGTGTGTGTGTATGTGTGTGCATGCTTGTGTGCTTCTCACTCACACACTTGTGCCTTCACTTGCTCATAGTCTTCATACTAGTCCTCACGTCTCCACGGATTGACAATTATGAGGTGAATCTTCTCACGTTGGTACTCACCATTGTGCTAGAGTGACACCACGCCATCGCGATAGGTCACCTGGACCATCTCGACGGTCCCAGACCATCATGATTATCTCAGACCATCGCGATTGCTCAGCTATTTTTTGAAAATTTTTGGGTGATTAGACTCTTAGGAGACCCCTTAGCTCATATTTGGAGAAAAACCTGTTGGTCAATTTTCACCCCCGAGGGCCTGAACGGTCATATCTTTTTCATCCGAAGTCCATTTTTTGAGCTTTATAGCTCGTTAGAAAGCTCTCTACGAGTACTACGTGAGTACATTCTCATTAAGATAATTTATACAAGGGCATATGATCAAGGCAATTTTATTCGCAGGTCTTTGGTGGTGAACCCTTCACACGGATGCATAATATCTGTTAGCAAACTCAGTATCTGATACATAAAGATGAGATGCCATTGAAACCCATGATGGGCCATCATTCTCTAAATGGGGAATAGACTTTGTAGGTCCTATTAATCCCCCAATGTTGGTAGTAGCTAGAGGCATAGAAGATGCGAAAGCATGTAAAGACAGAGCAGGGAGTCAGTCGAATCGTTTTTCAAAGAATTCTATTTTATAAATACTTTTCAAAACCTCCAACAGTGATTTTCATCACTTTTGTATCATATGTAACATAGAAAAACCCTTTAAGTAATTCATAGCTCCATTTTGTGCAAGCCGAGGATGAGCTTGAGGAGCTTAGGTAGAATGAGCATACCAATTTTGGTTATTTTTAGATACAGTTTACCCTTTCAAATAGCATCTAGGACCTATTTTTTAGCTATGCTGGACACTATGTGAAACCGGTCAAAACTAGTCTAGAATCTATAAAAAGAGCTAGAGTGCTCATTTTTGAGGTTGGTTAGTGTGAGCTTATAGCTATTTTGAGCTTGTAAATGAGTTCTTGAGCAATAGAGTTGATTTCTCACCTTCCATTGTGTCTTGCTTGTCATGTGTGTGTGCATCTCTATGCTTCTCACCTTCACTCTCACTTCATCTCACGTTCACGATCTTCATATCACTCCTATCTCTTCCGCGGATTGACATTAAGGAGGTGGAGCTTCTTATCGTGGTTCTCACCATTGTGCTAGAGCAACACCAAATTTGGCGCCGTTGCCGGGGATCGAGTCTAGGACGAATGTTGATGGTAAGAGTATAGCAAGAAGTGGCGTTGGAAGGTAAAAATTTCAGTTTTTGTTGTTATTTTTAGTTAGTTTTTAGTGTTTTTCACCTCCCCCACACTCCATCTTCATCACCGCATCATCGTCTCCCACTCCAAAAAAATCAGAAAATTCACCATATCCACCCATTCTCCTCATTTCCCCTCATTTGTGCATGCGAGAGAGAGAGAGAGAGCTTTTGTGCTTGCATGTGCTATTGTGTTTTTGAGTTTTCTTGCAGGTACAGTGCTCTAGAGCATCAGGAAGGCTGCAAAAAGGTAAGAATATCACTTTCTGTTAGAAAGTGCCGACTGTGTCAGACCATCGTGATGGTCTGCCAAGTACGGAATTTGAGGTAAGCAAGTTACTACTGTATAGGCAACCCTTGCACATATAGGAATCCATACTTGCATCTTGAAAATTTGCATTTTGGTGGACCATCGCGATTGGCTCACGCCATCGCGATTGTGTCAAACCATCGCTATTGGCTCACGCCATCGCGACGGCTCGACCGGACCATGCGACGGTCTCACGCCATCGCGATGGTCCTTGACCATCGCAACGAATCCCGTCGACCCCACGCCATCACGATTGGCTCATGCCATCGCGCCAACACTGCCATGTGGCAAGCTAGACCATCGCGATTGTTCACTAGTCACGCCATTGCAACTCTCCCAGTTACACCATCACGACACCTCAAAAATCGAACCATCGCGATTGGCTCAAGCCATCGTGCGTCGTGACCATCACGACGGGCTCACACCATCGCAATTGTCACGTTGACCGTTGACCGATGCCATCGCGATTGCTCGCTGATTAGACCATCGCTGACTAGAAAGCTAGGGGGCAATCATTGAAATTTTGGGCAAAAGGGAAAGAACCTTTAAGGGTGTATATACTCAAGTGCTTGATCATCTATTTGTGAAATTGGTCTAATATTGGATTTTTCCAGGTCTAGCAAGGACAATCAAGGGTGACCAAAGCAAGGCAGTGAAGAACGCAGGGCTTGGGAAGCACGCCTTCTTGGGCATCAGAGCAACAAAAGCAAGTGACTTGAGGTTGGAAGATTACTCAACCCCCTCAGTCAATTCTTAGCTTAGGATAAACGGTAGCAATGTGGATTAAAGACGATAGGAACGATCAAGTTCAAGAGATTTAAATTTTTCAAGTACAAGACTAAAGTAAAGGTGTGTGAGACAAAAACCTAAAGGAAAGAACCTAAGTCTGACGGAACGGGAACTCAAGTACCACGGAAAGTCGATTCGTGACGCATATAGTAAGAATCTAAAGGGATTTAAAAAGAACCAAGCAATTAAAAACAAGGAACGTTAATGGTGAGAGGAAGTAAATTCATGAACCTTAGATCGGGCAAACACATAGGTAAGTCAGACAGGCAAAGCCTTAGATCATTAGAAGCAAGCGTAGGAACAAGAGCACGATCGTGGGCTGAGCAGTTGAATAGCAATTATCCCTACAAGTTGAGCTCGGATACTAATGAATCGGAAATGGCATTTAGCACAGAAAGACGAGAAGGAGGGTCAAACGTTGCATATTTAGAAAAACCAGAAGGACCCTATAGGACTCAGTTAGAGTTTCTCCGAACCAACCGATTAGGTGCTCGCATCTATGAGGATGGTTTGCAAAGGCAAGTGGTGCAAATGCAGAACCCTGATCAACCCATTGAATTGGAACATCCAGTGGTGAAATTCGAGAGAGATGTGTATATAGACAAGGAAGGAATGATGTATATCTTAAGTACTCAGCCAAATAATACCAATGAGTTTGGCGTAATTCAGTTAGAGATGGAAGCGAGATCTCTGGGAAAAGAACCATTAGAAGAACCTAGGACACCTAGATGGAAATCTATACTAACAAGAGTACTAATCCCAGAATGGATCCCTCAGGACAGCAGAAGCATAGAGTTGTTTGTTAATAAAGAAACAGATGAAGCATTTTGGAGATATAGAACAGAACAACCTAGTGAGGTAGGCACCATCACTATTTATGAATTCAAGGACCCAGATACACATTTTTAGGGTTGTATACCTGGACGAAACCTCAGAAAGAGTCTTTGTGGTGTCCGACCATGCAAAAAATACCTACACATGGAGAGGCGAATTAGTATTCCCTCCATCTCGAACAAATGTAAACGCAAGCCATCAGGGGGCAGGAACATCCTCAGCCCATGGCACTCAAAGAGAAAAGAATAAGGAGAGACCCTAAGTTAGTTTCAATCACCCCATAGGAAGAGACAGAACCACCTTAAACACAGACAGAGTGGATAGACAAGGAGAACCTAGAATACCAAGTGGTAGAGATGATTTTCCTCTACCTAGACCACGTGAACATGCAAGAATATTGAGACCCACTCAACTAGTAAAATCCATGAAAAACTACTTTGATGGGACAGGGGATCCCTATGACCATGTTGCAGAATTTAAGCAAGTGCTACGAGTAGAGCAAGTCGAAGACATGTTCACGCAATACAACGCTTTTGGACTAACATTAAAGAATACAGCTTTAACTTGGTTCCAACCATTGCAACAAAGGCAATTTAGAGATATCCATCACTTTTTAGAGTCATTCATCACGGAATTCTCTAAAAGTGGGATCAGACATGACACGTCTTCGTTGATTCATAGTTTCAAACAGACCCCTCAAGAAACAGTAAGACTGGCAGGATGTAGGTTTAGACAATATGTTGAGAGATGTCCGATGCAAGAGCTACCTTCACAGGCCAAGCAAGTGTCATTGTTTCTAGATGGCCTGTTGAGCTCTAAACTACGCTCCTATGTGTACTTGAAGGAACCTAGAACGCTAGAGCAGTGTGTAAGAATTTGTATAGACATTGAAGATAACTTAGGGGACGAGTTGGAACTCTCAAAGGTCTATAAGGACTCAGATTGTTCCTCTCTAGCATCCACACAATTGTCCAGCTCAATAGAAGATCTAGCCCAAAAGTGGCCCAGAAACTAGGAGTTTCTAGCAAACAGATGCCTAGGTTAACAACAAACAAGCGTTGTTACACCTGTGGTGCTGATCATATGGCAAATGTGTGTCCCAATGCAACACAACCGCAAGCCAACCCTAGTGGCCAGTATTGTACAATTGAGAGAAGGTACACAAATCACACGGCTCAGGACTACCCATACAACAAATAAATGGTAAGATAGAACTACCCGCAAGCATACCCGGAGCTAGGTAGGTATCAAGGTCAATATAATACTCAGCCTCATTACTATAGGCCTCCACATAACTACCCTTATCAGGCTCAACAGAGACCTCAACCTGTTTTAGCTCAGCAGCCACCCCCACCAGCTAATGTTATCTCAGTGAAATACGCTGCTGCAGAAGAGAACCTAAGTAGGGCTTTAGTTCCCTCTTCACCCTTAATTACCGAAAGTGACCCAAACTCAAACAGTTTTGACTCTACTCATGTAGATAGTCCACCCGCGTATTACAGGGAGTCACCAGAACATGTGGAAACATATCATTACCATAGTCCACCATTGGAACCTAGTTGGGAGCCCGATTACGCTAATGTGATGTACACAAACCCAAACCCATGGCCCCAATTGAGACAGCAAAGACCACAGGGCCCTAGAGGACCATGCTTTAGGTGCCAAGGAGAACATTTCATAAAGGATTGTCCACATCCTCCGATAGCAGGACAGTCACAATATTATAACATACAAGGCCTTTGCACCGATTGTGGCAAAGAGCATGTCATAAAAGATTGTCCTAAGAACCCCGTGAACGCTTCAAAGGTGACACCAATCAACGTGATAGGTATTGTAAACAACACAAATGGATCCAACCCTACATATGTGCCTATCCAAGCTATAACAAGAGCCCAGGCGCTCTTACAGAACCAATAGCCTAACTCTGAGAAAGTAGTCAGAACTAGTGAAGTTGGAGAATCTAGCAGTAAAAAGACCAAATCTTGGAAAGATTCCAGAGAAAGGATTAAGAGAAAGTGGAGTAAGAGGATAACAGAATTGGAAGCAAGTCTCAAGGAATCTAGAGCCAAAATCCTAGAATTGACTTCATAGGAATTGAATCAAGAGAACCTAGCTCAGAAATCAGGATCAGTTTTAGCGGAACCCCTACCAAAAAACCTAGACATGATGTTTCGTGCATATCAAGCCAGAATAAAAGAAGGACCTCAAATAACTGAAATGAGTAAGAACTACCCTCGAGCAGACTTAGAAATTGATAGGACTAAACTTTGCATGAATATGGTAGAATTAGCAGAGGCTATGTTCGAAGCCTCTAGATATCTAAATTGGAATAACATGGCAAAACCAAAATTACACTTTCAAGGACTGATGGAGAGGCTAGAATACTTGATTGATAGCAGAGAGAAAAAGGATCAGCATAGGAACCCTATGGTCCTAGAGACACAGGAAAGGAACGCACCACCCCTGTCTCAAGTACCCAATACGGAAGGTGAAGACAACCTGTCTTCCATACATAAATACTCACATGAATTTTTGAGAGAAATCCAAGAAGAGAAGTGGAAAAAAGAACAAGGAACTCATCCTGCTATTCAAGAAATAGACGAATTGCAAGAGCAATTTCCCCAAGACATTCCCTCTATTTACGACGATGTAGAGGAAGAACAACCAAGTGAACACACAGGTTTTGAATCCAATTCTTTACAAGAATTACCTCAGTTCACAGGACCTTGGGAAGCAAAGTCTATTAGTATGAGAGCACCCACGATAGTAGTGAGGAATGAAGAATCAGTGATCCCTAGAAACACGGAAGTGATAAAGAACACCAAAGTTCAATGTAATCTCACTTTAGAGGAGTTGTTGAAGGTTAAACCAGAGTTGTGGAAACATGTAGCAAATCAATTCCCTGAGCTTGCTACTACTCCCTCACAAATAGGATCACACAAGAAGGTACTAGAGATCCCCATAGAAAAGATTGGAGACGTAAGCGAAGGAGAGGAAGGTAACACTTATCTTCCAATAACCCATCAGGGCTACACCACGAAAGCCATCTTAGATTCAGGAGCCGGAGTAGCCATTACTACCACAGTTTTATGGAAATGTTGGGGTAAGCCAACATTAACACCTACCAGGATGAAACTACAAATGGCTGACAGACATATAGAAAAACCATTAGGCTTACTAGGAGGCATATCTCTCGCCACTTGTGGTGTGGAATTTGAGCATACTTTTTCTATTTGTGATTTTGCAAAAAATCATGCTTACGAGATGATTCTAGGATGACCATTCATGCGTCAATTGCAAATTGTACAAGATTGGGGAACTAATTCTTTGTACTTGCAAAATTTAGGAGTGACTACTAAAGTCAATCTTAAAGACTATTCACATTGAGACGTACCCCCAATACAATGGAACACCATCCATAAGACACAGGTAGAAACGGAATCTGTACACTCATTGGAGTCAGATCCTTCATGGATGCACGAGGATACTCATCTATGGATGTGTAAAGTAGCAAAACAAGAGGAAGAACGGTTAGAAGCCAGAACCTTAGGTTCAGAACAACATCCACGAACCCTTCAAGACCCAGCTTACACACCTGTGGTATTTCCAGATGAAGAGTTCGAGCCTCATGGTTCGGCAGAAATCCTAGCACCCATGGATGTAGCCATCAATGAAGAACAATGGACACCCCACTATGACGAAGATGGCTATGACATCTCAGTTTTCATGATAGATCCAATCATGTGTGATTCAATTATATAAGAATGTGAACCTAGCACTGATGCATTTGAGGATGCGATTGACTTTGATCTAAAGTCAATTATTATGGACCCACCCTTTGCATTAGAGGAAGAATACTTCTATGAAGTAGAAACTCACCTTGAGAGACATGAAGAACTTATGAATGATGTGAGGTTAGCCACTCAAGTGACTGATAAAAGTGAAGGTAAGAAAAGAAAGAAGAAAGAAGTCATGTCTGAGGAAGAAGAATCTTTGTTTGAGGTTCCCGAGAACTTCAAGAAATATGAAATAGAAGATAGAAGAATTATGGTACGAATGCCTAACAAAAAAGCTAACACTGGAGAAGTATATGATAACCAAGAGAAAACCAAAAAACTAATAGTTGCCATAGAAGGAGAAGAAGAGAAATGTACCTACATAGGGCATGATTGGACGACTGAAGAAGAGGAAGAATTAGTTGCCCTATTGCGCGAATATAGAGACGTTTTCGCTTGGAGCTACAAAGACTTGAAAGGAGTAGACCCAAACATATGTTCTCATAGAATCCCTATGACTCCAAATGCAAAACCTACGAAACAGAAACCATACACATACAATGATAACTACGCTGCGAAGATTAAAGAGGAGATAGATCGATTGATAGAAGCAGGATTCATTTACAAAATTGAGCATACCAAATGGGTATCCCCCCATTGTGGTTGTGCCCAAGAAGAATGGAAAACTGTGTGTGTGTATTAACCGTAAAAAAGTTAATGTCACCATGATTAGAGACAGTTATCCTCTTCCTATCACGGAACACCTATTGGAAAGAGTTGCTGGCAAGGAAGTTTACAACTTCCTTGATGGATTCTCAGGCTATAATCAAGTAGCAATTGCTCCAGAAGATCAACATAAGACGGATTTTGCCATAGAATGGGGCATATTTGCATTTCGTGTTATGCCATTTGGCTTAACAAATGCACCCGCCACTTTCCAGCGACTCATGTGTCACGTTTTTAAGGAATTCTTACGATAGAATTTGGAAGTTAATGTCGATGACTTATGTGCTTATTCGAATGTAAGACAAACACATATCCCAGAGTTAAGACAAGTATTTGGCAAATGTCGAGAATATCAGGTTTGTTTGAACCCAGAAAAATGTGTTTTCATGGTCAGACAAGGCAAAATTCTAAGACACATTGTGTCAAAGAATGGAATTTCTACGGATGAAGAAAAGGTGAAAGTAATTGCGGACTTACCTAGGCCAAACAACATGAAAGAAGTACATGCATTTATGGGCCATTGCGATTATTACAGACGATTCATACACATGTATGCAATCATAGCTAAGCCTCTGTACTCTCTTTTCACCAAGTTCGAATGGACAGATGAATGTGAGAATTCATTTAATGAACTTAAATGACGTTTGTGCTCAACACCTATATTGACAACCCCGGATTGGAGTAAGCCATTCCATGTACATGTGGATGCATCCAATTATGCCATAGGATGTGTGTTAGCACAACCCACGAATGAAGGTAATATAGATCTCCCCATAGCTTACGCGAGCAGATAGTTGAACGCAGCAGAAAGAAATTACACCACTACGGAACGAGAAGGATTAGGAATGATCTATGCGGTAAAGAAATTCAGGCATTATTTGTTGGCAAACAAATTCAAATTCTTTAAAGATCATCAAGCGTTACTGTACTTAGTCAATAAGCCATGTAACACGGGACGACTGATACGTTGGTTTCTATTACTTATGGAGTATGATTTTGAAGTAGTAGTCAGGAAAGGAAAGACACATCTTAGAGCTGACCATCTATCGAGACTAACCTCAGGAGAAGCTCCTCAAGGGATAGCGGATGAATTACCAGATGCATATTTTTTTAAGCTTGAGATAGCACCAGAATGGGCTAAGCCTATAGTCCCTATTCTCACATATGGACCCAAGAATCCTAGGATAAAGATCAAGGAAGGAGAGATTACCAAGTCTCAAAGATACCAAATCATAGTAGGAAGTATATATAAATAGGATAATCAAAAGATTCTTGCTTGTTGTGTAGATGAATCAGAACATGCGAATTGGTTGCAATTAGCACATGTAGGTGCATTAAAGCAACATCATTCAAAACATCGTACATTGCAGATTGTGCATAGATTAGGAGTATATTGGCCTTCTATGGAAGCAGACATCTACAAGTTGTGTAAAGAATGCCCTGTTTGTTGTGAAAGACCACTGTGTACTTGAGCCAAGAAGACTCAAGGACTAGTGCATATAGTGGGTACTTAACACACATCTAATTGTCAATCCGATGGAACGACATACCAAGTGTATGAAGACATGTGCACACGTGATGGAAAATGAAGTGGTTTAGCTAGCATGCATGAGAAAAGACTACTACCTCTCACACTCAGTGAAATACTGAAAGTGTTTGCCGCAAGCCTCTTACAACAGTTTTTAGTATTTTGAGGTTTTCTCCCAGCCCAGAACTCCGAATATACGCAATAGGGTACTCGTTTCGAAGCTCTCGACGAGACGCATCCAACGGCAGTGGTTTCACTCGATTCTGATCACTCTGCTTCAAGTTATGGCAAAAACAGTGAATGACGGGAGTCACCAACACCCACGCCACAACTCCTCCTAGCTTGCACACGCACTACAGCAGCTCAAAACCAAGGGGAAGGGGTAGACAACAGTCCTACACATGCATTTCAAGCATAACACACACATACAAGAGCGAAATGAAGATCAAAATCAACATGAAAGAGGCAAAATCGAAAATCTGTAGAGCTCCTTCTTCATAATGGCAAAAAGTTCTTTACAAAGAGTCACATTTGACTTATATACTAGTGCCCTAGAAATGGTCCTTTCACACAAGAGACCGGCACTTTATTCACTAAAATACTAATTTCCTACTATTTTACATGGGTAAATCTCTAATCTTCTGTGGGTATGCATCTAGAGGACTCCTCTAGTGCCTTTACAACGGAAAATATATTACAAGAATGATTATGGTACAAAAACATGATGTCCAAATTGGAAAAATTTTGGGGCCCGTCTTTTTCTCTGCTTTGTGCTCTTTTCAGCTCTGCAACACTCTCCCCCTCTTCGTCTCTGTCGTCCCTTGACAGGCTTTAGCTTTTCGTCGGCTGATTACTTCTTTTCTCCGCACGCTACCTTGGTCAGTTTTGTCTGTAGTTAAACGGACATGTAGCTTTGATGGCCTGTTCTTGATTCAAGCTCTACTACTCTAGAGCCTGCTGCATTTGTCTTGCCTGTTGATTTGGGTTGCCATGCACGCCACCAATGACTAGGAATGTGCTATTCTTAGTCACCCTCTTGAACTTTTCGGCCTCTACCCCTTTCTAACTTTTGGTCCTCTGATTTGTCCTGGTTGCACACGTCTGACCCTGTTGTATTGCTTTGAGCCTGTTTGCTTTCTTCCACCGTGCAGGACCTGGATGTTTTGCATTGTTGTGTCATGCTTGCCCCTGCGGGGCTCTGTGCAGAGATGGGTGTTGCGCCCCTGCGGGGCTTCTTGCAGAGATATGTCTTCAAATATCATTGTTTTATTCTTTATTGAGTTGTTTTTTCCTTTGATCTTCTTCTTCTTCTTTTTTTGCTTGATTCCCCTTCTACACGTCCCTCCTCTTGAACTCTGTCGTCCTCGACAGGCTTTTTGTGGCGACGTGCGTATGTTTGTATGGCTTGTTGCTCTCTTTGATTTAGCAAATTCGCATGACACAGCATGAATTCCTTCCATTGCTGAGACTTTACTCCGTCTTCTGGCGCCTGTCGATGATCACCTCATGCTAAGCACATTGAGGTGCACTATTGTTATGTCAGGGAGAGGTCCTCTGTTGGAGAGATCAATTTGGCATATGTGCCCAGATCAGAGAACATTGCAGACCCTTTCATAAAGGCTCTACCTAGGGAGAAGTTTGAAGCTTTGCACAAAGCTTTGGGCTTACTTCCTTTTGTGGATTGATTCCACATAGCTTCATATTTCCTTATACATGAGTGCCAACTCCTTGTTCACCCCATCATTCCCAAGGGGGTTTGTTGATATACTAAGGTAGTGATGTATGTGAACACACTAGGACCATCAAGGCGCTTTTTTCCCTCTTTAGGAGGTTTTTTCCCCTGGCTTGTATATGTGCCTATAACCCTAATGGGTCACTTATCTTTGTGCATTCTCTTGGTAATACATTCAATATTGTGTGTTTTGCTCCAAGCTTCTTCCTCTTCCTTGTGCTATTCACATGGTTCCACAAACCTCAAACTCCAACACAAAATAGAATAGGAACCTATTTTTAAACTAGGTTGGATAGTAAGTCTAAAATAGGCCATTAGCTAGTCAAAAACTATCAAAAGAACTAGAGAGCTCATTTTTGGGGCTAGCTAGTTCGAGATTGAACTTGTTTATGAGTATTTTATTCATCTTTTCAGTTCTTAATGGGAAGATTCCATTATTATACTCTTTGATCTTGCCTTGTGCATGCATGTATGTGTTTGTGTGTGCATTCTTGAGGGCTTCTCACTCATTCAATTATGCACTCTAATTGCTCATGGTCATCATACCATCCTCACGTCTCCACAGATTGATATTTATGAGGTGGATCTTCACCATGGTGGTACTTCCATTGTGTTAGAGTGACACCAAATTTGGCACCATTGTCAAGGAACACAATTGGAGGACGAGTGTGTGATGGTAAGATGTAGATTCTTGATGTTGGAATCATAACTAGGTATTTTTACTATTTTCTCCACATTATTCGTCACCATCCCCTTCTCCACAATCTCCACTCGCCTTTTCCTTCCATCTCCATAATTGCCAAAAATTTGAGTTTTTTATCATATCCCCACCTATCCCATTCATTCCTTCATTTCACTTGTGTGTGTGTGAGAGAGAGAGAGCTTTCTTGCTTGCTATGGTTGTGCATATTTTGAGAGTTCTTACAGGATTTGACTTCAACGTAAGCTTCAATAGCATCATCAGGTACGACAAGTCTTGTCTGTGCATTTTGAGGTGAAAGTTCTATCTATCATGATAAATAGAAAAATTTTTTAATTTTACATCATATGCATGATAGACACCTTCTTAAGAGCATCCCAAATCACTAGATGCAACCTAAAAATTCCCATTTTTTTGATCCATTGTGATAGTCACCATCTATTGCAATAGATACAAACCACGATAGACACCCATCTATTGTGTTATAAACATCTATCAAAACAAACATGAGTCTGAGATAGAGACTATTTATCATGATAGACTCATGTATCACCACAGATTAAAATAGACAACAGACATCGTCTATCATGATAGACCTATTTATCATGACAAACAAGCCTTACAATAGATGATAGATGCCCATCAATCAGGATAGACCTATCTATCATGATAGACAAACCATCTAACATGATAGACACATGTTTATGATAGATGATAGACTTGTCTATCATGACAGACAGACCGTCTATCACAATAGGCTGAAATTGTGATAGAGCCGCCTATTGTGATAAACATCATCTATGTGACAAACAAGAATTTTATACTTTTTTATTTGCAAATTAAGAATATCTTTTGGATCTAATTTTGAGACTTGTTGAGGGATTTTTTCAAAGTTTTTGGAGCTAATTAAGTAGTAAATGAAGGTAGAAGTGCAAAGAAAAGCTTGGCAGAGTGGCCTCAGCATCAGAGCAGTTTCAAAGTAGAAGACTTCAAATTGGTAGATCTTTCAACCCCCTCGATCAATTTTAGCTTAGGCTAAGTGCATATAGGTGTATTGATTAATTAGGGAAATTATAGGAACAACCTAATTTCAAGAAACCCTAATTCACCCAAGTCAAAGAGATAAGTAGAGTAAGTGCGATAACCCCTAAGGGAACAAGCATAATTGAGCGATTAAACTATTGGTGCAAAGTGCAAGCCTACACATTTGGCTAGAAGTTCATGAACAATTGAAGCTCCATGGAAACCATTGCTAGGAAGATTTTATCCTTTACATTTGCAAAAGTTATTTTTAAAACTTGGAAGAATCTTTGTAACTCTCAACAAAATCATGGAGTTTATTAGTCGAGAGGTCACGACCTTATCTTAGAGAGAATAACTCCTAGATTAGTGGATTACTTTTAGAGAGAGCCAAAAGTTTAATTCAAATCCAAAATTGAATGTAGCACTTATAAAAGTGGCCTGAAAAAGTCGCGGGTAGAACTCCCAATCCCCGAGTTCTGCATTATCATATTGTAAGAGAGTGAGGTCTACATTGTAGCCTACACTACTCATCATCATTAGGCTATGATTGTCAAGCCTATGATCTTGTACAACATTGTTCATTAATACAATAGATCTAGATTGTCCATCTATGATCTCTCTGTTATAGTGCTCAAAAATTTTGAAGGAAATCTATTCAGCCAATGTGGAGAAAAGAGCGTCAAAGCACTCACTCATCAAACTCTACATAGGTCCTAAAAAATCAGGGGTAATGATTCAATTGCTAAATTGATTGCTCTGTGTATAGTGCATCATTCTAAGTGATTCCACTTGGAATCATTAGCTTAGTAAGCTAATTAGATACATCTAAAAGGAATTTTTCTAATTCCTACTGTACTGGTAGCACTGAGCATAACAAGCAGCAGGTGTGTGATAAAAAATAGAAGGTTTTTCATTAATCTTTCAACTTGGAAGTAGTCTATTTTGGTTCAATCATTTCTCACATCATTTCCAAAGTACATAGGCACTTATTTAGTGTCGTTGGAAATATAAGAGGGCCCACAAATCAATTATGAAGCTACAAGGGGCTGGTACAAAGCAAGATTTGGTAGTACCTACTCATTTCTTGGAGTGTCTATCCATCTATCCCAACAGTGGTATCAGAGCAAAGCTAAGGTAAAATGGGAGATGGTTTTCCTTCTTTCATTGATACTTTGGATAGGAACAACTATCAAGAATGGTCCTTCAGGATGATGACATACTTACAAGGAAGGAGCCTCTATGGATACATCTCAGGAGATGAGGAGATGCCCATATTCAAAAGCAAAGGACAACCTACAAGAGAGGAGCATGAAAGACTCAACACATGGTGTTCCAAGGATGCATTAGCAAGGTCCTACTTACTTAACTCAATCTCTGATTTTCTTCTTCCACATATTAGGAACTGTAAAACATCCCAAGAGACTTGGGAAACATTTTCTTCATATTTCTCTTCCAACACAAGGGCTAGGAAGAACCAATTGTGGATTGAGTTTACCACTCAAAGAAAGCAACCTAAGCAAGGCATCTCAGAGTATGTGACCAAAGTCAAAGATGTAGTTGATCAATTGGCAAGCATAGGAGAAGAAATTGAAGAAGAGGAGATTGTAAGACAAGTAATCAATTGTATTAAAGCTTATGACAAATGGGAGAGCTTCACAACTGCCATGGACTTGTACAAGAGGTAATAGCTCTTCTGCCCTATACACTGATAAAAGTAAAGCCAAAGAGAAAGGGAAGACCAAAAGGGTTGAAGATGAAGGAACTACCTCCCAAGCCAACTATGCAGGGAGAGGTAGAACCTCAAGAGGAAGGGGCAAAGGAGGTAAGCAAGGTAGGGGGAGACCTTATAACTCCTCACCATGTAATATTTGTAGATTTTCAAATCATACTTCAGATGAGTGTTACAGGAACTTCAAGAATCAGAGAGGTAGAGGATATCAAAGAGGTGGATATACACAATCAAGAGGAAGATTTAATCACCATCAATGATACAATAACAACTCCAACAACAACAACAACTACAATAGAAACTACCAAGGAGGCTACAAATCAAGAAAGGATTATAACAACTACACAGAGGAGCAAGAAGATTCTCTTTTGATTATGAACATAACTTTAAAACCAGGTATAGAGCTCTTTATGGATTGAAGCAGGCACGTAGGGTCGGGAGCCATAGGTTGACTACTTATTTTCAAGATCAAGGATTCATCATGAGCAAACCAGATACATCTCTGTTTATCAAAAGAAATAATTCAGAGGTAATATACCTATGTGTATATGTTGATGATATCATACTCACAGGTAATGATGCTAATGGCATCAAACAGATTAAGAATCAGATGATGTAGGAGTTCAAAATTACTGACCTTGGATCACTAAAATACTTTCTTGGACTTGAGTTAGTCTACACTAACTCTGGGATTTATATTACTCAGAGAAAGTATATACAGGACATGTTGAAGAAATTTCATTTGCAGGGTGCCAAAGTTGCAAGTACTCCAATGGAGGTAAATCAAAAGCTAAGTGCTCATGAAGGTGATGTGCTTGAAAACATTGCAGGTTACCAAAGCATATTGGGAAGCTTGAACTATGCTACATTGACAAGGATTGATATTGGTTATGCAATAAGTGTTCTAAGCCAGTTTATGCACAAGCCTAGGGCACCTCATTTGGAAGCTTCTAAAAGGATTTTGAAGTACCTTAAGGGCACTGAAAATCAAGGATTGTACTTTCCTTATACCTCAGACTTGGACATCAAGATATACTCAGATGCAGATTGGGCAGGATGCAAATATGATAGAAGAAGTACCTCAGGATACCTATCTTTTGCAGGTAACAAACCTATATCATGGTCTTCAAAGAAGCAACCTACTGTTGCTTTATCTTCTACAGAGGCAGAGTATAGAGGATTGGCCAATGCTACTCAAGAGGCCATACGAATCAGACTATTGTATACAGATTTAGGTTTATACTACATCTCCAATGATTTTTGGAGACAATACCAGCTCACTAAGTCTTGCAACAAATCCCATTTATCATGCTAGGACCAAGCATATAGAGGTACACTATCATTATGTAAGAGAAAAACTATTGAGCAAGGAAATTTAGCTAGCCTATGTGTCAACAAATATGCAATGTGCATACTTATTGACTAAATATTTAGATGGTACAAAGCTTTGCAGGTTTAAGTCAATGATTGGATTGCAAGCATTCATGAAGATTGAAGATGAAGACCAAGCCAAAATGTTTGGCTTGAGGGGGAGCTGTTGGTGCAAAGTGAAAGCCTACAGATTTGGCTAGAAGTTCATGAATAATTGAAGCTCCATGGAAACCATTGCTAGGAAGATTTTATCCTTTACATTTGTAAAAGTTATTTTTTTAACTTGGAAGAATCTTTGTAACTCTCAACAAACTCATGGAGTTTATTAGTTGAGAATTCATGACTTTATGTTGTAGAGAATAACTCCTAGATTGGTGGATTACTTTTAGAGAGAGCCAAAATTTGAATTCAAATCCAAAATTGAATTTAGCACTTATAAAAGTGGCCTGAAAAAGTCGCGGGTAAAACTCTCAATCCCTGAGTTCTCCATTGTCATATTGTAAGAGAGTGAGGTCTACATTGTAGCCTACACTACTCACCATCATTAGGCTATGATTTTCAAGCCTATGATCTTGTACAACATTGTTCATTAATACAATAGATCTACATTGTTCATCTATGATCTCTCTGTTATAGTCATTCATAACTGTCAAATTGTACTGCTCATATCTCAGCCATTTCTCCACCATTTTCAATGTTCTATAGATTATTGTAATCAGCTCAAAGTTATCTACATGCTCACAAATTTTGAAGGAAATCTATTCAGCCAATTTTGAGAAAAGTGCGTCGAAGCACTCACTCATAAAACTTTGCAGAGGTCCTTAAAAATCGGGGGTAAGGATTCAATTGCTAAATTTATTGCTCTATGTATAGTGCATCATTTTAAGTTATTCTACTTGGAATCATTAGCTTACTAAGCTAATTAGATAAATCCAAAAGGAATTTTTCTAATTCCTACTGTACTGGTAGCACTGAGCATAACAAGCAGCAGGTGTGTGATAAAAAATAAAAGGTTTTCATTAATCTTTCAACTTGGAAGTAGTCTGTTTTGGTTCAATCATTTCTGACATCATTTCCAAAGTACATAGGCACTTATTTAGTGTCATTGGAAAGATAAGAGGGACCACAACTCAACTATGAAGCTACAAGGGGCTGGTACAAAGCAGGATTTGGCAGTACCTACTCATTTTTTGGAGTGTCCATCCATCTATCCCAACATAAACAAAAAGTAATGATAAAGGAAAAATACTCGTGATGACATGCTAGTAAAAACAAGACCTTAGACAAAATGAAATCTAAAGAGAATAAGTAATTGACACATAAAGAACCCTACAACGTGGTTGTACTCTAAAGATTGAGAACCAAGTGGATCAAATCAACAAACCTTAGATCAGCTAAACATATAGAAAAATTGATAGACAAAGCATCAATTCATCTGTACTAGTGACTCAAAGATTTCTTTTAGCATTAAGAGACCTACAGGTAGTTCCAGGTTGGCATAATTAGAAACCCCAAAAAATCCCTATAAGACTCAGCTTGAATACATTAGAACCAATCACTTAGGTGCATGCATCTATGAGGATGGTTTGAGATGATTGATGGTACAAATTAGGAATCTAGAGCAACCCTTTGGAATTTATGACCCCATGGGCAAATTTGGAATTTATGACCCCATGGGCAAATAAGCATGTATGTGGTAACCAACCTACCTGATAGGATGGATGAATTTGGATCTATCATACTTGAGTATGAATTAGGAGGTTTAGATCATGAGAGCAAATAGCAAGAACCAAGAACCCCTAGAGGCAAATCAATTCTGATGAGGATCATCAAACTTGAATGCATCCCTCAAGACAATACTAGCATAGATCTTTTCATGAATAGGGAAAGTGATGAGGCATTTTGGAGATTTAGGCCAGATAAGCCTAATGACGTGGATGGAGTCACTATATATGAGTTTAGCATCCTAATGTTCCAAGTAAAGTAATCTATTTGGACAACATTTTTGAAAGGATGTATGTTGTTATAGAGCATAGTAGACAGTCATAACTTTACACAGACACCATAGGAAACTATTAGGTTAATAGGACATAGGTTCAAACAATACATTGAGAGATGTCCTATCCTAGAGCTACCTACTCAAGATAAATAGTTTTATTGTTCTTAGATGGTTTATTGAGTGGAAAGTTAAGATCTTATGTCTATTTCAAGGAGCCATGAACCCTAGAGCAATGCCTAAGAATATGTATGTATATTAAGAGAAACTTGGGAGACAAACTAGAACTTTCTAAACTCTATAAGAATATAAATTACTCCACTAGTATCACATCCAAACCCATGACATCAATAGATGAATTGGCCAAACAAGTGGCTCGAAAGCTAGGATCCCAAAGCAGAAAAGCTCAAAGAGTGATCATAGTGAGGCATTGCTACACTTACAAAGGTGATCACATGGCCAATGTATGTCCAATGCAAACTTAAATCCAATAAACTTGAAAGCCTAGTACTACACAATTGAGAGAAAATACAAAAATCACATGGCTTAGGATTTCCCCTATAACAAACATGCAGTTAGGCAAAACTACCAGTAGCCATACCAGCAACTAGGTAGATATCAAAATCAGTATCAACAACAACCATACTTTAGGCCACAATAACAATACTAGCCACACGATCAAGCTAGACCAAAACTAGTGCTAGGAAAGCACCCATCACCCCTTGCCAACATGATCTTAGTCAAGTATGCAAAAACAAAAAACAACCTAAGCAGAGCAATAGTGCCAACATTGCCATTGATCTCATATAGTGATCCTAATGCTCAAGGTTTTGATTCAACACATGGAGATAGCCCATTGTCTTCTTACACAAAAGCTCTTGAGCATAATGAGGCCTATCAATATGATACATCATTAATAGAAGCTAATTGGGAGCTAGAATACTTCAATGTGATGTACATGAATCCAAACCTTAGACCCCAAATGAGATAGATGAGACCTTAGTCCCCTAGAGGATCATGCTACAAATGTCAAGAAGATCACTTCATTCATGATTGTCCACTTCCTCCACTAGGGCAACTTGAATCCATAGTGATTCAAGGTTTCTGTCCTGAATGTGGAAAGGAATATTTCCTAAGAGACTAAACTAAAAATATAGCAAACACTTAGAAAATTATGCCAATTAACGTGATTGGCTTGGTAGTAGAACCCAATGGAAGTGCAACTAATATATGGCTCTTGTACATGTAGTTACAAGAGCACAGTCTCTACAAAAGACTCTAGACATAGAGCAAGAAAAGAAGTTAGAGGCTAGCGAGTCATAGAGCACAAGGCAAAAGAGAACCAAGACTTGTAAAGATAGTCGTAAAAGGATGAAAAGGAAATGGGCTACAAATTTGAGTGAGCTAGAAAAAAGCCTTCAAGAAATTAAAACAAAAATTGTAGAACTTGCATCTCAAACTCACTCTCGAACAAACCCACCATCCAATCCACCACCTCTCATCCCACCATCCATCCCACCTGAGAAATTAAAACAAAAATTGTAGAACTTGCATCTCAAACTCACTCTCAGACAACCCCACCACCCAATCCACCACCTCTCATCCCACCATCCAGGAAGGGTCAAACATCCCTGAGTAGGATAAATGTTATCCTTGAGTGGACGTAGAGATTGAGAGGACCAAGCTTTGTGCAAAAATAGTAGAATTAGTTGAGGTTATGTTCGACGTAATCCGTCTTTTCAATCAGACAAATTGAGTGAAACTAGAGTTGCATTTAAAAGGACTATTGGAGAGATTAAAGAAATTGTTCATTACACCATAGACCTTAACCACTACAGAGGCTCAACATAGTGAAAGTGAAAAGAAAATCTTACTCCCATAGGAATCTTTCATTCGTAACTCTAGAAATGATGGAATAAATTCCCTTATAAATCAGTGCTCCCAATAATTCTTAAGGGAAATATAAGAGGAGAAATGGGTTGAGGAGAGAGAGGATCCTCCTTCTATTCAAGAAGTAGATGATCTTCATGATCAACTCCCTCAAGACATTCCCTCTATCTATGAAGAGAAGGAACATGTGCAGTCAAGCGAGTGATTAGACTTCAAATCCAATTCCTTATAAGAATTGCCTCAATTCATGGGCCTCTGGGAATCTAAATATATTCAGATGAGAGCTCCCACACTGATGATTAGAAACTACTCAAAGTCAAACTGGAGTTGTAGAAGCATATAACAAACCAATTGCCAGAAGCTACTACTCCCCACTCTCAGGTAGGAGTGCAAAAGAAAGTACCAAAGATACCTGTAGACAAGATAGGAGATATCAGCAAATTAGAAGAAAAAAATACTAATCTCCCTATTACGCACATGTTGGAATTCGAGGTCTACGGAAGCATATGAAAAACACAAGGAAGAAGAAGAAGAAGCTTTGAGCACAACACACAATATTGAATTTATTACCAAGTGAATGAATTAAGATCAATAACCCTTTAGGATTATATGCATACATACAAGTCATGAAAAAGAAACCCTTAAGAGGGAAAAAGTGCCCTGATGGTCCTAAGTGTGTTCACACACATCACTATCAAAATATATCAACAAATCCCCCTAGGGAGTGATGCGGTGAACAAGGCGTTGGCACTCATGTATAAGGAAGTTCCAAACTATGTGGAAAAAGATCAATCCACAAGAGGAAGTAAGCCCAAAGCTTTGCAGAAAGCTTCAAACTTCTCTCGAGGCAGAGCTTTTATGCAAAGATCTGCAACGTTATCTTGTGTGGGCACATATGCCAAAATAATCTCTCTAGTAGAGAATTGATCCCTAACATAATGATAATGCACTTCAACCTATTTTTTGCTAGCATGGAACACATGGCTCCTTGCAATTGCCCATGCACTCTATCTGTCAGTGAAGATGGTGGTGTTAGAAGAGTGACCAACACCCAAATCAGCCAAAAGGCATGTGAGCCACACACACTCAATAATCATTATGAAAGATGCCCTATACTCAACCTCACAACTAGAAGTGGCCACAATAGGATTCTTCTTGCTCAACCAAGATATGCATGAGCTACCATGCATGAAGCCAAGACCACTAGTGGACACACGAGTGTTATAGCAACCAACCTAGTCAAAGTCAGAAAAAGCATGTAAATCTAGTAGTAGTGATCCCCCCTTGGGATAAAACAATCCAAGTAGTTGGGTACCACTCAAGTAGGGAAAGATGCGTTTAATCTGTTGGAGGATAAACACTCCTATGTGCACAACAAAAGCAAATGAACCCTCCTAGGATCCTGAAATTTTTCAGACATAGGTTCTGTATTTTCTGAGTTTCTCTGAGTATATGCAGAGACTGAAAATGAAATTTTGCAAGCATAAACTAGACTTTAAGAGCTTTCAAATGAGAGTAAACTCACTCCATTTGGATACTGGATGATGCCTCAACCAGCTGCAACAAAACAGATAACTTGATCTCTTCACAGAGTATGAGCTAACTAGATAGACACTGTTCTGGACATTTCTCTGCACATGTGCAGGCACTGAACCTGAGACTTATACCAGACAAAGTAGAACTTATAAGCTTTCCAACAAGACACAAATCATTGCAAATGGATTCCGGATGAAGGAGAAACAACAATTACAAGACCGGGGGGTCTGCCAAAAACATCTAGATAGATAGAGTGTGTAAAAGTGAAATTTCTGCAAAATATGCAGAGAACAGCTAGTAGGGCGTGTGCTTAAGCAAGGGGGCAGCTTGGGCACATATTTTCACAACTCTAAGTCATAATACAACTCATTAGAGGTTTTAAAGACCACATACTAACCTCTTTAACCAATCAAAAGCATATACATGTCAAAAGTGAGGTCCAATCACATCAAGAGGTGAGCTAAATCTTCTCTAATCAACTTCTTTCCATTATGGGCATAATTGGATGCCTCCAACTCGTGGAAATCAGCCTCCTTTGATTGTGGATGATGTGGAAGGTTCAATTTGGGGCATGTTCCCACACTCTTGAGCTTGAAAAACTTTCAACACTCCCCCTCAAGCTCAAGTCTTTTCCTTTTGTTGCTTCAGCCTATGTCTCTTATGTTGATACCTTCCTTGAATCCTCCAAGCTTTGTACCTTCAAGAAACTTTGTCATCATGTCTGCAACCTGCATTTTAGTGTTCACATACCTTATATCTAGCTCTTTTGCCATCACCTTTTCTCTAATGAAGTGGTAATGAACCTCTATGTGCTTGCTCCTTGCATGAAACATGGGATTGTTAGCTAGATAGATGCTTGAAATGTTGTCTCCATAAAGAGGAAACTCCTCCACTTCTACTTCCAAGTCCTTAAGTAGCTTCTTAAGCCATAATAGCTCACATGTAGCCAATGCTAAACCTCTGTACTCAGCCTCTGTGGATGAAAGAGCAACAGTGGGTTGCTTCTTAGAGCTCCAAGAGATCACTTTTGTACCTATCATGAAAACATAACCCGATGTACTCCTTCGATCATCCTTGCTACCTGCCCAATCAGCATCACTATATCCTTTGACACTTAGATCAGAATCATATGAGTAAAATAGACCTTGGTTGATGGTGTGCTTGATGTAACGAAGCACCTTTCCAGCTGCCATAAGATGATCATGAGTAGGTGCATGCAAAAATTGAGAGAGAAGACCTACTACATATGCAAGATCAGGTCTAGTGAATGTAGCATAAATTAATGAACCAATTATGCTTCTATATAGTGTAATATCTTGTATAGCCTCTCCTTGACCTGCAACCAACTTTGTATTGGGCTCCATGGGCTGAGAAAGTGGCTTACAACCACTCATACCAAACTTGTATAGCACATCCAACAAGTATTTTCTTTGAATCAAGAAGATGCAATTGTGTGCATAGATTACCTCTATTCCCAAGAAGTACTTTAGTGTTCCAAGATCAGATATCTTGAACTCCTTCCCTAGCTTTGATTAATACCTGCAATATCACTTCCTGTGATGATCAAATCGTCCACATAGATGCATATGTATACCGTCTTGTCTCCTTGCTTGTTCATGTAAAGTGATGGATCTGCAACACTTTCTTTGTATCCACAACTTGATAAATAATCCACTAACCTCTGATTCCAGGCCCTTGGGGCTTGCTTTAGTCCATATAATGCTTTCCTTAGCTTGCAAACATGATTTGGGTACCTCATATTAGCAAATCCTTGAGGTTGGCTCATGTAGACTACTTCTTCAAGCTCTCCATTGAGGAAGGCATTCTTCACATCCAACTGATATAAGCTCCATTTCCTTGATGTGGCCACTGCAATCAAAGTCCTAATTGTTGGCATCTTGGCTACGGGGCTGAAAGTTTCATCATAATCTATCCCATAGCTTTGGGAGAAGCCTTTCGCCACCAACCTTGCTTTGTACCTAGCAATGGAACCATCTGAATTTCTTTTAATTTTGTAAACCCACTTATTACCTATCACTTTCATGCCTTCTTGAGCTGGTACCAAGCTCCAAGTATGGTTCTCATCAAGTGCTTTGAGCTCTTCCTTCATTGCCTCTTGCCATTCCTTGCAATCCTTAGCTTCTTCAGAACTAGTTGGTTCTTTGTCCTTGATTACCTGAGTCATGTATGCATAATGCTTTGCAATGAAATTATCATATGTTAACCTTTGTACTGGATATCTTACTCTTGAAGACCTTCTTTCACTTCCTTTTGGTGTGGTTGCCATCTTCTTTCTTTGTTTTGCCACTCCTGGAGTTTGAATTTCTTCTATCTCTTCATCTTCCAACATGCTCTCGTCCACATAGCTTCCTTCTTCAACTGAAATCTTCTCTTTGCCTTTGACTTTGCTTCCTTCAGAGCTGGTCTCTCTTTCCCTAAGCCTTCCACTCCATGGTGAGGGTGTCCTTGTGTTGCATGAGTTGCTTGGACCACTTAAATCCATGCTTTCTTGAACTCTATCATCATTCTTCAAATCTGTCTCACCTATGTCTTCAACCTGCAATGGACTCGTGCATGCATACCAAGGCTTCAACTCATCAAAGACAACATCCCTACTTACCTTCAGCTCCTTGGTGATGGGGTTATAGCATTTATACCCCTTTTGTTCCATAGAATATCCCAAAAAAATACATCTTTCAGATTCGGCATCTAACTTTGACCTCAACTCTTGAGGTACATGTACATAGCATATACAACCAAAGACTCTAAGATGTGAAATGCAAGGTTTTCTTCCACTCCATGCTTCCTCAGGGGTTAGATGATGTATACCTGATGTAGGATATCTATTCATGATGTATGTGGCTGTATATGTAGCCTCTCCCCAATAACAATGCGGCATATTCATTTCGTTGAGCATACACCTTGCTACCTCTGCTATGTGTCTGTTCTTTCTCTCTGCTACCCCATTTTGTTGAGGGGTATACCTGCATGTAAATTGTCTTTTGATGCCATTGACCTGCAAAAATTCAGAAAATTCATGGGAGAAGTACTCTCCCCCTCCATCGGATCTCAAAGTTTTGATAAACTTGCCAGATTCGTTCTCCACCTGTGCTTTGAATTTCTTGAAGTAGTGGAACACATCTGATTTGTTTCTGATGCAATACAACCACACTTTTCTTGAAAAGTCATCAATGAAGGTTACAAAATACCTATTTCCAGCAAGGGATGCTTCTCTTGTTGGACCCCAAACATCCGTGTGAATGAGGTCTAAAACATTTGCACTTACATAGGTACTCTTCTTGAAGGGTAGCCTTGATTGTTTTCCTTGTTGGCAAGCTACACAAATTTCATGCAACATTTTAGATGTAAAATTTGGTAGACCTCTTACCAAGCTCCTCCTTTGCATGTCCTTGAGCTTTTGTAGGTTGATGTGACCTATTCGTTTATGCCATAGATCCAAATTTTCTATCCTCTTGTCTCCATATGTGACATACATTGAATGGTGTGGCTGATTTATGTCCATTGTGAACATTCTCCCTTGCTTTTTAACTTTTGCTATGAGCTTGAAACCTGCCCTTCGATCCTCAACAAAACATCCTCTTTCATTGAACCTAACTTGATAGCCTTTTTCTACCATTTGACCTACCGAAATCAAGTTTTTGGTAGTAGTAGGGACATGTAATACCTCTGATAAGCACTTCGGTCTTTGATTTCCTTCCAAACTGATATCTCCCACATGTTGAATGATATGCTCTGAGTTATCACCTGTTTCCACATGCCCTTGATGCTTTGGGACCTGCAAATTACTAAAAAACTCCTTTCGACATGACATATGATTGCTACATCCACTGTCTACATACCATACATCTTCACTAGCTTGAGTTGTATCTTCACCATACCTCATGGCAAGTAAATAATCATTCCCTTGGCTGGATGATGTGTTTGCATAATTACCTTGCCCTCTATAATTGTTGTTGTTGTTGCTTTGATTCCGTTGTCTTTGAGCTCTATGATAGCATTCATTTGCAAAATGACCGGGCTTACCGCATACAAAGCATCCGTTTGAAGTGGCTTGTCCTCTTCCACCAAATCTTCCACATCTTCCTCTATTTGTGGCTCTTCCACCTCTTTGACCTGCATTTTCTTGTTGTCCTTGCCCTCCTTGGTTGCTTTGATATCTTCCTCTTCCTCTTGTAGCACCTCGGTTGTGTCTTCCTCTTCCTCTACCTGCATACAACAATTGCCCTTGGCTATCCTTGGCATTATGACCACCAAGGTTCATCTCCTCTGTCACCATGAGAGTGATTAGTTGATCAAAATCAAGAAGAGAGTCCCTTACATACACTGAAGTTGTGAAAGCCCTCCATTTTTCATCATCCCTAAGTCCATTTAGGGTGTGGGCGACAAGATCGTCATCATCTAGGGCACAACCGATTGACCCTAGTGCATCTGCAAGCTCTTTAACCTTTAATATGTAATCATTAGCACCTTGAGAGGGGCTTTTCCTAAGATTATTTAGCTCATTCTTGAGCTGAATTTTTCTAGCTTTTGTGGAGGTTGAATACAATCTCTCCAAAAACTCCCACACCTTCTTCGATGTATCCAAATCTTGAATATGCCCTACCATAGAGTTGCTAATATGCTGAGATAAAATGAAAATGACCCTTTTGTCCCTTTCATCCCACTCTCTTACTGCTCTTCTCTGGTCATTGGTTGGATTTATCTCATCTATGTAGGGTTTTGGCTCTCCGCCACTCACAAGTCCCCACAAACCTTTCCCCATCAAAAAATTGCTTATTCTAAATCGCCATGGTTGGTAGTTTCCTTTCTCGAGCTTCTCAATCTGAGCATTGAGATCAGCCATGGTGCCTCCTAACTCTTTTGAACCTTCCCCTTGATGCAATGAAGTTGAAAAGGATGGCTTTTACCTCACAAAATAGAGCTCCGTTCTTTGCTTCCTTCCTTCAAACTTTAATGAAGTCTTTACTTCACTTCAGTAGCTCCTTCTTCTCTCTTTGATACTCCACTTATAGCTCTGATACCACTGTTAGAGGATAAACACTCCTATCTGCACAACAAAAGCAAATGAACCCTCCTAGGATCCTGGAATTTTTCAGACATAGGTTCTGTATTTTCTGAGTTTCTCTGAGTATATGCAGAGAATGAAAATGAAATTTTGCAGGCATACACTAGACTTTAAGAGCTTTCAAATGAGAGTAAAATCACTCCATTTGGATACTGGATGATGCCTCAACCAGCTGCAACAAAACAGATAACTTGATCTCTTCACAGAGTATGAGCTAACTAGACAGACACTGTTCTGGACATTTCTCTGCACATGTGCAGGCACTGAACCTGAGACTTATACCAAACAAAGTAGAACTTATAAGCTTTCCAACAAGACAAAAATCATTGCAAATGGATTCCGGATGAAGGAGAAACAACATAATCACCTACCAATGCTTGACACTTGGGTAATGCATAAAACTACTCTTTTATGATATAGCAAACTGAATATCAATTCCAGTTATGCATAACTAAATCAAGCATCAAACAACCTACTGATAGAGAACAACATCAAATGCATCTCCAACACCATGAAGACTCATTCATAAACTTTTTTCCATAGGTGTGGCAATATGTTTGCAATCTTCAAGGCCAAAACACTCTAATAATGTTTCAATATATATTTTTTTGACACAAACTTATTCCCCCATCAAATTGCATAAAGTAAATTCCCAAATAATGATGCAAATGCTTTTCATCGGGACCAGTGAGTAGCATGTCATCAACATACACAACAATGATCAAAAGCACATCATCTGCATGCTTAACATATATGGTGCTTGTAGTTGGGATGTTCTCAAAACCATGTGCAATCAAATAGGCATGTATCTTTCCATACCAAGCACATGGTGCTTGCTTCAAACCATATAATGCTTTTTTCAACTTGCACACTTTGTTTTCATGAACTTTTTACACAAAACCACATGGATGAAATACATACACTTCTTAATGTTAGTCACCATTCAAAAATGTAGTTTTAATGTCCAACTAATGTACATTTCAACCATGATGAGCTCCAAGTGCACAAATGCTATGAATGATATTCATTCGACAAGTGGTGCAAAGGCCTTGTCAAAATCAATGCCTCTCTCTTGAGCATAACCTTTTGCAACAAGCCTAACCTTATACTTGTCAATTGCTCCATCAACTTACATTTGAGCTTGTATACCCATTTAGTGCCAATGGAATTTTTGCTTGAAGGCAAATCACATGAAGACCAAGTACAATTCTTCATAGTAGGATCATATTCTAATTACATAGCAGCCATCCAATTTTTTGAATTTTTTGCTTCATCAAAAGAAACAAACTCATTCTCGTCACAAAGAATAGAGGAAGCCATGATGAAACAGGCTCATTCTCACCACAAAGACTAGAGGCAGACATTCCATAGCAATCTGATGCAAAATAAACACTATGAGATCCTAAACAAGTATGATATGATAGAGGTGCATCTAAGTGAAGTATTTTGATAGTGATGCACCACGGTGCGCTCTCCTTCTTGAGATCTCCATGATGCTATCCTCGGAGCAGAAATCCAAGCTCCTAGTGCTGCACACAGTACTCCACATAGAGGGTGCAGAATATGCAAAAAAACACAATACATACTGAGCACAAAGACAGACTCCTTAGGTCTTACAAATGCGATCGATCTTTTTAGTATGTGACTGACCAAGCCACTATATGTTTTATCAAAGAACATATACAAAGAAGTGTTCGGTGGACATTTGGCCTTTCACATGGACACTAATGGTAACAATCTCCCACTAAAGGCCAATATGGTCAAAGTAACTATGTGAGAAAAATAAAGAATGACAAAGAATACCTGAGTGTAAGCATACAAACTATACCCCCCACCTGATGGGCATGTTACACAATATACAAGTGACTATGTAAGATCATGAAGCAAGTAACCCCCATCAAGTGACAATAGTATCGAAAGCTATCCTGTGGTAGAGCTTTAGTCAAAGCATCTGCAACATTATCTTGAGTGTGAACCTTCTCAAGAATAATGCACTCAGTGGCTAAGAAATCTCTAATGAAGTGATACATCACCTCAATGTGCTTGATCTTTGCATGATAAACCGGATTCTTAGCCAAAAAAATGGCACTCTGACTATCACTAAGCAAACGAGGTTATTAGAGTTCCTTTTGCCGCTTCGAATTTTGATGCCGGACGCCATTCTTTTTATGCCTCAGCTTCACACGCGAGACATCGAGCTACACACAGAGATCTTTCGTTCTTCTATCCTCCCAGCCGCCGAATTGACTTCTCTTTAATGAATTCTCTTAAGTGAGTACTCACGTAGGGGACTTCTCTTGAGTCCCTCTCACTTTCTAAATACCATATTAAATAGAAGTGCATCCAAGTGATTCCATGTGGAGATTCACTCTTCATAAGCTATTGTGACATTTCCTTCCCCTTGAAAGCATTTTCGTCCTCGAAAATGTAGATGAAATGTCCGTAATGGTAGAAGAAAGTGCTCGGACTCCCCTGAACCCCATGTACTCTATGTACATGGTCATCTCTGTGTGTTGTTTCCCCATATCCTTCCCCTTAAGAAGCCCCATATGAGACCATCTCAAAGATGGGAAACCATATGAGTAGTGCTTACTATCTCCCAGGTACACTCCACCTCCAAACTATCACTCCCATAACATACAACATCATCCAAATGACCTAAGTCCATATGATGAATCCTCTATGGAGTAATAATATGAATAGCAAGTGCAATGTGTCAAAGTTATAAGCTTGACCGTACCATAATGGAGATAATAAACCATATGATCCTCTAAAATATGGAACAAAGTCCCATAACAAGTGACTCCAAACCTATCTAAGACTAAATGAAAGATTTCCCTCATAGCACTCTAGGTCTTCCTAACCTTGAGTGTAATCACAAGTAATGGTTTAACTTAACTATCTTGTGAACTATGCAAATCCATCATCTAGCTCATGGTAGTAAAATGCAACCTCTACATTTCACCAACCAAGAAGTCTGTGGTTTTTCATCCATTACCTATGGACTAAGTTCTATTGAAAGAGCATCTATCGGCACTTGTGCAAACTCTAATATTTCTCTTCCTTGTAGTTTGCCGTATGAATGCAAAAAGCATTCCCTTTGAGATTCAGATAATCCTTAAGTACCCATCCTCCTAACTGATTTTTACTCATCATCCTCATGATGTAACACCAACTAAGAGTTTGGTACCCTAATAGGTTAGATACATCTCTATCTCCTATAAACTCTAAGGAGAAGAGTCATAAATCTACTCCCAGTCTAAGTAATGTCAATTACTAGATCATCTCATCTAGTCAGACACCATCACTGGAGTAACATAATTTCTCCTCTCTAGAGTCTCCATGTGAGACTCAATCTAACCCTGATGATTAACTGATCTCCCTCTTGTCTTTGATAGAAGAGTGCCACTTCTATCTAGACAACCTAAAAGTGAGAAAGTAAAACTCTCTCTCTCTCTCTCTATATTCAATCTCTTCTAAGGAAAAGAGCTCTAGCAGTGGAACCTATTCCCCTTTCCCTTTCCCTTTGAGAGAGATTCTGTTGAATCCAATTACTCTAATCATCTATAATTGAGAACATGCACATAAGTTCTCCATATTTTTCCTTCCAAAATAGTGGAGAAAGAAACTCCCATGTGAAGGAAAATTATAATGAAAAGTAGAATAAATGAATTCCTTCTGAAATATAAACTAAGAGATGTTTTCTAAACACCTCTTCTATCTAAAGGAAAATATGCTCTATTCTTATCCTATGAAGAAATCATAGCTTCCTTTCCTTTTTCTCTTTCAAAGAATAGGAGCTAAAGTGAGGGCTCTGAGCTAAAGTGAGATGAAATATAAACTAAGAGATGTTTTCTAAACACCTCTTCTATCTAAAGGAAAATATGCTCTATTCTTATCCTATGAAGAAATCATAGTTTCCTTTCCTTTTTCTCTTTCAAAGAATAGGAGCTAAAGTGAGGGCTCTGAGCTAAAGTGAGATCTCTCATGGATCTCTGAGCTGATTCCCACTTTCTCGTTTCTTTAAAAGAGAAACTCGTGAATTTATTTAGTCCTCTCTTCCATAACTAATGTATAATCCCTCATTACACATATTCCTATGAAGATAAAGAATAAATTTTCTGTAACTAATGAAGGTGTATGTAGTGAAGAGTGGAGAAAATAAATTCCTAATAAGGGTCAAAGCCCTCTACTAAAATGGTCAGCAATGATGTGACATGATATCGTAAACACATGTGTATCCATAGTAAAGAACTATCTCCGCCAACCATACTCTGTGCATGGATCTATACGATCCAATCAAACTGATGGAATTATCCTTCCTGAGAAACTCAAAATGAGTATGTGATACCAATGGTGATAAAATCACCTATGACATTCTCTACTGGAAGAATAAATCTTCTCTAATCTATGAAGGATAATTCCTAATACTAAGGAGATTTCTACTAAGAGCTCTCCTCTGATCTAGTGAGACATGACGACATGAATGATGAGTCCTTTTCTTCCTGGCCATAGAAGAAGAATGCTCAAAGGGAAGTCGTTTCCACTGTCCCATACTAGTGAAAACTTCTTCCAATTCACGGTGTCATACCTACACTAAACTGAATATATATTACATATATATGGAATATATAGGTGGATTCTGATGAATCCCATATCCTCAACTCATATCTGTGGACTCAAATGAGTCCCATGTCCTCGAACTAGTTAGTTTGGTTCTAGTCAATATGTGACAATGGATATCCCTTTCTGTTCCAAACTAACTTGTTCCTCGGTACCAAGACTAGGTCTAAGTACCTGTCTGTAGATCCCGATATACATATATATGTATTGGGTACCCCAACTATTCTTGACTAAGGGATCTATGCTTTATACCATAGAGCTAGTGCCATGTCTGTGGCCTTCCTAACCATCACTCGAATCACATAAACACCCGTCGATGCTGTCTCATGAAACCCATCTTTGTGATCCCATCTTATTGGTTTCCTTATTAGTGTAGCAAAAATGTTTCACTACTTGCTCAAGTGATGTACATGAGTGAGACTAGTCACTCTTTGGGTATTCCTGATAATACCCTATACTTTCCTACTCATCATGTGAGACTCTTGTGAAGATACTAACTCTTCATTAACTTGGAGATTATCATAAATGTATCTCCCGTGTCCGTATGCAACTTCCTAAAACCTATAGGATGGCTTGTGCACATTTCTAATGGTGAAGGTGTAGCTCCCTCCCTTAGCAATCCTATGGTCTAAATCCATAAGGACTATGTATAGGGATCCTATTACTACTGAAGTTGCCTTATGTATATTACTATGATGGTCCTAAGTCCATCAAATACATGCTTACAAGCATGCCTAGGTCTTATGGATGTTTGCAGAAAGGCATGTTACCATGCCATAACATTCTTACCTAAAAGCACCTTCCTCTTCAGGTCCTAACATAAACTTTGAAGTTTCTGAAAACATCGGAGCACTCTCGAAAACATAAAGCATGGTCAGGTGATTACCAGAATAATGCAAATTTAGTCATAAAATGCATTAGTAATCCTTCTTTAGACCTGCAAAAACCATTTTAGGACCTGCAAACAATGAAAAACTGAAATATATAGCATGTGCAAAGAGCTCGAAGTGAAATTACTCAAATCCCCTTCCCGGTTTGAAAGTTATGGCTCCCGGAAGGTAGTCACCAAAAACTATTCAGACTTTGCAGACCTGTACAGACCTGCAAAAATAAATATTTTCCAAAACTTCTTTTCATAAACTGAAATTAGACCTTGTGCTCTTCGAAACGAGCCATAGCACGTGCAATTTGGAGTTTTCTAGCCCAAGATATGGCCATTCCAAGCGGGACATGCCAAACTAGTGGACTGTTGGAGGGGCTAGAAAAAGTGTGAAAAGCTGTACAGACTCTGATACCAATGTCGGGAATCGAACTCACAACCTCCCGGTTAGGAGTGCGATGGGCTAACCACTTGCCCCAAAAGCCATGGTTGAGGATTACTTGATAATCCTCTCTCTTAGGGCGTGGTTCAACCATCTCCTACTAGGATTATGTGACATTCCTCCCCCCCTTAGATTGAGCATTGCCCTCAATGCTCACTTGTGGACCTTCTTGAATCTCTTGGACCCACTTTCCATGCATGAGTGTTTCCACCAACCTCAAACTCCAGCCCATGGACCAAATTTGGACCTATCCCACCCTCCGTGGGTGCCCAAATGCCCATGTACCTTCATCCAAGATTAGTTTCACACTCACCACGGATAAGTGCTTCTTCCAAGTGCCCACGAATGTACCCTATCTAGATGTACCCTAGCAGGATGTACCCTGGCAGGATGTACCCTGGCAGGATGTACCCTGGCAGGATGTACCCTGGCAGGATGTACCCTGGCAGGATGTACCCTGACAAGTGTACCCTGAGACGCGCCACATCGCGCCGTTGTCATGCCCAATTTCACAACTAGGCTCTGATACAAATATTAGATTTCCTTTTGCTGCTTTGAATTTTGATGTCGGGCACCATTCTTTTTATGTCTCAGCTTCACACGTGAGACATCGAGCTACACAGAGACCTTTCATTCTTCTATCCTCCCAGCCGCCGAGCTGACTTCTCTTTAATGAATTCTCTTAAGTGAGTACTCACGTAGGGGACTTCTCTTGAGTCCCTCTCACTTTCTAAATACCATAATAAATAGAAGTGCATCCAAGTGATGCCATGTGGCACTCTTCCTATGAGGAGATTCACTCCTCATAAGCTATTGTGACAGAGGTACATGCTGAGGTAAACCCATATCACAAGCAAGATGAAAAAGCCACAATGCTTCGTTACATGCCTCACTTGTTGCAACATACTCTGATTCTATGGTGGAAACAACTGTACATTCTTGAAGACGAGATCTCCTAGAGATAGCACCTCCAACAAAATGAAAGATGTATCGTGATGTAGACTTACGATTGTCTACACAACCAACATAGTCAGAATCTATGTAACCAATAATGGATGCTTTCCCTCTACCTAAGCATATAAACTTGTCCTTAGTGCCACTCACATATCTTAAAACCATCTTGATCACTTCCCAATGTTTCTTGCCAGGATTAGACATATATATGCTCACAACTCCCACTGCAAATGCAATGTCTGGTCTCGTAGTTACAATAACGTACATGAGACTATCAACAGCAGACTGATAGGGAATTTTGTTCATGAATTCCTTTTCCTCATCTGATGTGGGGTAATCATCCTTGCTAAATTTCACATATGTGGGTAAAGATGTTCTCAATGCCTTTCCACCATGCATATTGAATCAATGAAGTACTTTGGACATGTACTCACTTTGAGACAAGTATATGCATCTTTTACTCCTATCATGAGTAATGCGCATGCCAAGAATATGTTTGGCCTCCCCCAAATCCTTCATGTTTAACTCAACTTCTTTTTGAGAATTGACAAATCATAAGAGGACTTCCCAACAATCAACATATCATCGACATAAAGTATCAAGCATATCAAGCTTCCATCTGAGCATCTCTTTGTGTAGAGACAGAGATCCTCATTGCTTCGAGAATAGCCTTGAGACTTCATAAAAGCACCAAACTTTTGGTACCATTGTCTAGGGGACTATTTAAGTCCATACAAGCTCTTCTTAAGCTTACAAACTAGACTTTCCTTGCTAGGAACTACATAACCTTCTGGTTGTTCCATATAGATATCATCTGTAAGATCTCCATGCAAGAAAGCAGTTTTCACATCCATTTGGACTAGCTCTAAGTCCTCCATTGCAATGAATCCACACAACATTCGCAAGATAGTCATCTTGACCACTAGAGAGAAGATTTCCTCAAAGTCAACACCATGTTGTTGCTTAAAACCCTTTGCAACGAGTCATGCTTTATACTTTGGAGAAACACTATCAAATGTGAATTTTAGCTTATATACCCATTTACATGGTAAAGCTTTCTTGCCCTTTGGCAAAGGTACTAGATCCCAAGTACCATTCTTGTGAATAGAATCCAACTCACTCTTCATGGCATGCTCCCACTTGACATGATTCTCTGTCTACATAGCCTCTTTGTAGCAAGAAGGCTCACCGACATCTATTAGCATAAAAAAATCTAAACCTAGAACATATCTATCAGGTGGATGTGAGACACGTGCAAAATGTCTCAATGGTTTCTGAACAGGAACATGTGCAAACTGATCTGAATGGAAATTCTCTTTAACATCCCTATGTGCAACATTTTTATGCATGCTAATCGGAGAACTAGTATCCTCAAACACCACTCTTCTCACTTCAACCTCCTTAATGGGCTATTTATGCATCTTAGACTCATTGAAAATGACATCACTACTTCTGATCACTGATCATGTTTCAAGATTCCATAAGCGATATCCAAATTGTCCTTCTCGACCATATCCAAGAAAAATGCATTTCTTTGACTTATGATCCAACTTTTGTCTAAGATTCTTGGGTATATGAACATATGCTTCACACCCAAAAACTTGAAGATGATCATAATATGGTGGTTTCCGTGTCCACAACTCTTGTGCCACTTTCAGACCTTTGGCAATACGAGGTGAAAAGTTAATCACATAAACTGCAGTCAATACTCCTTCTGCCCAAAAACCTTGTGAGAGGTTTGCATGATGCAACATAGAGACTACTCTATCTTGAATAGTTCTATTCATCCTCTTAGCTACACCATTCTGTACTGGGGTATTAGGAGCTGTAAAATCTCTACGAATCCCTCTAGACTGATAGAAAAGGCTGAATTCGTGTGAGGTATACTCACCCCCGTTATCTGAATGTAAAGCCTTAAGCTTAGTTCCTTTTTCAGTCTCAACTGAAGCAAGCCATTTTCTGAAAGTAGGGAATACCTCATCCTTCAATTTGATAGGATATACCCACACTTTTCTAGTAGCATCATCTATGAAAGTGACAAAGTAAAGAGAACTAAATAAATCTTTGCTATCTTGGAGATTATCAAACTGTATCTCCCGTACCTCTATGCAACTTCCTATAACCTATAGGATTTCTTGTGCACATTCCTAATGGTGAAGGTACATGTCCTTCCCCTTAGCAATCCAATGTTAAAATCGTGCTTCATATTTTGCCATGGTTACTTGCGAACGGCTGACGCCCATGCACACACAAAGATCACGTGTTCGTTCTTTCCTCCCAGCCATGCCGAGCGTATATCTCCACTCTCTCAAGAGTCACACATGACTCTGTCTATCTACCCAAAAATATATAAGTGCATCCCTTATGATGCCATGTGGAAAAGTCCTTTCTATGACTTTAAAGTGATATGATAGATATGATTCCACTGCCTAGCCTCGAGGAAATGACCTTCACCTGATGGCTGGAGAAGGATGAGGCACTGGGAACAGAGAGGAACTAGAAAACTACCCAGACAGAGGATATGAAAACAAAGGAAGGAACAATATGAGTGGCAAAAGAAGAGGATCTGACAAGGAAGATGGAAAGGGAAGTGCAAAGATTGGACACTTCTATATTAAGCGAAGTGTTGCATAGTAAAGAGGCACAGAAAAAGGAGCCCCAAAAATTTTCAAATTATGGGCATAAAATTTCTTCTTCAAATTCCTATGAAATACCTTTGGAACTATGTAAATGCACTAGAGGAGTTCTCTAGATGTATAAACCCTGATTATTGTAAAATAATCCTTGTAACATAGTAGGAAATTAGTGTTTTTTCAATAAAAGTGCCGGTCTCTAGTGTGAAAGGACCAATTTTAGGGCACATGTATATAAGCCACTTGGTGATTCTTGTAAGGAAATTTTTGCCATTGTGAGAATTGAAGCACAATTTCGAATTTGCCTCTTGCTTGCTGATTATCATCTTCTCCAAGAGCTTTTGTGTGTATGCAATGCTTGAAATGTGTGTGTAGGACTATTGTCTACCCCTTCCCATCACTTTTTTACTACTCTAGTGCGTGTGTGAGCCTTGAAGAGTTGTGGAGCAAGTGTTGGTGTTTCCTGCCATTCACTATTTTGCTCATAGCTTGAAGAACCTATTATTGACCGAATTTGGAGCTCTGAGCTAAGGGAAAAGTTCATATTTGTGCTTACTATTGTAAATGGTACCGTGACATGCATTTTCAGAGAAGAAGTGAGTTGGAGAGGTAGTTGAGACAAGTCACATGCATTGTAGCATTGATACTTCACTTACCATCATGTGTGCACACGTCTTCATACACTTGGTATGTCTAGTCTCTCGAATTGATAATTAAACATGTACTGATCCACGACTATATGCACTTGTGGGGCGATTGATTTACAGTCTCATCGACACAAGTCCTTAAGACTTCATGAGTTAGGTACACACATTTTCGGTGCTGTTGTCACGGATTAGCCCAATCATGGTGCCTTCATGATGGTTATAGCTAAGGAGTGAATGAATTGTACTTGTAGAGGTGAATTCAGTTAGTGGAAAATCATCAAATATTTTAGCACTCATTACTTCACACTTCAGGAGTGTGTGTAATGATTTTTTAGGTTTAGGTTTAGGAGTGAAGGAGTGAGGAAGAGTTAGGGTTTAGGGAAGAGAGAGAAGCAAGATGAGATTAGGCAGGTCACCACCAAAGAAAAAAATCCCAAAAAAATTATTATTTCTTTTTAGTTCAGACTTTTGACACCTCAACGGCCTTAAAAGAAGGGCTTAAATGAGAGAAGAGTCATTTGCTAGATGACTGGTATCATGAGTGTAGAGCAACCGGTATCGTGGAGTTTGTATTGTGGAAAGCAAGTACATTGCTGATCTTGTGAGCTCAAAACTAAGAAGAGATACTCTTGAAGGTGAGCCCATCAACCCTATAACCTCAAAAAATCAAAAGCACATTTACAAACGTGACTGAACACATATGTTTTATCGTGGGGTAGGACAGAAGGGCTGGATTGAGTTTTTGAGTTGCACACTCGGCTAAGACTAAAGAGGAGAGGGAGACAAACACATTGCACAAAAAATTTTGAATTTTTGGCCACTTTTGGCTGAAGTATCGCGATCGGTTGAGTTTTGGTATCACGATACCAAAATTCCCTAGTATTGCGATACTCGCCTGGTATCATATCGTGCATAACCACTTGAAGTATCATGATACCATCATGGTAGCATGTATCACCAAGTTCTCGTATCACGATGACGATTCGAGTGGTATCGTCTCGTGTGAAGTGTCATCCGGATCGAGGTATCATATCACCTAGGTCAAAATATCGTATCGTCTGCAAGATTGGTATCTTATCATTCACATTGTGGTATCATATCACCATCTACAATCGATTATTGTATCATGAGAATTCGGTATCATCTGTGTAGTGGTATCATATCGTGAGCATATCTGGTATCGTATTGTTGCAGTAGTATTGTATCGTGAGGCTGGTATCATGTCACGCTTCGAATTTCTTGGTATCGTATCATCTCTTGTGCTGGTATAGTATCATGTGCACTACTAGTATCCTATCTCCATATTATTTGTATCGTATTCTCAGAGAGGAGTGGTATCGTATCGTGCTATCCAGTATCGTATCACCCATCACTGGTATTGTCTAGAGCAATCCAGACAACCTAAAAGTAAAACTCTGAGAAATCTAAGGTGAAACTAAGGGGAAGGATAGGGAAGGAATAGACTTAAGAAGTGAATGAATTTAAGACCAGGATGGGTGCTAAGTAGTCGGAGGAGTGTAATTTCATTGGTAGGAAGTGTGGCCCAAGCAAGGCATCACTCAGTCTTCTCAGGAACATCCAATGACTCAGAGGAGGAACTACCCATGGCCTTAGAGGACATGCATGGTTTAATTCATAGGGAGGGATTTATGTCCACCATATAGGGAGAATACTAAACCTCTTTGCAATATGTATCCACTAATCGACAGGTTGTCCCTATTTACCTTGAGGGAAAAATAGGTCGGTAGCGAGAACGATGAATTCTACGGATTCAGCAATAGTTCCAAGACCTGCAATCAAGTATGAAGGAGGATTTTACATGGATAAGTTAGGTGAGATCTATGTAGTGACTAAAAATCCAGACCAAATCAACAAAAGAGGTGAACTAGAAGGACAAGGAACTTCAAGAAGACCTAATGATGGAGACACTATGACTACCCCAAGGGGCAAGTCCGTGGTAACTCAAGTCTTGAGAGGAGACCTAATGCCTCAAGATGATTATGTGTTGGATGTATATTTGATCCATGCGTCAAACCTACTTTTAGAAACCGATTCACCCACACCAGGAGAAGGGTTAAGCCTAGTAACTACATATGAGTTGAAAAATCTAGAGGATGATTCTAGAGTCACATACCTAGACCAAAATCAAAGGAGGTATTGGTCGATAGACGAAATTTATAGGTCTCAATTGAAATACATGGGGTTGCCTATATTCCCTCCTCGAGAGCAGGCAACTACCTCGCAAAACCTTTTTGGATCCCATCAAGGAACGGAGAATACCATGTCAGATAAAATGAGTCAACGAAGCATCCCTAACCGAACCCATGTTCAATTCACTATGCCAAGAACACATTCGCACAACCAAATAGGAAATATGAACGGGCCACCCACTACGCCTAGACCACATCCAAGTGTAGGACCAAGAGTGCATCTAGTTAGGCTAGCAATTCCTGTAATGATCAGACCCCCAGAGCCAGTGAGAAGGTTGAGACCAATCCAAGTCGCTAAATGCATGAGAAACCATTATGACGGCACAAGAGAGCCTTATGAACATATCACTGAATTCAAACAAGTGTTGCGAGCGGAGCAAGTTGATGACTTTTTTGTGCAATCCGAATCATTTGGGCTAAGCCTCACGGGAACAGCCTTAACTTGGTTCCAACCTTTGGATCCAAATCACTTTGGAAATATTGAACAATTCTTCCAAGAGTTTATTGGGGAATTTACCAAGCGAGGGATTAAGCACAACTCGTCATCTTTGATTCATAGTTTCAAACAAGCCCCAAGTGAAACTGTAAAAACAGCTGCTTGA
Organism: Ceratopteris richardii; assembly: GCA_020310875.1. Lineage (NCBI taxonomy): Eukaryota > Viridiplantae > Streptophyta > Polypodiopsida > Polypodiales > Pteridaceae > Ceratopteris > Ceratopteris richardii. The sequence goes on from CM035442.1 coordinate 129,417,867, forward strand.
AGATTTAACTAATATGTTGATAGATGCCCAATAAAAGAGAGGCCCTTGCAGCAAAAGATGATATCCCTTTTCTTAGATAGATTGACTAATGGGACATTGAGAACCTTAGTCTACATAAAACGATTGCAGACATTGAGTGAATGTCTACAAGAATGCATTGACCTAGAAGACAACCTAGAAAATGATCTCAAAAATACTCAAAGCTCCACTAAATCAGAAGATAGGAGTATGGTGACGTCTAGTTCAAGTAATGTGGAGGAATTAGAATTAGTAGTTAAGAAATTGGGAGTGCATGGACAAAGAAACTATCAGAACCCACCCATGAGAATGCCAATGATAAGAAGATGCAACCTATGCAGTGGAGAACATCCATCCCACACTTGTACAACGAGAGATTTAGGCATGCAACAACCTTACCCATACAATCGACAGCCACCACAAGGACCCAACCTTTACTATCATATTGAGCAAAAATACACCAACCACACTGCTGAAAATTTCCCGTTCAATAGACAACCAAGGATAGTAACTCAACCCCAATACAAACCTTATGGATATCCTCCTAGAGAGCAAGGTAGAGAGATTCCTAGATACAACCCCTATTCGAGACCACAAGGAGTACCCATGCCATATGACCAAGGAGGATATGGAAAACCACAACTAGTGTTAGGACAACAACCACCCCATCCACAGAATGTAGTGCTTGTGAAATACACTCAGTTAGAGGAAAACATGGAAAGATCCATAGCACCAGCTACACCTTTAGCTAGTGCAGAAACGACAAATTAGGGATATAAGTAGACCTAGAGAGAATTCTATCCTTATGTTGCCAATCTGCTAGAGTATGAACATACCTATGAACAACAATATTATAGTTATGAAGGCTACGACAACTCCTAGGGACATGAATATGTGAACCTGATGTATACTACACCTAAAGCACCAGCCCCGGTGAAACCACCTATTAGACCACCTGCACCAAGACCATGTTATAGGTGTGGCGGAGACCACTTCATAAGGGAATGCACATTGCCATACAACCCACAACCCCCTAGGTCATGGGAAGGATATTGCAATGATTGTGGCAAGGAGCATCTGTTTAGGGACTGCCTGAAAAACCCAAATATGGTTCATAACACTACCCAGATTAATGTAATAGAAGTTATTGAATCATTGAGGAAGTGACAAAGAATACACAGTGCCATTAAAAGCCCTTACTTGAGCTCAAGCCAAAAGACAAGCAGTAAAAGAACTAGACTCTGAACCTAAAATGGATAAAAGTATAGAGCCTAAGGTACAAATAGTGGAGGACTCAGAAGACCTACAAAAAAACTAACCCAACAAAGAAGACATAAAGTTGGAAGGCTAGAAGAGAAAAACTTAGGAGTAGATGGTTGAAGAAGAAAAATAAGGAGAATAAGAAAGCTGTAAAGGAAAGTAAGAAACCTCATGAGCTAGAAGTGCAAGGAGACGCTCGTCGGAAGACTCAAACACAGAAGCCAGACACACCAAGATCGATCCTAACGGATCCAAAGCCAGAAGACTTGGATATGTGGTTGAAGGCTTATCAATCTAGAATCACAACCAGACCAAGCATAGTGCAACATGAGAAACTCTATCCACAAGGATAGCTAGAGAAGGAGAGATTGACAATATGCAGGGAGCTCATAGAAATGACTTAAATCACATTAGAAAATACTACCCCAGTTCCTCCAAGGACAAAAATACCTGAAATCCAGTTCAATAAATGTCTAGAAAATAACACTAGAGAACAAGTAAGAATACCAAAAGAGGAGCATACTGAAGAAGAACAACAGAGTAACCAAGTCAAACAAATTTTTGTAATTCCAGAACTGGAGGCCAACTGGCCACAAGACTTGTGGGCCAAGATCCAAGAAGAATGATGGAAAAAGAATGAGAGTTCAACACCACCCTTTGAAGAACTAGACACTAGAGACACCCAACCGATACCAAATTTAGAGGAAGTGTATGAAGAAGTTTCCATTTTAGATCAAAATAGGGAAGATTCAAAGAGTATATCTACACTACCAAACTATATGGGGGAATACAAGAAAGGGTCTATAGTATTCCATGCTCCTACGATCCCAAGAAAGGAAGATGGGTCTCAAGATAAGACTTCACACAACTTAGCAGAGACTAAAAATACTAAGGTACAATGCTTGATGACAATAGAACAATTACTACGAGCCAAGCCCCAATTATGGGAGCAATTAGCTGGACACTTGAGAATAGAAACTGGAGAGCCTACAAAGGAAAAGAGAGAAGCTAAAGCTCCATCAACCATTCAAATCCCAATTGATAAAGTTGGAGAATTCAGTGAGGGTGACGAAGGAAACACATGTCTACCCATCACCTTTAACATATATATGACCAAATCCATCTTAGACACAGGAGCGGGTGGAGGCATAGCTACAAAAGAGATTTGGGAAAAATTGTTGGAATTTGGGGCCCCAAGATCATTCCAAACTAAAACCTTTTGAGCATACACACTTAATTAATTAAGATGACAAGTGAGAGATAGAAAGAAAGAGATCTTGAGACAAGGATAGAGAATGTAAGCTGGATGCTTACTCACTAAAAAAATAGATGTCCAAATTACAACATGGGAGTACTACTCAACCATATAAAGTGGTGCACTCATTAATGGAAGAATATCCAAGAAGATGATGATACAAAACTTTAGATTATGCTGAAATAATCTAAGTGTGTGAAGTGAATGAGCAAGGAAGCTAACCTTACCCTCACAAAATAGTGTAACAAAATTGTAAATCAACCAACCCTAATTTTGAGATTAGGATAAAGAAACCCTAAAAACAAAATATAAGGTTAACTCACAAAAGATAGTTACGACCACCTTGTAAGACTTCTTGCTCCAAGAGAGTAGCCTCTCCTTCACCAAACTCCACCTCCAAAGCTTCAGAACACCAAGAGCTGGCTTGTGATCTTTGAGTGTTTGTGATGCACACATAATGAGACAAGGTCCTCTTATATAGTGTTTGTAATCATTGAAAAGCAACCTTCTAAAAAACAAACCGTAAGCGATCGCTATTCTGAAAAGTAGTAACCGCTTAAATCGTGAAGATATTTTATATATTGTCAAAAAGCAGTTTATGAAAAAAACGTCTTCACAAAACATTGTGTTTAGTACTATGTCGGACAAGTTTTGAACCCGGATGGGTTCTTTGAAAGACATATGTCTCATCCACGTTGCTGCTCATGTTTTCTTGTGAAAGAATAAACACCATATGTATTGTTATGTCCATGTGCGAATTGAAGAGAGAGCTCATAATGTTGGAACATATTGACATTGCTTCCAACAATCCCTCCTTCAATGTCATATTGGTACAAGCTTTAGTAACCTGCAAATCTTCTCATGACTATCTCTAGTCAATGCTTTGGTAAATATATCTGCAATATTCTCACTAGAAGGAACATAAACCAGCTCAATGTGCTTCTTAGCTATCTGCTCTCAAATATAGTAGTAGTGTACCTCTATATGCTTTGTCCTTGCATGATGCACTAGATTCTTAGCTATAGCTATAGCACTCTAGCTATCTGTAAATAACTGAATGGGTTCATGTACTCTCACATCAAGATAACTAAAAATCTTTTGCAACCAAACTGACTCTAGAGTAGTTGTAAATGCTGCAAGATATTCACCTTCATATGATGAAGTGTCAATAGGGGGTTGTCTCTTCGAAAGCCATGAGATAAGACAATCTCCAAGATAAAAACAAAATCCACTAGTACTTCTTCTTGTGTCTTTATCACCTGCCCAATCATAATCTGAAAATCCTTTTAGTAACAAATGTGTAGATTTCAAAAATACCATAGCAAAATTTGAAGTTCCTTTCAAATATCAAAAGATCCACTTTACTGCTTTCAAATGTAACACTGTCAGATTTTGAACCTTGATACTTGAGAAACTGCAAACTGTATATCAGGACGTGTATTACACAGATATATCAAGCAACCAACTACTTGACTATATAAAGTAGCATCAAATGACTCTGCATCTGCTACCATCTATAAAGATGCATTCTGATCCATAGGTGTTTGCATAGGTTTAGAATCAACCATCTGAAAACTTTCCAAAAGTTTCTCAATGTACTTCTAGTGTGTCATATAGATACACTCATCTCGAAACAGAAACCGAATTCCAAGATAATAATGCAAAATGCCTAAATCAATCACATCAAATGTTTGCTTCAATTGTTCTTTGAAGATCTGCAAATCTTCATCTCTGGGACCTGTGACTATAATATCATCCACATAAATGATTGCTATAATCATCATACCTGGTTCAGCTTTAACATAAAGAGTTGGAGCTGCATCTGAGCTATGGAAACCAATGGATAAAAGATATGTATGTATCTTTTCATACCATGCTCTAGGCGCCTGTTTTAAACCATACAAAGATTTTATAAGCTTACACACTAAGTGTTCTTTACCTGTCTCTTCAAAACCTTTTGTCTGCTGAATATACACATCCTCGTGTAAATCACCATTAAGAAAAGCAATCTTAATGTCAAGTTGATACATATGCCAACTAAAATGTGTTGCTAAAGCAACTATTGACCTAATAATAGTCATCCTAGATGTAGGAGTGAATGCCTCATCATAATCAATACCTTTTTGTTGTGCATATCCTTTGAAAACTAACCCAGCCTTGTATCTATCAATAGTACCATCTGCTTTCCTTTTGATTTTAAAGATCCATTTTACACCTACAGCCTTCTTTCCCTCTAGTAACTCACATAGCTGCCAAGCTTGATTCTTATGAATAGAATCAATCTCTTCTTGCATAGCTTTTCTCCAAATAGGAATGTTAAGGGCATCTTTAACACATGTAGGTTCATCTTCAACAATCATAAAAGCCAAAATATCATGAATCTCAAAGTCTTCAACAAAACTTACATGATCTTTTTGTTGTTGCTGTCTAGTCTGACTTCTTGTTCTTATATGATCTTGTTGTTGTTGTCTAGTCTGACTCCTTGTTCTTCCAGTAAAAGACTTTATACCACTATCTTTCCAAGTCTGATATAACCAAGTAGGTGTATCTTTAAATAGTGATGAAACTCTTTCTGACACTTCAGCTTCCACAGGTTCTACAACTTGTCTTGTCGAGGTACTAGGACTTTTTGGAACTCTAACTTCTTCCATTTCTGGGACCAAAGTCTCATGTGGAACTGACTCTGTAGAAGGTTGTGAAATTCCCCTTTCGTCAACTCTTTCTTGAATCCTAGGAATTTTCACTTCTTCTTGATATGGCTGAACATGTAAATCCAACATCCTTCTAAAAAATCCATAGTCATTTTCACTAATGAACTCTGGAATTTATGCTTCTTTATCATAAACTTTATTTTTAGCAATATAAGCATTATGTGAAAGAATAACTTCACCTTTCTCTGGAACATAAAACCTATATCCTTTACTCTCAACAAGATATCCAATGAAAACAGCTTTCTTTGCCTTTACATCTAGTTTTCCTTGGTCCTTTTCCTCAATATGTACATAAGAAAGTGATCCAAACACTCTAAAGTAACTCACATTAGGTTTTCTACCATAGTAAGCTTCATAAGGTGTGATTACCTTTAAAGAATTTGTAGATGGCCTCTTTAAAATGTGGTTAGGTGTATGTACCGCATCAAACCAGAATTTTGGTGAAAGCTTCTTGGATGCCATCATGCTCCGCATCATCTCAACAAGTATTCTATTCTTTCTTTCTACAACACCATTCTGCTGAGGAGTATAAGCAATAGTAAGGTGTTGAGTATACCTTTCTCATCAAGAAATGTTTGGAACTCTTTTGTCAAGTATTCTCCACCTCTATCACTTATGACAATCTGGATAGTTTCCTAACTTTCAACTCTTTTGTCAAGTATTCTCCACCTCTATCACTTATGACAATCTGGATAGTTTCCTAACTTTCATTTTCAACCATAGCTACAAACTTCTTGAACATAGGAAAGACTTATAACTTCAACTTAAGACCATAGATCCATGAGTATCTCGTAAAATCATCTACAAATAGAACAAAATACATGAAGCCCTGAATAGAGTCTGCTCTCATAGGTCCATTCACATCTGAATGAATAATCTGCAATTTAATGGTAGCTGTAATATGACCATGTTTCTTGAAAGGTAGTTTATGCATCTTACCTTCAAGACAACCTTCACATATATCTGAATCATCTCGTAGCTTGAATGAGGGTAAACTCTCAACCATACCTATGTCTTTGATAATCTTGAGAGCTTCAAAACTAATATGTCCAAATCTTTCATGACATAGCTTCATATCTTCCACCGTTCACGAAGATTTGACTGCATATGCCTGACTGATTTTTGACAAAACAAAGATCCCTCCTCTATTCTCACCTTGTAAAATACACTTGTTGTCTTTGTGTGATAAGATCTTACAAAGATCTTTCTCAAATACAACTTTAAAGCCATCACCTAAAAATGCAGATGTAGATAGCAGATTCTTCTTCATTTCAGGTACATAAAGAACATCTTAAATCTGAAAATTACCACCTTCTCTTGACTTTAGGGTTACTGTACCTATTCCCACAACATCCAAATCATTGCCATCTGGAATAGTAACTCTTCTACCTCAAGAATATGAAAGAGAAGAAAACACATCTCTGCAACCTGTCATATGCTTTGTAGCACCTGAGTCAAATATCCAAGGACTTGCTGAAAGAACTTGTAAAGCTGCCTGATCAAAAGCTACTTCCTCAATGGTGATACAGGCATAAGAATCACCTTGAGATTTCCCTTTTTTATCATCTTCTGCAACATTACCTAATGCCTTTTTCTTTTCTGCCGCAATCCTTTTATAACATGCTGCTTTTAAATGTCCATGTTTCTTGTGGTAATAACATATTACTTCCTTCTTCTTAGAAGACTTCTCTTTAGATGTAGTAGAAACAGAATCTGAAGTAGAAGGTGAGAGGGACCTACTTTCCTTCTTGGATTGCTTTTCCTTCTTATCCTTCTTCTTCTTTTTACCCTTTGATGAAGATTTGGAGATAGACGTCTGCGGAAGCACGCGAACAACACAAGGAAGAAGAAGAAGCTTGGAGCACAACACACAATACTGAATGTATTACTAGAGAATGTACAAAGATAAGTAGCTCATTAGGGCAATAGGCGTATATACAAGCCGGGGGAAAAAAACCTCCTAAAGAGGGAAAAAAGTGCCCCGATGGTCCTAATGTGTTCACACACATCACTACCTAAATATATCAACAAATCCCCCCTGGGAGTGATGCGGTGAACAAGGAGCTGACACTCATGTATAAGGAAGTGCCAAGCTACGTGGAAATCACTCCACCAAAGGAAGTAAGCCCAAAGCTTTTCGGAAAGCTTCAAACTTCTCCCTAGGCAGAGCCTTCGTGAAAATGTCTGCAATGTTCTCTTGCGTGGGCACATATGCCAAGCTGATCTCCCTAGCAGAGAACCTCTCCCTAACATAGTGATAATGCACCTCAATGTGCTTAGTACGAGCATGGAACACAGGGTTTCTCGCAACTGCCAATGCGCACTAACTGTCAGTGAAGATGGTGGTGGCAGAAGTCTGACCAACACCCAAATCAGCCATAAGGCATCTGAGCCACACACACTCAACAGTTACTGTGAAAGCTGCCCTATACTCAGCCTCACAACTAGAAGTGGCCACAATAGGCTGGTTCTTGCTCAACCAAGATATACATGAGCTACCAAGCATGAAGCAAAAGCCACTAGTGGACACACGAGTGTCATAGCAACCAGACCAATCAGAGTCAGAAAAAGCAAGCAAATCTGACGGTAGTGATCCCCCCTTGGGATAAAACAACCCAAGTAGCCGAGTACCACTCAAGTAGCGAAAGATGCACTTAATCGCCTACCAAGGCTTGACTCCTGGGCAATGCATAAACGTGCTCATCTGTGAGACAACAAACTGAACATCTGGCCGAGTAATGCATAAGTAAATCAAGCATCCAACAGCCTGCTGATAGAGAACAACATCAAATGCATCTTCAACATCATGAAGACTCAATCGTAAAGCTGTCTCCATAGGAGTGGCAATAGGCTTACAGACTTTAAGGCCAAAATGCTGCAATAATGTGTCAATATATTTAGTTTGACACAAAGCCATTCCACCATCAACTTGCATAAACTGAATGCCCAAATAGTGATGCAAATGCCCCAAATCAGACATCTCAAATGAGGCATGCAAATCAGCCTTAAAATCAGCAATATGCTTCACAATAGGACCAGTGAGCAGCATGTCGTCAACATAGACAGCAATGATCAGAAGCACATCATTAGCGCACTTAACATATAAGGTGCTTTCAGTTGGACTGTTCTCAAAACCATGTGCAATCAGATAGGCATGTATCTTCTCATACCAAGCACGTGGTGCTTGCTTTAAACCATATAATGCCTTCTTTAACCTGCACACCTGGTTTTCATGCCCTTTCTGCACAAAGCCACGGGGCTAAAAAACATACACTTCTTCATGCAAGTCACCATTCAAAAATGTTGTTTTAATGTCCAACTAATGTACATTCCAACCATAATGAGCTACAAGTTCCCAGATGCTCCAAACAATAGTCATACGACATGTAGGTGCAAAGGTCTCATCAAAATCAATGCCTCTTTCGTGTGCATAACCCTTTGCAACAAGCCTAGCCTTATACCTGTCAACTGTACCATCCGATTTACGCTTCAACTTGTATACCCACTTAGTGCCAATGGCCTTCTTGGTCCTTGGGACCAGCACTAGATTGTCCACCTGTAAAACGAGGCAGCAAAGTATCATACATGTCTTTAGAGCTAAGAGATGTCTCCTTAGTACATGAAAGCAATGGCTGAATAGCATCTTCCACAAAAGCAACATCATAGCTAACTAGAATGCGTTTAATCTTTGGATGATACAGATGATAGCCTTTACTTTCAGAACTCTACCCAACAAAAATACATTTTACTGCTTTATCATCCAATTTTCTGCGATGTTGTTCAGGCACTAATGCATATGCCAAACAACCAAAAACACACAGATGAGCAACAGATGGCTTGCGATCATGCCAAGCTTCATATGGACTGATAGACTGCAATGCTTTAGTGGGACACCTGTTCAGTACATATGCTGCACACATGACAACCTCAAGCCAGAAACTATGTGGTAAAGCCTGACTCTTGACCATAAACCTTGCCATCTCCATGAGTGACCTGTTCTTTCGTTCAACAACTCCATTCTGTTGACGTGTATATGGCACTGTACACTGGTGTTTTATTCCAGGTTCAGGCAGAAATGCATTAAAATTAGAAGACATATATTCCCCCCCTCGATCTGAACGGAGGGTGCCCATTTTACATGCTGACAGATTTTCAGCCAAAACCAAAAACTATTTGAAGCACATGAACACTTCAGACTTTTCCTTCAATGGATATACCCATGCATGCCTAGAAAAAGCATCGATGAAAGTCACGAAGTAAAGATAATTCCCAAAAGAAGGTGTCTCCATAGGGCCACAGACATCACTATGTACAAGCTGCAATTTCTGAGTAGCCCGAACTGAACCGTCTTTTGGAAAGGATGAACGCTGCATTTTGCCCAAAATACAGCCTTCACAAACATGTTTTTCAGGTGCCTCAAGTTTGGGCAAAGAGGACACTATTTCAGATTTCTGCAGGCATAACAAACTAGCAAAATTCAGATGACCAAAGCGTGCATGCCAAAGCTTTGCATCCGACATAGACTGAGAATCATTTACTGCACATGCCAAATCATTTACAGACCTTGCATAGTCTATGAGCTTATACAGCCCATGACATAAAATGCCAGAAGCAATAATCACATCACCATTTGACAGATCATGAACTGTACACCTGTCATCAACAAATCCCACAACCAAGCCAATCTTGGCTAATGCAGAAACTGATAACAGGTTCTTCTTGATCCCTTGCACAAATAAAGCATCTGAAAAAGTGAAAGAACTACCATCAGCAGTAGTCAAAATGATCTTACCAACTCCCATAACACGATAAGAGGAGTTGTTGGTGCATGTAACAGTATTCCCTATAGGGGCATGCTCGAGTGAAGAGAAGAAACTGTGCTGCGAGGTAATATGTTTGGTCACCCCACTTTCAAAGTACCAAACATCTGAGTCTACTACAGACATGCACTGCTCATGAGAAGATGGGTCAAAACTACAAACAGTAGTAAACGCCCATTCTTCTTCCTACACAAGATTAGTAGACTCCATTTTTGGTGTAGAGGCTTCTGCAACAACCATTCTAGCCTCTTTCTTCTTTGCCTCTTTTGCAGCCAATTTTGGACAGTTCTTTATGATATGATCATTCCCTTTACAGTACTTACAAAACAATTTCTGCTTTTTTTATTTTTTTCTCATCTTTGTCTTGGTTCTTCGAATGTGCAGCATTTGTAGATTTTTGCTTACTAGTAGAAGAGCTCCATTTTCCTTTGCCCTTCTGACTAACCAGGAAAGCTTGATCTGCACCACGCATAATGGACATGTTCTGCCTGGACTAATCTTCTTGCAACAGAACAAAGACTAACTCCTCAAATGACAAGGCATTTGGATTGCCTTTCATCATGAACCGAAGAGTAGAAGCAAAACTCTGATATGAATCAGGAAGACCATTCAAAATGTTCTGCACAAGTGAGCTATCTGGTATAACCTCATCAACAGAAATCAATTGTTCCTTCAAGTCTTTGATCTTTGTTAGGAAACTGTCCATAGAATCACCTTCATTCATGTGCTTACTCTCCAACTGTTTTCGGAGGTAAGCAACACGAGCCTCATTCCTAGCTTGGTACAATGTGGTAAGTGTATCCCAAGCATCCTTAGCTATTCTGCAAGAGCGAATATGAGGAATAATGGCACGTTTGATAGACAAAGATATCAATGCATGTGCCTGGGCATCTCTGCCATCCCAACGAATCTGCTCTATAGTAGGTGCATCAAAAACTACAGCACGAACAGGAATATGCAGAATACCATCATCTTCGACACCTTCTGCATCAGCTTCAGTACCTGCAGTTGTAACAGTTGTAGGTGTGATAGGACGTTTTTTGACACCCTGCACAATGTTCCACAGTCCTTTTGCAACCAACACATGTTGCATCATATAAGCCCATAACGGGTAGTTGGTACCATCCAACCTATCCTCAACAGCCAACATACGGAATACATCACTGCTTTCAGCCATGGCCGGTGACTAAAATACCTTGATGCATAAAATTGACTGTATCTCAAAAAGTTGAACAAAACTGCCCACATAAATTCCATTAGACCTATAGTAGACTTCGAGAAGCTTATACTAGCGAACAGAAACTGGTGTATACCTTTGGCACAAAAAGACAAAATAGCCTGCACAAGCACTGTGATAATGCGTTCGGAGGCCGAAATGAGCTCAGATCGCGATTTCGGCACAACAGAGCGAAGTCGTTTTGATCTCTAAAACACCCTAAGTATGCTCACCAAATTTCGTGCAAATCTGAGACTGGAAACGGAGGAGTGTCGACGATGCCCTAGATGAAGTGACGATCTGCTCTGATACCAATTGTTGCAGATAGACGTCTGTGGAAGCACGCGAATAACACAAGGAAGAAGAAGAAGCTTGGAGCACAACACACAATACTGACTGTATTACTAGAGAATGTACAAAGATAAGTAGCTCATTAGGGCAATAGGCGTATATACAAGCCGGGGGGAAAAAAACCTCCTAAAGAGGGAAGAAAGTGCCTCGGCGGTCCTAATGTGTTCACACACATAACTACCTAAATATATCAACAAGTGAGAGGGACCTACTTTCCTTCTTGGATTGCTTTTCCTTCTTATCCTTCTTCTTCTTTTTACCCTTTGATGAAGATGAAAGTGCTTCTTCATTCTCTTCCATTCCCTTCAACTGATCTTCATCTTGAAGTAACAAGAACTCTAGCTCTTCAAATGTAACCTCTCTATCTCTTGTGATAAGGGTAAGAGTGAATTAACCAGTGTATTTACCATTTCTTCATCTGATATCTCAACTCCTACATTTAGAAGTTGATCTCTCAAGTCAACGAGCCTCGTAATGTGGGTTTGAATTGACTCACCAGCTTTCATCCTTGTATTTGCTAGTTGTCTTCTCAAGTGAGCTTTCCTGGCAGAATTTCTGCTCTGAAAAAGATTCTCAAGCTTCAACCAAGCTTGTCTAGAACTTTTGCAAGATATGATCTGTGGTAGAATATGATTTTTAACACTCATTGCTATGAATGAGAGTGCTAAAGCATCTCTAGCATCCCATCTTGCATGATCTTCAGTAGGAGGAACTATAAGTAAAGACCTACCTGATGACTATGGATGTCGAAGTGGTTACCTCTTCTTCAATTGGCTCTGTAATAGTAGTTCCAGTACCTCTTGAAGCTGTTATGGCTCCTTCTTCACCTTCTCGTCTGGCTCTTGTTAAGGATCCATTAACGATACTCCATAAATCCTTTTTCACTAAAATATTCATCATCATGAAACTCCACATGGGATAATTAGAAGATCCATCCAACTTGTCTTCAATCTCAATTCTAATCTCACTCATCTTAACTAAGTGTGTATGTCAATTATGCTCTGATACCAAGTGTTGGAACTTGGGGCCCCAGGATCGTTCCAAACTAAAAACTTTTGAGCATACACACTTAATTAATTAAGATGATAAGTGAGAGATAGAAAGAAAGAGATCGAGACAAGGATAGAGAACGTAAGCTGGATGCTTACTCACTAAAAAAAATAGATGTCCAAATTACAACATGGGAGTACTGCTCAACCATATAAAGTGGTGCACTCACTAATGGAAGAATATCCAAGAAGATGATGATACAAAATTTTAGATTATGTTGAAATAATCTAAGTGTGTGAAGTGAATGAGCAACGAAGCTAACCTTATTCTCACAAAATAGTGTAACAAAATTGTAAATCAACCAACCCTAATTTTGAGATTAGGGTAGAGAAACCCTAAAAACAAAATATAAGGTTAACTCACGAAAGATAGTTACCACTACCTTGTAGAAGACTTCTTGCTCCAAGAAAGTAGGCTCTCCTTCACCAAAACTCCACCTCCAAAGCTTCAGAACACCAAGAGCTGGCTTGTGATCTTTGAGTGATTGCGATGCACACATAATGAGACAAGGTCATCTTATATAGTGTTTGTAATCATTGAAAAGCAACCTTCTAAAAAACAAAACGTAAGCGATCGCTATTCTGAAAAGCAATAGCCGCTTAAATCGGAAAGAGATTTTATATGGCATCGAAAAGCAATTTACAAAAAAAACATCTTTGCAAAACTTTGTGTTTAGTACTGCGTCGAACGGGTTTTGAACACGGATGGGTTCTTTGAAAGACATATGTCTTATCCACATTGCTGCTCATGTTTTCTTGTGAAAGTATAAACACCATAGAATAAACAACATATGTATTGTTGTGTTCATGTACGAATTGAAGAGAGCTTATAATGTTAGACCATATTGACATTGCTTCCAACAAATATAGGGAAAACCTGCCTTACGACCAACATGCATGAAGCTTTAGCTAGCAGATGGTCACGTGGAAAGACCCCTAGGAATAGTGGAGAAGATTGAGCTGACTACCTACGGAGTAGAGTTTGAACATACTCTGGGTATATGTCAATTTGAAAAAGCCAACAATTACAAAATGATTTTAGGGCGACCTTTTATGAGACAAATCAGAGTAGTACAAGATTGGGGAAGAGATGCATTGTATTTACAACACCAAGGGACAACCATGAAGATAAATTTCCATACCTTTTCTTATAGGGATGTGCCCCCACTACAATGGGATCCCATACATAAAGAAGAAGAAGATTGCCCATTCATAGTGTAGGATCTAGTGATCAATCATGGATCGACGAAGATGCGCAATTATGGATGTGCAAAGAGGCAAAATGAGAAGAAAATAAAACTCGGTTATGGCCAATCGGACATCACAATCACTGACCCATAGATTATCCAATGTATATGCCACAAAGTTTCCCAGATGAAGCTTTTGAACCACATGGATGGATGGAGATCTTAGCCACCTTAGATGTGCGTGTAAATGGGGAAGTGTTAACCATGAATGAGTGTGTGGATGAAGAAGGTTATGATGTAAATCTTTACATGGTAGTCCTTCAAGAAGTGGAGGCAGGAGAATTGATAGAAAAGGAATGGAGGGAGGAGTATGAAATCATAGAGATCGAACCAAAACTCAATTAAGAGGAATGATATTTAGAAGAAAATGAGACAAAAAAGGAAAAAGAGGCTCCAAAAGTATTCGCAGTAGAAGCAGTCTCAACAAGACAAGACAATGAGGAAACATTAGATATGGTAGAGCAATCACTAGACCTTTTCGAAGTACCATAACACTTCAAAAGATATGAAGTAGAGGAACAAAAAATAGCTATACAAATGCCCAAAAGGGAAGCCAGAGAAGGAGAGGCTTATGAAACTAAGGAACAAACTAAGAAAGTAATTGTAACCATGGAAGAAGAGGAGGAGAGATGCACCTACATTGGAAAAGATGTGTCTTTAAACGAAGAACAAGAATTGATAGAACTCATTAAGGAATTTAGGGATTTATTTGCATGGAGCTACAAAGACCTCAAGGGAGTAGATCCATCCATTTGCTCCCATAGGATCCCGATGACACTTGATGCAAAACCCTCAAAGCAGTGCCCATACACATACAATGATGTTTATTCGGCAAAGATTAAAGAGCAGATAGACAAACTATTAGAAACCAGATTCATTTATGAGATAGCACACATAGAATGGGTGTCACCTTTAGTGGTAGTACCCAAGAAGAATGGGAAGCTGAGAGTCTGTATTAACCTAAAGAAAGTAATCATAACTACTATCCGTGATGGCTACCCATTAGCAATCAGCGACCATCTCTTGGAAAGAGTTGCAAGCAAGGAAGTCTATAGCTTCCTCCATGGATTCTCTAGGTATAACCAAGTAGCCATTGCTACTGAGGACCAACATAAAATAGCTTTCGCAACTGAATGGCGAGTCTATGCTTTTAGAGTGATGCCATTTGGGCTCACCAATGCCCTTGCCACCTTCCAAAGACTGATGTGTCATGTGTTCAAGGAATTCTTAAGAAAGAGTATGGAAGTATATGTAGATGATTTGTGCACCTATTCCAGTTAGAAGAGTGAACATATTCTAGAACTAAGGAGGATATTTGAAAAATGCCGACAATATCGAGTATGCTTGAACCCAGAAAAGTGTGTCTTTATGGTAAGGCAAGGAAAGATCTTGGGACATATTGTATCAAAGAAGGGAATTCCCACAGATGAGGATAAGATTAAAGTAATCCTAGATTTACCTAGACCTAAAAATGCAAAGGGATTACAAGCCTTTATGGATCATTGTGGATACTATCGTCGATTTATCCACATGGAAGCTATAATTGCTAAACCTCTATGGATTATTGACTCAATTCTTTATGGATTATTGACTCAATTCACGTGGACGGAGGAATGTGAGAAAGCATTTAATGAACTAAAACGACATTTAAGTACAACACCTATCTTGAAGATACCTAATTGGAATAAACCATTCCATATCCATGTGCATGCATCTAATTATGCAATAGGATGCATACTAGCTCAACCAGCAGATGAAGGAAAATTACATCATCCCATTGCATACGCTAGTAGACAACTCAATCAGGCAGAAAGAAATTATACCACCATGGAAAGACAAGGCCATGAATGGTGTATGTAGTCAAGAAATTTTGCATTACCTCCTAGCTAACAAACTCAAGTTCTTTATCGACCATCATGCCTTATTGTATCTGGTCAATAAGCCCTACAGTGCCGGGAGATTAGTGAGATGGTTCTTATTATTGATGGAATTTGATTTTGAAGTAGTAGTTAAGAAAGGGAATACTCATGTCAGAGCAGATCACCTATCTCAAATGACACATGGAGAATAACCCAATGGAGTGGCTGATGATCTACCAGACACATACTTATACAACCTAGAAGTATGTCAGAAATGGGCAGGAAAGTTGACTCCAAGACTCAGACATGGACCACACCATAGAACTGATAAAGATACCATGAAAGAATTTTTGCAATCACATAATTTACACATTGTAGCAGGAAGTTTGTACTGTAAAGAGTCAAACAACATATTATTAAGATGTGTTGAAGAGGCAGAACAGAAGAACTTAATTGAGCAAGCTCATGTGAATTGATGGAAAATTCATAAAGGAGCCCATGGAACATTAAGAGAATTGAAAAGATGGGGAGTGTATTGGCCAGACATGCCAAAGGAAGTACATGAACACATCAACAACTGCCAAGAATGCCACGAGAATACTCCAAAGGACCATGCATCTTTACAATTCTCTACAATAGCACCCGAATGGAGTGAGGCATAGGTTAAATTATTGAAAACACACGAGCATGAGGAAGGAGCTAATCTAGCAAGGAAGCAAACCCTAGAGGATATGAGTAAGGACTACACAATCATTGGAAAACAATTATTTAAAAGAGGGAAGGACAATAAGCTACGACAATATGTTCATGAAGGAGAATACTTACCCATTTTAGAGATGGCGCATGCAAGTGCCGCAGGAGCACATTTTTCAGCTGAAAGAACTATAAAAATGATTCTCTTCGTAGGCTTGTAGTGGCCAACTCTACACATGGATGCAGAGACATATGTACAAAGTTGTGAGGTGTGCCAAAGAACCAAGTATGATGTCAGAAGAGATGATATGCCTCTACGACCCATGATTTGTGCGAGATCCTTTTCAAAATGGGGCATCGATTTCATAGGACCGATTAATCCTCCAACCAAAGGATCACATGCTGAATATATAATAGTGGCCATTGATTATCTAACAAAATGGGTAGAAGCAAAAGAAACGAGGCAAAATGACGTGCAAACTACAACTAAGTTTCTCTTTGAAAACATTTTTACTCTTTTTGGATTACCAATAGAGATAGTGAGTGATAGGGGAACACACTTTATTAACAAAGTGATAGACTCATTGATGAATGAATTCCTGGTGATTCATAAAAAATCAGCCTCTTATCATCCTCAAGCTAATGGTCAAGCAGAAAGTTCCAATTAGGTATTGTGCATGACAAAATAGTCAACAATGGAAAGTCAGATTGGGATAGGCAATTGCATCATGCAATTTGGGCCTTTCGTGTGGCTTACAAGACAACCATTGGAACTAATCCTTTTAATTTAATATACAAATTGAATGTGATTCTACCAATTGATTTTTTAGTACCTACTCTACGTGTAGCACAATAGTACCAGTGGACATGCCATGAACTATCTCAACAATTGGACCAGATTGAGAAACTGTTTGACTATGTTCTAGGATAGTGCCCATTGAAGGGGTATGTCATAAGCCATGCATATATAGATGATTCTTGTAAGAGCACAACATCCATGCAACACTACCTTCTACAGCCATCGCTTGTGAGATTTGTGGATCTAATCACTAATCTCGTATTTTAGGCCACCTTAGTTAATGAAGCAGCTAGATGGTTGACTGAGTATGATGTTAATCATTTTGTTAGGCTGATGGTCATGTTTTGCATATTTACTAAATACAAACTGAATGGGATTTTATTTTATGGCATTGTGAATCTATCCTACCCTGGAAAGGTGAAATGTTGCATGCACATCTGAAGGTGTACCATAATATTGGGTGTTGTGACCACCATATCCTTGACTTTTGTGAGATTCCTATTTTTCATGTTGTTTGGAACTAGATCTTCCTTCTTAGTGGGGATGTGCATACCCCACATATGTAAGGCTTCTTGTACTAGGTTGTAGGTCAAGCAGAACTACTTTAACTCATTTCCACACACTAAGGATGGGATCACAAAAGTAATGGATGTTCTAGGGTCATTGCTGGGTGTGAAAGAAGTGATGAGGTAATAGCAACACATAAAGTCAGACTTTGGAAGCTTTGCATTGAAATATTCTACCATACCTGCTTTTTGCCTTACTATACGTAGCTCTATTGTGTTCTATAGATGCTCAAATTCTCTTGTAAAACAATGAAACTTTCCCCATACATTTTTGTACGCTATCCTTGCTTCCCAAATGAAAGATCCTTCCCCAAGGGTTCTTGCCACTTCACTAAACCAATGAGAGTTTTTGCTAACTTGAGTTGTATGGCCCATTGGTGGATCTTGGATAGGGATGATTTGTAAATCCCTTATATCCTCTGGTCGTTCCTTAAGTTCATATAATATGTGTAGGCTCTCTATATCTATGGTTTGTTGACTAGTTCCTGCATAAGAGCTGGTGCTTGTTGCTTCTACCATACTGGTAGTAATTGTTGTTGCTCTTGAATCTGCTAGAAGAAGAAGAATATCATATTAGCATTGCATCAGAAACGAGATTATACCTTGTCCCCTTTACAATATCAACATGATATTTGTCATAGTTAGCGGGTTAGTAATGATGATGTGTCATGTGAATGTGAGTGGATTTGAGGAGGTTAGTAGGTTTCCTAGATGGATACTTGAGATGTGCACTGATATATGTCACACAACTTCATGTAGGTATGTGCATCCATGTGAAGAATTAACCACCAAAGACCTGCGAATAGTATTGCTTTGATCACCCTATCTAGTCCAAAGTGTCCTCCTTCCATACCTTGGTGAGTAGTTTCTAAGATCTTAAGATACTCACTTTCATGGACACACAGCCTAAGATATCCATCTCTTCCATGCCTCTTCAGGTTATCTTCAATGAGAGTATAGTCTAAGGCTTCCTATTCTAAGCTTTGTTGCCTAACTAACATTATCTCTTGAGGGAAAAAATTTCTCTTCAAAATCCGGCATAAGGGATACTTGATATAGAGTAGCATATTCTATCAGTGGTCTATTGCAATAGGTTGGACAATCCTTACACATCCTATGGACATCTACTTCCATAATTGGCCAATATACACCTAAACTTCATAGAGTTTGGAGGGGTTGATGTTTAGAATGATGTTGCTTCATTGCACTTACGTGTGCTAATTACAACCATTTTGCGTACTCATCTTCTTCCACACAACAAGCCAAAATGCCTTGATCTTTGTGTTTGTACATGCTACCTGCCATTATGTGATACTTTTGGGTTCTCACCACTTCATTACCTTTTGCTATTAGTACAAGATGTTTAGGTCCAAAAGTTGGAATAGGCATGATGGTTTTGGCCTAATTATGCACTACTTCCAAGTTGAATAAATAAGCATCAGGAAGTTCATATGACACTCCTTGTGGGGACTCTCCTGAGGTTATTCTTGATAGGTGATCTACTCTAAGGTGGGTCTAACCTTTCCTGACAACTACCTCAAAGTCATATTCCAGTAGTAAGAGAAACCATCTTACTAATTTGCCATATTGCAAGGTTTATTTAGTAGGTAGAGTAATGCATGATGGTCTCTAAAAAAATTAAACTTATTTGCAAGCAAATAATGTCTAAAATTTTTAACCACATATACCAAGCCTAATCCTTCTCATTTTGTTGTGGTGTAATTTTGCTCAGTTGCATTTAACTACCTACTTGCATAAGCTATTGGAATATCAATGTTACCTCATCGCAATTTAAATGACTACTTGCGTAAGCCACACTAGGTCTGGACAGGGCCAAAAGCTATTCAAAAACTATAAAAAGAGCTAGAGAGCTCATTTTTGAGGTGAGCTTGTTAGAGTTTTGAGCTATTGTAAGAGACTTTTTGAGTAATACAAAAAACTCCATTGTTCCTCTCTTTGTTCTTGCCTTGTGTGCACGTGTGTGTATGTGTGTGCATGCTTGTGTGCTTCTCACTCACGCACTTGTGCCATCACTTACTCATAGTCATCATACTAGTCCTCAAATCTTCACGGATTGACAATTATGAGGTGGATCTCCTCACATTGGTACTTGCCATTGTGTTTGAGTGACACCAAATTTGGCATCGTTGCCCGAGAGAGAGCTTCGAGGACAAGCATGTGATGGTAAGATGTAGAGTTGTGATGTTGGAGTTGTAGGTAATTTCTTTACTTTTCCTTATTTTTTTCTTTCTTACTTCATCACCATCATCACCATCATCATCCTCACCATCTCCCACCTCCATCTTCACCTTTGCAAAAAATTTTAGTTTTTTGGTCATATCACCTTCCTCACCTCATTCCCCTCATTTCACTTGTGAGAGAGAGTGAGAGAGCAAATTTGTGTGTGCTGTTTTTGCATGTTTCTTCAGCATTCTTGTAGGTACAGACTTCCACAAAAGCTTCAACAGGTACAGAAAATGTCTGCACAGGTCCCAGGGCATTGAGCTCTGTCAATCATGATTGATAGAAAAAATCAACATTTTGGTAAAACTAAGTGCACAAACACAATCTAGGGGTCTTGCACATCACAAATCCACAAGAAAATTTAAAAAAATAGCATTTACTTTGTCCATCACAATTGAAAGCATCAATCGTGATTGATAGTGTCCATCGCGATGGATAGCCAGTCCATCGTGATCGACAGACCCCAACGGACAGCCCATCAATCGCGATTAACAGTATCCATCGCGATGGACAGTTCTACCCATCGCGATTGACTTAAAAATCGCAATTGATACTTGCACATGGAAAAATTCTTTTCCATCACGACACATAGAGGCCCGATTTACAGAAGGTAATGCAAAAATCTCAAAAAATCAATCCATCGCAATTGACAGCCCATGACGGATTGCCTCTCCATCACGATTGACAGATGAAAATTGCAACTGACAACAGTCCATCATGATTGACAGGTGTCCACCGCGACCGACACCCCTGTCCATCACGACAGACAGAAAAATTGTGATTGACATGTTGGGGATGTAAGGGTCATGTGACCTTACCCCCATATTCATATATATACATCATATATAGAGCATTGCCTTAAGAGAGTTCATTATGTGGGTTTTGAGGCTCCCACACATGTTCGTGCGTCTCTCCTCTCTTCTCTCTCCCTCCATCTTCTCCTTCCTCCTCTGGCTGCACACCAAAGCCCTTCATTCGTATCAGAGCATGCTGAAGGCTTGTGTGCAAGAAGCTTCACTGGAAGCTTAGGTCAGAAGGGGTAGAAGTGCAGGTCAGCATCTCTTGACAGTTGTTCAGTATTTCGATCATAACTTGAGCTAGGGACATCGGATTGATGTGTTTTAAAGTTTTGTGCGTAGCTAACACGAGGGATACAACTTCACAGAAGTGCACAGAACCTGATTCAGACTTCTAAAGTGCCAAAAATTCGAAAACCGCAGATTGTTGTAGAAGGCGAATCTACATTAAGTAGGACAGGAGGTCAGTTTTTGGATCATAATTTAGGTTCTACAGCTCGGAATGCAAGGATTCAACTTGCTATGCGTAGCTTGGAAAGATAGCTACAATTTTGTAGAAGAACTCAGATTTAGATTCTCAGTAAAAGGTCGACAAAATTGCAAAATACAGAGCAGCAATGTTGTAAGTGAAGGTGAAGTTGATAATAGATGCTTGTTTTATGCATATCTTGAGCTACACACCTCCGATTGAGGTGTTCTTTATCTCGTTACGTAGCCAAGAATCAAATCTTGAAGTCTTGTGAAGAGAAAAAGTTCAGATCCAGAGGTTATCACCTTTGAAACAGCAAAACACAGAGCATCACATTTTTGTCATAACAACCCTAGTTGCATTTGGAGTTTCATTTTGGTTTGGAACTTCTTTGAGAGAGAATTTTTGGTGTGAAAGCTCTTATTCTTAGAGATTCAAGGCATTGTACATGTATGATCACTGTGGTACCTCCTCCATATGAGAGTAGAGCATGATCTTGTCACATGTTTGGCATGTAAGATGACATTGTGGTATACTCTTTTTTGAGGTTTATGTCATCATGAGTTCGATCATGGATGTATAGTGGCATTGTGGTCTATATCTTGCTTATGCCAGTTGGTTATGGATTTACTTGCTGATTGCACATCATTTTATGAGAGATTGATTGGATCTTAGTTTGTACTTGTATCTTTTCTTTTCTTTGTAGGTACATGATCCAGATTGGAGCCTCACTTACACATTCATTTGTCACCAGTATTAGCATTTGGTCATTGATTGATATGTATTTGCCAGTGTGATTCTTGGCATATGTGGATGGTGATTCCCACATGGTTATTTTGGTTCTAGAGTCCATTTTACAGAGGAGATTCTGCCAAAATTTCATCGGCTTTTATTCTAGAAAAGAGCTCTAGTGGATCTTAAATCTTGTGTGATAGCTTTGGATCATCGACTATCTCCATTCACTTGGACTTGGTCACACATTGTTCGTGACAGGTTGGACCATCTTGCAGAATTTATTCTTGAGTGGGAGTTGTATTGCCATCAGTTTTTGGCATACATATTTGCCATTATCTTTTGATTGGATCAGTGACATGTGGTGACATATTACTCATTGTTCTTTTGCTATTGGTTATCTTGTTTGATTGCTCGGTTTACAGGGGATACTCTGCCAAATTTTTCCCAGGATTCTTTCACATCTATTTGGTCACTTTGGAGACTTGGTGAGTAGGCTTATGCTCATGGTTTTATGTGCATGCTAGATGCATGGTTATGTGACAGGTGGTTCACATGGTTTTCTTCTCCACAAAGGCAGTTGTGATGTGAGTTATGCATATGGATATGCAGGTGTGATCCTATTGAGGATAGAGTATCATTTCTAGTCTTTTGTTACATTGCTAGTCTCTTGGATTGCCAGCATGGTCTCTTCTCGGTTTGATGGCACTGACTTTCTGAGATGGAAAGCTCAGATGTGGCATACATTGGTTCGTGCAGGGTTACACATGTATGTGCATAGAGATGCACAGAGGCCTCGTGACATGCCGGACCAGGTATGGATGGATATGGATGCATTGGCTAGCTCCACTATCTGATTATAGCTCGTGGATTCTATATATGAGTCTGTTATGTATGAGGAGACGAGTAGTGCATTATGGTAGAGACTAGTCCATTGACTCATGTGAGACATAGATCACATCGATGACTTCGATGTTGGCATTGTGGTCATGAGGGCCATATTCGACGGCCTTGCTTCAGGCGGATGCGACGACGACGTTAGATATATGCACGTGATGCAGGTTAGGTAGTGATTTCAGGAGAGTCTATGGCAGTTGATTATGCTAGTGATGGTGATATCACTTTCTCCTATGGTTCATCTCATGATTCCTCTTATTCATTGGATAGCACATATGGCTTGGTTGCTTGATACATTAGCCAGTTTTCATGTTACTCCACATCATGAGTGGTTTTGTCGATTCTCAGGTGAGAGTCGTGGATGTGTGCACATGTCTGATGGTATGACATATGATATTGAGGGTGGAGGAGATATATGCCTTATGCTACTTAGTGGAGCATCACTTATACTCAGACATGTACGCTATGATCCTTCATTCCCTATGAGCTTGATTTCAGTTAGCCAGTTACAGGAGAGTAGATGTTATGCATTCCTTGGTGAGCATCATTTTTAGTTGCAATTGGGACAGCTTATGCTTGTCAGAGGTGCCAGGGTTGGGCACAGGTATCCACTACAGGTACTTCATGTGAGAGACAGTCTCGTCTCAGTGGGATTTCAGCCTTATGTGCGATGTGAGACTCATCATGTCTCATTTTGTCTACCTACAGATAGGTCTATTGATATTCATGATGCACATGTATGGGTGGATTCAGATGCTCAGATGGATGCATATGTAGAGCATGTTTTGGATGCTCATGATGCTTATGGAGAGCATGCTTTTGTTGATCATATGGATGCTCTTATGGATCACACTTTGGATGATCATTCAGATGCTTTAGAGCATGATGCGGATTCTCATGTAGAGCATTATGATTATACTCAGTTAGAGTGTGATCATCAGTTTGACCTTGGTGTTGATGTTGTGCAGTTAGCTCATGTGGAGCATGATCATACACTTGGTGTGGTAGATCAGGTTTGCTCTCATGATACACAGTGTATAGTAGAGCATATTAGCTCTCGGGATGCACAACTAGATACATCCTTGGTTGATAGGATGACTGATTTAGATGTTGATGAGTCAGCGATCATGCAGTCATTCTTGGATTCGCTCATGCCAGATGTTGACATAGATATGTCAGGACATGTTGTTCTTGATGATGGTTCTTTGGATGCCTTGGATACACGCATGGTTGGCATACTTAGGTTAGCCAGGATAGCACATCTTTCGTCAGCATTCGGGAGTCTGATGTACGAATTGTTATGCTCGAGACCAGATTTTGCAGTTGCTATTGGAGCATTTGCACTTGGAGTTGTCATTTGTTCGATGATTGACATAGGCATAGAGCAAGTGGGAGCTTTGCAGGGACTTCATGAGTTCTTGCATCAGTCAGATGTGAGCTCGACTCTTATCGATATGAGTCTAGAGCAGTTTGAGGTGCATGGATACACCTTGTTCGAGGCAGTTGGTGTAGGTTGATCTGGTATGGGTAGAGATCCGGACTCTTCCTATACATTATTGTATATTCCTACATCATTCTTTGTATATGTTACCACTTATGGTCACATTGACCCTTAAGTGGGAGATTGTTGGGGATGTAAGGGTCATGTGACCTTACCCCCATATTCATATATATACATCATATATAGAGCATTGCCTCAAGAGAGTTCATTATGTGGGTTTTGAGGCTCAGTTTGTTGTTACCCTTTGGAGTTGTCCTCTCCAATCATTTTAGCATAAAGGATCAACTTACACATCTTTAAATTGTCAATCCGGGAAGTATGCAAAGACCACAGCCCCTTCTAGTTAATGGAATCCAAGAACAAGAGTTAAATGACCGTTTTTCTGAGAAATTATGAAGATGAAGAGAAATACAACGACAGTATTTTCAATGATCTTGGTGCCTAAAGTGTGCCATTTTGTCAACAGAACAGAATTATGAAGTCAAATTTAAAAAAAATACATGTATCACACAGACGAGACAATCGCGATTTTGTGAAAATTGAGACTTTCCATGTCCAGCTTTGTTCTTTTGCACTTTCTTACTCAATACACTAAGAATCACCTCTCTTCATCCACAATACTCAGAAATACACAACTGAAGCTCACAAATTCCATGGATTTCAAAATGAATAGACTCAACAAATCAAAAGAAAGTACATGGAAGAGAGAAACACGATTTTCTGTAGGAGAGCTCTTCACATTACTTGGATAGCAAAATAATACAACCAACCCTCTCAAAATAGAGGAAATTATCTTTTATACATTTTCAAGTGTCCCTTTTCACACTTGAATTTTAGTCCTTTTCCCTTCTAATCTAAAAATATGCTATCAAAGAGCTTCCGAAAATTCTAGAAAAAATACATATGATTCTAATTTACAGGAGGAAGAATCTTCCTCATTTTTACATCATTTGTATAGATATTTCTACAAGTTTTTGCCATTTTACAAATATTTCCCTTCAAAAAAAGCTTCTTCTAACATTCTTCCGCTCCTAGACTTTTTGGCTCCTAACAAAAAAATATTCTTGCAAATAAGTAGTGAGAGCTTCATTTACTTCTTTTTTCTTTGATACACCTGTGACAATAGGTCATGACTTTTTCTTTCTGTGATGTTCAAGTTATTCACCATTTCAAATAGAGCTTTTCTCCATTGTACAACTGCTTTTGGTTTATTTATCACATCTTTCTTCAGATATTCTGTGTATGTTGCTTCATAGGCTGTGAGTCTGGATTTTGTAACTACTGATAGATTTCCAAAAATTTCTGATTCTCTTTGAAAAAATCCATAATCAAAGGCATTCTAAAAAATTTGGAGATAGTGACTACCCAAAAATACTATCCTACTATAATAGGCCATTAAACAAATTCTGTCGGGAGTTTCACTTAGATCAAAAAGTAAGGCATCAGTTGGTGAATTGAAACCAATGTAGTTGAGGGTTCTAACATCAGTACCTGTAAACGTTTCTATACATGCCAGTATGAGTTGCATTACTCTGATTAGTAATATACAAGCTGGATCATTGACATCTTTATATGTAAATATGACAGACTCTGCTGTGTCAACCATATATTTCTTTGTTGGCCATGTTCCTTCCTTAGGTCCTGCTATCTCTGGAAAGTTTAGCCATCTTGCTAGAATTTGTCCTGCATTTCTCCTTTCCCAAAATAGTATCCATTCCCTTCTCCTTGCTACCGGACAATAGGTTGGATTGATCTTTAGCTGAATTGGTGCCTCTTTCCAAATTTTCCTGCATTCTTTGTTGGCATCTAACCACCTGTTCCTCCATTTAGGATTGGCTTTTTCAAATAATTCCTTAGTTACATTGATATCCTCTTCATATTCCAAATACTTGTTTGATGACAATCCTACCCTTGCAAGCTGGTAATTTTTAATGCTTTCAATAATCATACAGAAAGGTATACCTAAACCATCTGCTCCCCAATGGTGTTGGTTTAGGTTTATTCCTTTCACTACAAGAAAAAGGGGGGTGTAGTGACGCCCCCGAATTGGAAAAAAAAGGGAACCATCGCTTATGCGACGAGGTCGTCGCATAAGCGATGGCAAGAATTTCAAATTTTTTTCCCCGACCTTCGTCGCATAAGCGCTGCTAGCGTCGCTTATGCAATGCTAATTAAAGAGCATCGCTAATTTCATCGCTGCCTAGCGACGGTGTGAGCGACGTTGGCAAACTACAGAGCGTCGCATATGCGACGCTCTGGAATGTAAAAAAAAAATTTGATTTCTCCCGGCACATTTGTGCCGGGACTTGGACGCGAGCAAGAAGAGATCAAGAGAGAGAGAGAGCACGCGAGAGAGAGAGAGGGCCACACAAACTAACAGCAAGCAGGTATGTGCACACACACACACTTGCACACACATACATATGTACACACACACATATACACACATAGACACACACACACATACACATAGACACACACACACATACACACATATACACACATACACAAATAAGGTTGCATACACACATGCACACATAATGCATACACATGCACACACATATACACATACATATACACACACATACACACATACACAGACACATACACACACACACATACACAGACACATACACACACACACATACACACACACACATACACACACACATACACACACACATACACACACACATATATGCATACACACACACACACACAGAGACATGCACACACATACACATACATGCATACATAATGCATATGCATATGCGTACATCCATACATACTTACATGCATACACACACATATGCATACATAATGCATATGCATATGCGTACATACATACATACTTACATGCATACACACATATGCATGCATAATTCACATGCATACATACACATACATAATGCATATGCATACATACACATACATAATGCATACACACACATATGCATACATAATGCATACACACACATACACACATATGCATACATACACACATAGACACATACACACATAGACACATACACACACATAGACACATACACACACATAAACACATACACACTCATAGACACACACACATACACATAGACGCGCACACACATACACACACATATACACACACATACACACATAGACACATACACACATAATGATGCATTCACACACATACACATGCATACACATGCATACACACATAGACACACATATACACACACATCCAAACATACACACTCATAAACACACATTCATACACACACATCCAAACATACACACTCATAGACACACACACATACACACAGACGTGCACACACATACACACACATATACACACACACATACACACATAGACACATACAAACATAATGATGCATTCACACACATACACATGCATACACACATAGACACACATATACACACACACATACACACATATACACATACACACACATATATGCATACACACACGCATAGAGAGACATACACACACATACACATACATGCATACATATGCATACATAATGCATATGCATTCATACAAATACATAATGCATACACACACATGTGCATACATAATGCATACACACACATACACAAACCTATGCATACATACATGCATACACATACACACATAGACACATACACACATAGACACATACACACATAGACACATACACACATAGACACATACACACACATAAACACATACACACTCATAGACGCGTAGCGACACATACACATAGACACACACACATACACACACATATACACAAACACATACACACATAGACACATACACACATAATGATGCATACACACACATACACATGCATACACATACATATGCATACATACATGCATACACATACACACATAAACACATACACACACATAGACACATACACACTCATAGATACACACACATACACATAGACACACACACATACACACACATATACACACACATAGACACATACACACATACACATGCATACACACACATACACATGCATACACACATACAGACACATATACACACACACATACACACATATGCACACATATATGCATGCACACACATAGAGACACACACATACACATAGACAACACACACATATACATACACACATAGACACATAGACACATACACACATAATGATGCATACACACACATACACATGCATACACACACATATGCATACATACATGCATACACATACACACATAGACACATACACACATATAGATACATATACATACACATAAACACATACACACTCATAGACACACACACATACACATAGACACACACACACATATACACACACACAAACACACATAGACACTTACACGCATAATGATGCATACACACACATACACATGCATACACACATACAAACACATATACACACACACATACACACACACATATATGCATACATACACACATATATGCATACATACACACATATATGCATACACACACATAGAGAGACATACTCACACATACACATACATGCATATATACACATACATAATGCATATGCATATGCATACATACATACATACATACATGCATACATACACACACATATACACATACATACACACACACATATACACACACATACACACACATACACATAATGATGCATACACACACATACACATGCATATACACATACACACATATACACGCACATACATATACACACACATGCATATATACACATACTTAATGCATACACACTTACATATGTACACGTATATATATTGATTTCTAACCATTTTGTTTTATATGTTAGGTATTATGGATCCCAGTAGAGAGAGAAAGGCGAAACTCACTCTCATAAAAAGTCTTATGAGAGCAAGAGTTCCATCTGATACTCTAGGGGCCATAATGCGTGATTACTCAGAGATGTCTGATGAGGAGCTGGATTATACGATCCAGATGCTTACCCAGCGATCAGACGAGGGCTCTTCTGCGGCTCCACATGCAGGAAGAGAGCTAGTGCTCATAGGTATGTTTTGTTTTCATAAACTTTTTTAATGATATTATAACACATATTTTTATTTATTTCTATCTATCTATTTTCAGGACACCTATACCACCTCCAACACGTGATAGCAGAGCAAAGTTGCCTATGAGGACATGCATAGGCACCTTAGGACTAGAGTGCGACATAGAGCCAGAGGGGAACATTGTGTACATAGGGAATGGATTGGAGTTCAAGAGAAGAATGCGGGCACTATGCGACTCTTACCTGCGCTTTATCCACTTATCGTGGAAGTAAGTAAAAGTTTTACATATAAATTGAAATATATATTTTATGTTTTATTTACATTATGTTTTTTATTTTTGTAGTGAGCATGATGAGAGGGATAAAAAATACGTACTTAGTTCACTTGAGACAGAGTTTGGGACAGGATGGTCGCTTAAGTGGTGTTTAAAAGAGATGCGGACACTTATGGCTCATCGTCGCGACAATGCACGGTATGCAGTGCTTTTATGTATATATATGTGGATATGAGTATTTGTGTTTATGCATGTATGTATGTATATGAGAGAGAGAGACTAGAGGTATAAATACACGCATACACACACATATACATCATACATGCACATTTACACACATATACATATACATGCACATTTATACATACACACACATACACATGCAATGTTACACACATATAATGAATACACATAGACACATGCACATACTCACATACACGTACACATATTCACATACACGTACACATACTCACATACACGTACACATGCATAATCATATGTACACACACATAGACTCATATATTCATATTTTCATGCATATATACATATACACATGCATATATACACACAAAACACATGCATATGCACATATAGATACACATACATACACAACACATGCATACACATAAATAAATAAATAAATAAATAAATCCTATTTCAAAAATCCTAAATTGAAAACACTAATTTCGATATTAGGGTTTTGAGATCCCTAATTTAAAAACTCTAATTCAACCTTTTAGCCATATGTTTGAAGTATATGTACACCTCCGACATCCTACTAGAGAGATGTCTCTCCTCCCAACCTTATGCCTCTATATATAGCTATTCGAATCAACGAGGATCATAATATATGTAAAGATATATACACATCATGTAGATAGGATACATAAATATAAAATGGAGTAGATATATTATGCATCACACATACATGCCTAAATGCACACATAAATATATATATACATACTAACATATTTACATGTACACATTTACACATAGACATATATACATATATACATGTACACATCACATATACATGCCTACATGCACACATAAACATATATATACATGCATACATATTTACATGTACATATTTACACATAGACACATATACATATATACATGTACACAATTATAAACACTTGCATATATTACATGAATACATGAATATTTTACATGCATATGCATATTTAACACATGTATACATATATCACACACATGCAAACACATACATATACATGAAATACATATATATGCATACTAACATATGTATACATATAATACACATGAATACACACACATATGCATACATACATGATAAAAATTTGCTCCTCGAAGATAAAGCTATATATAAAATAATTAGGCATACCCCCGAGCTTCATGTTCTAACTTAGAAGAACATGATTTCATCTCTCTAATAGGATTTATCGTTATTCAAGTTAATAAAAAAAACCTATTAACTGATATCCATTCAGAAGCTTCAAGTTATTGATCGATAACTATAGTAGAATTTACTATCTAATCTGCACATATGTTTTCATTATTGTCATCATTTTGGTAAGACATCAATATAGTCTCATCTTCATTATCCTTATTGATTTCATTTATTTCTTCTATTGTTGAATCTATGTTCTCATGAATCACATCATCTATTGATGGATTAATATCTATTTCTGGTAATTCCTCTTCCTCATCAGTAGAATCAGCATGTAGAGAATTATCCTCTTCATCAAAAAGATTAGTATCATTATCACGTATAATGATTCTAATTTCTATTTCAGATGTTGATGTATCAGTATCTGATGCTGAATCATCAAGAGGACTTTCTTCGATCTCTCTAACAATAAACTGTTCAAACAATGACCTACCTCTAGGTTGCACATGAATGACTTTCCACCAAGGATGAGCATCTGGGTTTTTATAAAAAAATGATTGTTCAATATGCCTAGGAAGAATATATGGTTCTTTCGTAGATCGCATTACCTTGGAAGAATCAATTGCCCAAAACCCAGATAATTCCTTTCTTAATGTAGAATTACTACCTTTATACTCCGCTCGAAACCAGTCGACTTTCAAAATGACCTATCAAAATATATAACAACAAAAACCCATTATTAGGTGCTTAAAAAAATAACTAACTCTAAAAATAATATATAAACTTTTTTCTACCTGTTTGAATGTACGAAATGAAATTTTGTAGATACCAACAATAGTTCCTACGTAACCAAGTTCGCTATCTATAAGGTTCGTGTCTTTTGAGCTAGCACGTGATAGTTGCTTGAAAGAAGCAACAATACTAGAATCCTCTGTTTTACGTAAAGAATCAATGGCTTTGATTCTAATATGCTGTCCAAAAGCCCACATATTAGTGAACATTCGAGCCTGCAAAATAAATTCAATTAGTAAATAGAAACTAACATACATATATGAAAAAAATAAAATATTATTTTAATAAAATTACCTTTCGTTCACAAACTATCATTAACTCTCTTTGCTCATCTGAGATTTCTTCATTATTTGCGTTGGTGCATTGCAAACGACTATATAGCCAATCCGTGAAAGAAGGTATAACTGTAATCTCATTATTATCGAGATTACATCTAGATCTTTTGTTTTTTCGCCTTTTACTTCGGAGACTTTGAAGTTCCTCATACTCGCTAAGGAATGCTTGCATGCATTCGCTATTATATGCTACAAAAGTAGAAACATCATTTTTTTCTTGAAATGTAAATAAGAATGGAACCCCCTTACCTGATAATACCTCATCTGTTATTTTTGAAGAAGACTCATTGGTCCATGCACGTGGAGCTTCTTCATGAACTCTTTCAAGGTACTCACTAACATAATACATGCACTATTCAAGCATCCAACCTTTTGCCATGGATCCTTCTGGTTTTGCTCTTTGTCGCACATAACCTTTTAGTATTCCCATAAATCGCTCGACCCAAAACATCCATCGAGTGTTGACAACACCTGCAATCTCTATCTCATCTACAAGATGGACTAATAAATGAACCTGAATATCAAAAAATGAAGTAGGAAGTTCTTTTTCCATCAAACATAGTAGCTCTTTGCATTCACGTTTTTTTTGTGGGATCGAATTTTTATCAATCTTTTTGGATGTAATCCACCTATACATATCATAAAAACAATTATAAAGAAGTTAATTAAAAAATAAAAGATATCCAATATTCATACATATTAAATATAAAAGTATCATAATTACCTTATAAGTGATCCAAGACGATAGATCACATCTCGTACTCCTTTCGTTGTACATCCATCGATAACCAAAGGTAGAATATGTTTCAAAAAGTTATGCCAGTCATGGGTCTTTAACCCAGATAAGCTCTTATCATCCATAGTAAACATGTTTTGAAACGATGCTCCATATCCTGTAGGAGTCTTAATCAATTGAATTCTATTGTTGATAGTCTGTATCTCTTTTGTTGTAAGTACCCAAGGAGCAGATGCATAAGTTGTTTCTTGTCGATGTCTATCAAAAACTGGCCATAACTTTGGTTTGGATTTTTTATCTTTCAAATCATTCCTTGATGTTGTGGTATCTTTTAGTCCAAGAAGATGTTGCCATAGTGAATAACCAATATTTTTGAATATATGCATAGGATCAAGAAGATGACATACTTTTAACTCTTTCCAATACTCCAAAGAATACCATATTGATATGTTCTCTGCGAGTGCCAATTTTCCTTTACCTATGTTCACATACTCATTATCTGAATCTTCACTGAAGATTTCTGCTTCTGGATCTATCAGAGGTCCGTCTGTCCATTTTTTATACCAATCCATAGGCGTCATAGGTTTTGGATACTGGCCTATTTCAAGCTTTCCATTAAAATGTATCGCTTCTCTTTTAGATCTTAATGGATGATCATCAGGCAAGAATCGTCGATGTCGAAGATAAATATTTTTGTTGAGATTCTTACTATAGATTGATCTCAACCAATCACCACAATATGGACAAGCTTTATAACCCTTAGTAGATATTCCTGCATCATGGAAAATGATAAAAATATAATTAGATTAAATCATATTTATTTACATGCATATTGAATAAAAAAATTACATCAATACCTGAACAAATGCCATATCCAGGAAAATCTTGAATAGTGTTAGTATATGATCAATGTCTACCCCTCATGATTGTATGCACATTTTGTAAGGCCCCCATTATGAGGAGAAGCCAAGCGTGCATTACCCAATTGATGGGAATCCCAACTTGCATGTTGTATCAAGGTCATATTGGATCATGTAAGGTATTGTAAGGAAAGGGAGTTACAAGGGTCCCCAATTGGGGGGTCCGGGGCAGCGGCGAGCAGCCTCGGCTGGGGGGTCCAAGGGGGCTAGCGAGCCCCCTGGTGGGGGTCCGGGGGCAGCGCCCCCGGCGCGACGGTAAAGGGAATATTCCATAGAATATTCCTTGTCGGAGTCAGAAATCATTTATATTTGTTAGGTTGGTTCAACCGGTCTAAGCCGTGTATGGCAATTACGCGGGCGTTGGCCGCCCATGCTCTACTGCCCACGCTCTACTGCCCATGTATTGCCGTCCATGGAAGGCCACCCATGATCCTATATATACATGACTTCTGCACTACCTGAGACATCAAGTTGAGCCAGCATACCTCTACCTTGTATCTCCCTATCTAGAGTTGTCTAGATCGCCATTTAAGCTCTACCTTGAGAGCGCATGGGTGGACAACGCCATCATCTTTGTACTTGCTGTTAGTAAAAACATTGTTGAGATTCTCCTATATCTGTTATCTTCTCTGCTACTGCTCCTGTGTTATATTGCGTAACTATTGTCTTACATGGTATCAGAGTTGTAAGGTTTGAATAGCTTGAGAAGTATCACTATTTAGCCTACTAGCAGACTAGAATATCAGTAGATTATTCGAGTGATTACATGATGGCTTCATCGTCGAACACTAGTCTTGGTGCTTCAGCTAATGTTAATGCTGCACCTATTCGAATTTGTCCACCTGCATTCACTGAAGGGAAGCTGGATGGAACCAACTATACACTCTGGAAGTTCAAAATTTCTGCAATTTTGGACTCCTATGAATTACTTGACACTGTCATGGGACCAATGGGATTGGATCCAGAGTCTATACCAGTTGAAGATCCAGCAAATTCAAGATT
The DNA here is from genome assembly GCA_020310875.1 of Ceratopteris richardii. Classification (NCBI taxonomy): domain Eukaryota; kingdom Viridiplantae; phylum Streptophyta; class Polypodiopsida; order Polypodiales; family Pteridaceae; genus Ceratopteris; species Ceratopteris richardii. The sequence goes on from CM035442.1 coordinate 129,452,810, forward strand.
GATGATTCAGCCAGATCCAGATCTTCTACGAGCTTGGAAGAGGCGGAATGCTGATGCATTATGTGCGATTGTCACTAGTGTAAGTGATTCTGTGCTTACTTTAGTTCAACATACTACTAAAGCACATGAGGCTTGGGGCATATTGGCTCGACAATATGAGACCAAGAACCACACTAGGATACAAAATTTAGAAAATCAGTTGGCAAATGAAAAGCATTTTGATTCTGAAAAGGCTGAAGATTTTATCAAACATATAAAGCATCTTCAAGATCAATTGGTTGCAGTTGGTGTTGTTATAACACCAGAAGAGCTGGCTCGAAGATCTGTACGTGTTCTTCCAGCAAAGTATGATGGATTAGTAACAGCCCTTAACACTCAGGTAAGGCCAACTCCTCTTACATTTGTAGAGTTTTGTGCGATGCTTTTAGAAGAAGAGATGCGGCTGAAGAATCGGCAAAGTACAACTGATGCTGCATTCTCAGCAAATGCAAAAGGTAAAGGCTCTTCTGAGGGATTAAAGAAGAAGCCAAAGAAGAAAAAGTTCACAGGAAGTTGCTTCTATTGTGAAAAGAAGGGCCATGACATCAAGGATTGCAGAAAGAAGCAAGCTGATGAACGGAATGGGACTGTAAAATCATCATGGAAGAACAAAGAGTCTGCAAACAACACAGAGCTGGAACTTTGGGTAGCTATTGAAGAGGTATGTTGATCTGCTCAAGCTCGTGTTGATGAACCATGGATTTTAGATAAAGGAGCTTCTCGCCATATGACCAGTAAAAAGGATTGGTATGGTTCCCTAGTGCCTCTGCGGGAATCCATCAATGTAGTGGTGGGAAATGACTCCAAGTGTCCAGCCGAAGGAACTGGAACCATCTCTTTTATCACTTCTCCAGGTGTTGAGAAAAAGTTATCCGATGTTCTCTATGTACCTACACTCAAAAGAAATTTGTTGTCAGTTTCTGCAATTACAGATCGTGGACTCGAAGTTCACTTCAATAAGAGTGGTGCGGAAATCATGGATTCATCAGGTAATGTTGTAGGTAAAGGCATACGACGGGATAACTTGTATGAGTTAAGTGCTTTAACTGCTACAGAAGATAAAGATGTAAGCAGGTTATTGAAAGAACTTGGAGAAGCTTGTCGAAGGTAGAAAAGTGCGTTTCGAAGCGATGAAGTTTGGTCAAGCCAACCGGCACAAGACCAGCCCTTGAGCTTTTGGAGACTCAAATAGACCTTATAGGCATGCTATAAGTGCAAAGAAACACACTATGTACCTTGGAGCATCAAGGAGAATGAGTCGATACAAAACAGATAGGTTCGCAGGTTGACTAGCTCAAAAATCTTACTATCTATGGAAGAGACAATGAACTTCAAATGCCCATAGCGACCAGCGTGATTACAATTAGAAAAAATCCTTTTATGGGAGTGATACACATAGGGTTGAGTGTATGGAATGCACAAAAGTATAAGGAATAAGCAAAATATGCTATAGGAATGAATGCGACATTCACCGGTGGTACTTCCTATTTTTCAGGAATACGCAGAGATTGACCCCGAGGCAGAAAAACTGAGATTTCTCCAAATCTGCTGAACCAAATGCTTTAAAAATTTACAGGCATAAACTAAACACTGATACCTTTCCAATGAGTCCTCTTGCACTCCATTTGGAGCTCTGAGGAGAGAGCAGCAGCCTCTGCAAGATTACTGTTGGCGAAGAAGATGATGCAGAAAATTGAAGGAGCAAGACAATGATGGTCACAAGTGTATGTATATTGCTTCCATGTATTTTACAAGTGATTTCAACTCCTTATATAGCCTCTAGGAGTGTTCCACGACTTTTACAACTTGAATTTGAATTCAAATGAAGGTGGGAATGGTTGTTGGAGGGAATCAATTCACTTCCCCACAATCTAGGAAAAGTGAAGGGCTTGATTGATCTACTTTTAGGTGACTTGATTTGCTTGATTGAATGCAACTTCAACCACCAAAATTTCGTGGGATTTTGGCCCTATATTTGTACCTTTACATGTGTACAACTCAAGGCTTTTACAACGGTAAATGAGCCATCAAAATATTCTCAAAAAATACAATAAATGAGCATATGAAAAAGAACTCTCCAACGGATATTCTTTTGACGCGATAGCCTTTGATGTAGATCAAATCCACCTCAAGCATAGTGTAAGCTTGATGTTCCAACAGTTATGGCACCAACGATTTGGGAATCTCGGATTTGCAGTTTTGAAGGAGATGCAAAGAACAGGGATGGTTGCTCATTTGCCTGCATTTTCAGAGTTGCAGGAACCTTGTGAAGCTTGTATGATGGGCAAGCAACAACGACAAGCGTTTCCAAGAGAGACCAACAATCGATCTCAAGCTCCTCTAGAGTTGGTACATGTTGATCTCTGCGGTAAAATGTCTACACCTGCTTTAGGAGGATCTTTCTACTTCTTGCTGTTAGTCAATGATTATAGTAGAAAGATGTGGGTTTATTTCATTCGAGAGAAGGCTGATGCTTTTGAAAAATTTAAAGCGTGGCATAAGTATGTAGAAAATAAATCACGAAGGAAACTGAAGAAATTCAGAACAGATAGAGGAGGTGAATTCTTGTCAACAGAATCTAATAATTACTGTAAGGAGCATGGTGTGAAAAGGCAACTTACCACAGCTCATACACCTCAACAAAATGGTGTTGTTGAGCACAGGAACAGGACAATAGTTGAAATGGCTCGTTGTATGTTAAAGGCTCAAGACATGCCTGATTCATTCTGGGCAGAAGCAGTCAATACAGCAGTCTACATTCTCAATCGAAGCTACACAAAAGCACTGAAGGGGATGACTCCTCAAGAAGCATATTCTGGTAAAAAGCCTTCAGTTTTGCATTTCAGAATTTTTGGTTGTTTCTGTTATGCACATATTCCTTATTCAACAAGATCAAAGTTGGATTCAAAAAGCAAAAAGTGTGTCTTCCTAGGATATAGTGAAGAGTCTAAAGCATATAGGTTGTGGGATCTAGAGGCAAGGAAGATTTTTGTCAGCTGAGATGTGGTGTTTGATGAACGACCACACTTAGTAGAAGATAAAGGTAAATCTACTATCTCATCAAACGGAGAAATATCTCACCTTGTGCCTATCAAAAGACAGGTTAAAGTTGAGGAGGAGGAAACATCTGATGGAGAAATTTCCTCAATAAAAAGCCAACCAGTTGTAGCTGCACAACGTAAGCCACTATTGAAGTGGGCACAACAGCTCTTTGATAATCACAATCCACATGTAGATGTACCAGAATCATCATCGGATGGATTACGAAGATCAAAGAGAATAGAGGAGCAAAGAAGAGCCTCAAAACACATTGTTAACATCGCTCTAATGGCAGATATCATTGGCTCAATAAAGGAACCTACCACCATTGAAGAAGCCCTTGATGATCCAGGTTGGAGAGCGGCAATGCAGTCGAAGTATGATAGTATACTAAAAACTGATACATGGGATCTAGTCGACTTGCCGCCAAAGAAAAAGGTAATAGGTACTAAATGGATTTGGAAAGCTAAGTATAAAGCAGATGGAACATTAGAAAAGTATAAGGCAAGATTAGTTGCACATGGTTTTTCACAGATCGAAGGATTTGATGTTCAAGAAACTTTTGCGCCAACAGCACGCTGTCGGAGAGAATTTATTACTCTTAAGATATTACAAAAATTAAAAGATTAATTGTTTGATATAAGTTTGGTTAAATTATGAAACTTTTGACTAACGTTTGATTTAATTTTGCAGAAAAAGAAGTTGCTGATCAATATCAAGATGGGAAGTATTTATTTAAGTATATTTAAGGGTATAGATGAAAATTCAAGGGTTAGTTAAGGGGTTTTCTATGTTTTGAAAGTAAATTTAAGGGTAATTAAGGGTCAACTATAGGTTTTGATCATGTTTTAAAGGGTTTTAACTAAATTACAAGGGTAATTAAGGGATAAATGAATGTTTTGAGCATGTTTTATAGGGTTCTAGTTTAATTTTAAGGTTAATTAAGGGTTAAATATTCATCCTAGAGGGTTATGGAAGGTTAGAAAATAGGTTTATGGGTTAGTTGGAGTTAATTGATGTGGTTTAAAGTTAGTTGTAGGGTAAACCTAAGGTTAAATGATTAAATAAGTGGGTTGTAGTCTATAAATGAATTATTAAATAGGTTAAATATATCATAAGGAACCTTAGCAAAATAATTCAAATAGAAAAATATATTATTTAATTAATTTCACTAAGCTTATGATAATAAATAAATTTATTGATGGGTAAGATTAATTTTATTCCAAAGGTTGGAATTACTCTAAAGTATTTAAATGAATATAAAAAAGAAGTGAAAGGTTGAATTTAATGGTCCAATAATTATTTAATTGTATGGTTGTGAACAAATTTGAGAAAATTCAAATAGGAAAATTCCCACGCCTAAATTCTTGTTGAGTATGGTTGAGTTAAAGAGAAGTTAATTTAGGTAGTTTGGTTGAGTTATCTAAGGGAAAATGTAGGTTATGGTGGGCTACTCTCATCTATTTAAAGAGGGGAGCACGTGCTCACAAGTTCATATGATTTTTTCAGGTACTTAATTTTTCTCTAGACTATAGTCATATTTGTTCTCAGCTTTATGTCAGTGCTCACAAGTTCATATGATTTTTTCAGGTACTTAATTTTTCTCTAGACTATAGTCATATTTGTTCTCAGCTTTATGTCAGTCCTCTGACAGGAGGAGAGAGAAGGCCATCTCTCTTGTCCTTCACTCATTGGAAAGCAAATTTTTTTTGGGATATGTAGAGATTTTTTTGTCATTCATTTCTTCTTTCCTTCTTTGATATTCTTTTTTAGTCTTTCTTTTTCCCACCCACCTTCTTCTTTAAATACTTTTTTTTTTCCTCTCCCTCTCCCTCCCTTTCTCTGCCGGCGGCGCTGCTGCGCGCGCAGCAGAGAGAGAGAGAAAGAGAGATTAGGAAGAGAGAGAGTTTTTTTTTAGAGTTTTAATTTTTTAATATTATTTTTCTTTGCTTTTTTCTTTTTTATTTTGTCCTCTTCCCTCTCTTTCCCTCTCTCTGCAACCGACAGACGCAGCCGTCGGCGCAGTAGAGAGAGAGAGAGAGAAAGAGAAAGAGAGAGAGAGAGAGAAAGAGAAAGAGAGAGAGGGAGAGAAAAAGAGGGAGAGTGAATTTGAATTTTGTTTTCTTTTTTTATTTTCTTTTTTATATTATGTTTTATGTTTTATGTTTACTTTTATTTCTTTTTTATTATGTTTATTTTATTTTAGTTATATTTTATTTCTTTTTTAGATTATATGTTTACTGAATATTTATATTAAATGGTTATTTCATATATTAATAATCTAAATAATATTTAATTAATTAATAATAGAGTTTATGACTTTAAATATTTAATTATGAAAAAGATTTTGTGTTTATGTATGAGATTATATGTATTCATTTATGTATGTGTTTGATTAACTAATTAGATTGATTGCTTAATGTATGGTTGTTATCCTAATGTTTTTTGTGTGCTCACAGGTTAGCATGAAGAAGAAGCAACTTAGCCTTATTCTTTTCCAAAGAACTCATTATTCCATCCAACTCTTCTTTATCCCAATACTTAACCTAACCATTCTTAGCCTATACATTTCTTACCCTACCCTTAACCCAAGCTTCTTCAACCTTTAGTATGATATGATCCTATTAGAAATGCATTTAGTAAATGTATATACCCATGATAGATGTTGTTAGAGATAAGTTCATTCATGTTTCATGTTAGGCATGTTTAGTCATTGATTGAACCCATGTTAGTTGTTAGTGCATGAACCCATGTTAGTGTTAGTGCATGAACTCATGTTAGTTGCTAGTGCATGAACCCATGTTTGATGTTAGTGCATGTAGGGTATGTTAGTTAACATTAGTGCATGTTAGTGCATGATAAGTATGTTAGTGCATGTTAGTGCATGATAAGTATGTTAGTGCATGTTAGGTATGATAGTTAATGTTGATGCATGTTAGTAAATGGTAATACATGTTAGATCTTAAGCAATGCATGCTAGATGTTAGAAGTTAGGAATGTTAATGCATGTTAGTTAAGAAAGTGCATGTTAGATGTTAGGATATGCTTGTTAATGATAGGTATGCTTATGAATGTTAGAAGTATATTAAGTGCATGAATATGGTTTTGCATGTAAATGTATATTTACCTAATGCATGTTAGAAATTTATCCATGTTAGTTCATGCATGTCATTTAATGTATGTACTTTAGATGTTATGTGTAGATCATGTGTGCATGAATGTATAATAGTGTTTGCATGTATGTATATTTATCATGCATGTTTGCTTGTTGCATGTATGCATGAGATTTATGTATGTGTATGTATGTTAATGCATGGTTATTAGTGCATATGTATGATTGCTTGTTGCATGTTAGTGCATATATGTTTATGCATATTCATTTATGCATGTGCATGTATGCATATGAGGTGTGTTAGTATGCATGTGATGCATGTTAAGCTTATATACTATGTATGAATATGTATAAGTATATAAACAATGTATTTATATGTTTGATGTATATTAAAGTAATCATATAAATGAATTATTTATTGCAATGTATATGTTTAAACAAATGGATGTACTTAAATACATATGTGTTTTAGGAAGTTAAAAATTTTATATTAAGCTAAGTGTTTCTAATTATGCTAAGTTTTAAATGAGTGTTAATTTTTTATTAAAAACATACTAATTTCTTTGATATGATTTTTTCAGAGAGCCTTGTTGGTGAACTAGAGATTCATAGAGCCCTGTTGGTGAACTGGAGATTCATAGAGCTGTTGGCGAACTGGAGATTCATGTGATTTTCTGAAGAATTGCAACCCTGTTAATGAACTGAAGATTTGCAGCAAAAAGAATTACTTAGTTTGAACTATTGATTAGCTTGTATAGGTTATTCATTAAGCTTGATTAGGTTATCATTTATGACATTATCTTATAAGTGTGTATAGGAATTTGATCATTAATCTAGTGGCATTTTCATCTTATGTCTAAAGAGGCTTCTTCAAGTAGTTATTTTCTACCTCCAGCTACATTTGATTTATTATTTCCTAAACCAGTTGAGGAAGTTGAAGAGTTAGTTAAAAATAAGATAGTTGAAGAAACTTTGCATGATCCTAATAGAACTTTACATTTACTTTCCACTGTTCCACCTAGCATTGAGAATAGTGAAGAACTTTTCCCACCAACTGTAGATAGAAACGACGATAATTTTCAAGAAGATTCAAACGAAACTGAATGCATTAAAGACCAAGTAGTTAGTGAAAAACTTATCTCACGATCTTACTTTGACGCTATAGAAAGATATAGGAACGCTTTGCCCTACGGACCTTAGGAAAAGTTATACTTGTTCTGCATAGACACCCTGCATGCGCCGTTCGCGAGACGACTGAATTGATCCGCCAGTCGTCAGAAATCGCTCCCACATTTGAACCCAACGTGAACAACGGCACAGTGGAACAGGTATAAAACTTTTCCTTTCCTAGCATATGCATTAGCTTGGTTTAGACGACGTGGTTGCGGCAGCTTGAGGTGGTCATCGTGCAGAGGCAGATAATACAAACCTTGTAATTCCCTGGTTGTTGAGGGCTAAGCTTATGCTCTGAGCACCTCCACGGGAATAGGCAAGTAGTAAACCTCATCTCTACACCCTTACCATCAAAATTTTTGAAGAAAAACGTTTGCACTCACAGCACTCAGATTTTTTTGTATTAGGCATTTATTGTTCAACATATGTAACTTGAAAATTTCACATGCACTCTAGCTTCTGCTCCAATTGTCAGGTATATTTTCTCAACTTGCATCTGTTTATTACTAATTAAATAGGAATTTAGGAGCCATAGGAATTGTTAGATTTAAAGTAATTACTAGATTTTCAATTCAAAAAGACTTTTTTATTTTTGAAAGTTAGTATTTATTTAGGATTGTTTGATTAGTGCAATTTTAGCTAGTCTCTAGTTTTCATTAAAATTTTAAGGGTTGTTAAGATAGTATAAGTTTAGGTTGAAAATTCAACAAGAATTTTTATTTAAAAGTTAGATTTATTTTCAATACTTGTTTAAAGGTTTTAAGATTAAGTAAATCTGGAATCAAACAACTTAGTTAGTTTAGTAAGGGAACAAAAATCTAAAGTTCAAGAAGAAATCAAGGATTATATTAAAAAACTTAAATCTAGTTCTAACATACATAACAAAATGGATGAGTTATTTAAAAATATGATGTCAGAAACCCAAGGCCAAAAAGTAGTTGAGGCTATGTTAAAAGAAAAAGGGAAATTCATAGGAGTTAATACAACTAATTACTTAGACACTTTTGAAGACCTAGCAAAACTACATGGGTTGCCAGTAGATAAATGGGTAACATTTTTAGTTAGACTTGCAATAGGTTCAGCTATTAGTGTTATAGAACCTCATAAAGCACTTGAATGGGAAGAATTTAAAAAACAAATGCACAAAGAATTTTACTTAGAAGATTTTAGTCAACACAGTAGGGAGGGATTTATGAAGTGGCTTAGCACTCCCAAAACTCAAATATCTCTTACACAATTACATGGGGAATTTATGAAGAGATTTTCACAATTACCTGAACAAGATAGGACTGCACTTACTCCAGATATAGTACTTTATTTCTTAAAAGTTTTGCCTACATACATTAGAAGTGAAGTAGAAAGAAGACTAGAGGAACCCGGAAAAAGATATGGTTTAACAGAGGACTGGGGGGTACTTAAACAAGTAGTTGAAGTTGTAGCACAAATGAAACAGAGGCAATCATTATTATATGATATGAATTTAAGCTTTCCAACAGTAGGACCAACTACTCCAAATCCTAAAATTAATATAAACTCTAGTTTAACTGAACAAGCATCAACATCTAAAGTGCCTAGTGAGTTACAGTTTGAAATACTATTTAATAAACTAGATAATATGATGCAAATGCGTACAAACATATCTAAGGAAGTGGCAACACTTCAAAACACAGTTCATTCCTTAGTTAGTCAAGATAGAACAATTCTAGGTCCTCAGTTTACTCATGCCCCTCAAATGAATCCTATACCTATAGCACATGTAATGAATCAACCAATAGCTCAGAATCAACCAGTAGCTCAGAATAATGAACAAAGAGGCGCACCCACCCGACGATGTGTTTGGTGTGACTCCATTGAACATATGTCTTATGCTTGTGAATCATTAAAAGAGGCAAAAGAAAGAAAACTAGTTATTGATATTGATAAAAAACTATGTGACTATCGCACCCACCTCCCTCTAGCTGTAAATTGGGGAAAAGGTGGAATGCAAAAACTATATGAAATATATCAGAAGCACAAAGAAGCTCATCTGGGGTTAGATTAGAATGCGATGAAAGTGATTTAGATGATGATACATCAAAAGAAACCAAAAATTATTCAATAGAAGCCTTGATAAAAGCTAGAAATGACATAATGAACAAAACTGCACGGAACTCACCTATAGTTAATTTCTCTATCTTCTCACATATTGCAAATGTGGAAGAAAAGAGAAAAAGGGATGAAACTCAAGATCTAGATGAATCTAATCAAAGAGTAACTAGAAAACAATTAAGAAAAGAACCTAAAAATGTACAATTTAATGAAAATACAAATTTAGATCCAATTGAGCAGAAAAGAAGAGATATAAGGGAGGGTAAACAACCAGAGACATCAAACAAATCTAATGAATTAGAATCAAATATTAATGAAGAAACAAAAAAAAATGAGGAAAAAACCAAGAAACCCAAAAGAATTCCAAAAGCTATTTTAACTTCAGAACTTGAACAAAAAAATGACACAAAGGAAATACTGTATGATATTCTTTTAAAAAGTCAAGTGACCATGTCACTTGAACAATTATTTACTATAGCTAAATTAGAATTTAAAGATAACTTTATGAAGATGATTAAAAGAAAAAGATTTCCATTAAATACTGATACTGAAATGATTGACAATGTAGATGTAACTCATATTTCTAAAGATTCCTTTTTTTCTGACTCTGATGATGAGGAAGAAAGTGAAGGATATGTTAATAAAAATTTTCTAGGACCTATACTTCCAGATAATATACAAGAAAAATCTGAAAGCAATTACAAAAAGAGTTTTTGGGCTAGGGGAACACCAGAAATCAAAGTAAACTTAGGAGATAGGAAAAATTCTTGTACAGCTTTAGCTTTACTAGATTCAGGCTCAGAAATAAACGTAATATCAAAAGAATTATATGATAAATTTAGATGGCCTATAGATAAACCTGTTGATATATTTAGGTAGTGATGTGTGTGAACACTCTAGGACCGCCGGGGCACTTTTTTCCCTCTTTAGGAGGTTTTTTTCCCCCGGCTTATATATACGCCGATTGCCCTAATGGGCTACTTATCTTTGTACATTCTCTAGTAATACATTCAGTCTTGTGTGTTGTGCTCCAAGCTTCTTCTTCTTCCTTGTGCTGTTCGCGTGCTTCCGCAGACGTCTAACTCCAACAATTGGTATCAGAGCAGGTCGTTGCTTCTTCTAGGGCGCCGTCGACACTCCTTCGTTTGCAGTCTCAGATTCGCACAAAATTTGGTGAGCATACTCAGGGTGTTTCCGAGATCAAAACTGCTTTGCTCTGTGGTGCCGAAATCGCGATCTGAGCTCGTTTCGGCCTCCGAACGCACTATCGCAGTGCTTGTGCAGGCTATTTTGTCCTTTTGTGCCAAAGGTATATACCAGTTTCTGTTCGCCAGTTTAAGCGTCTCGAAGTCTGCTACAGGTCTAGCAGAACTCGTTTGGGCAGTTCTGTTCAACTTTTTGAGACACAGTCAATTTTCTGCATCAAGGTATTTTAGTCACCGGCCATGGCTGAAAGCAGTGATGTATTCCGTATCTTGGCTGTTGAGGATAAGTTGGATGGTACCAACTACCCATTATGGGCTTATATGATGCGACATGTACTGGTTGCAAAAGGATTGTGGAACATTGTGCAGGGTGTTGAAAGACGTCCTGTTACACCTGTAACGACAGGTACTGCAAATATAGGTGTTGGAGCTGATGAAGATGGTGTTGAAGATGATATTCCGCAGATTCCTGTTCGTGCTACTGTTTCTGTTGCACCTATTGCAGAGCAGATTCGTTGGGATGGCAGAGATGCCCAGACACATGCATTGATAGCTTTGTCTGTCAAACGTGCCATTATTCCTCATATTCGCTCTTGCAAAACAGCAGAGGATGCTTGGGATACACTTACCACTTTGTACCAGGCTAGGAATGAGGCTCGTGTTGCTTACCTCCGAAAACAATTGGAGAGTGAGCACATGAATGAAGGTGATTTGATGGACAGTTTTCTTACAAAGATCAAAGACCTGAAGGAACAATTGATTTCTGTTGATGAGGTTATACCAGATAGCTCACTTGTGCAGACCGTTCTGAATGGCCTTCCTGATTCATATCAGAGTTTTGCCTCTACTCTTCGATTGATGATGAAAGGCAATCCGAATGCCTTGTCATTTGAGGAATTAGTCTCTGTTCTGTTGCAGGAAGATCAGTCCAGGCAGAACAGGTCCATTATGCGTGTTGCAGATCAAGCTTTCCTGGCTAGTCAGAAGGGCAAAGGAAAATGGAGCTCTTCTACTAGTAAGCAGAAATCTGCAAATGCTGCACAATCGAAGAACCAGGATAAAGATGAGAAGAAATCAGAAAAGCAGAAATTGTTCTGCAAGTACTGTAAAGGAAATGATCATATTATAAAGAACTGTCCAAAACTGGCTGCTAAAGAGGCAAAGAAGAAAGAGGCTGGAATGGTTGTTGCAGAGGCCTCTACACCAAAAACAGAGTCTGCAAATCTTGTGCAGGAAGAAGAATGGGCGTTTACTACTGTCTGCAGTTTTGACCCATCTTCTCATGATCAGTGCATGTCTGCAGTAGACTCAGATGTTTGGTACTTTGACAGTGGGGCGACCAAACATATTACCTCGCAGCGCAGTTTCTTCTCTTCACTCGAGCCTGCCCCTACAGGGAATACTATCACATGCGCCAATAACTCCTCTTATCCTGTTATGGGAGTTGGTAAGATCATTTTGACTACTGCTGATGGTAGTTCTTTCACTTTGTCAGATGCTTTATTTGTGCCAGGGATCAAAAAGAACCTGTTATCAGTTTCTGCATTAGCCAAGATCGGCTTGGTTGTGAAATTCGTTGATGACAGGTGTACAGTCCATGATCTCTCAAATGGCGATGTGATTATTGCTTCTGGCATTTTATGTTGTGGGCTGTATAAGCTCATAGACTATGAAAGATCTGTGAATGATTCGGCATGTGCAGTTCATGATTCTCAGGCTATGTCAGATGCAAAGCTTTGGCATGCACGCTTTGGTCATCTGAATTTTGCTAGTTTGTTACGCCTGCATAAATCTGAAATGGTGTCCTCTTTGCCCAAACTTGAGGCACCTGGAAAACATGTTTGTGAAGGCTGTATTTTGGGCAAAATGCAGCGTTCTTCCTTTCCAAAAGATGGTTCAGTTCGGGCTATGCAGAAATTGCAGCTTGTACATAGTGATGTCTGTGGTCCTATGCAGACACCCTCTTTTGGAAATTACCTTTACTTCGTGACTTTCATTGATGATTTTTCCAGGCATGCATGGGTATATCCACTCAAAGCAAAGTCCGAAGTGTTCATGTGCTTCAAACAGTTTTTGGTTTTGGCTGAAAATCTGTCAGCATGTAAAATGGGCACCCTCCGTTCTGATCGAGGGGGGGAATATATGTCTTCAGATTTTAATGCATTTCTGGCTGAACGTGGGATAAAACACCAGTGTACAGTGCCGTATACACCTCAACAGAATGGAGTTGCTGAACGAAAGAACAGGTCACTCATGGAGATGGCGAGGTGCATGGTCAAAAGTCAGGCTTTACCACATAGTTTCTGGCTTGAGGCTGTCATGTGTGCAGCATATGTACTGAACAGGTGTCCCACCAAAGCGTTGCAGTCCATCACTCCATATGAGGCTTGGCATGACCGCAAGCCATCTGTTGCTCATCTGCGTGTTTTTGGTTGTTTGGCATATGCATTAGTGCCTGAACAACATCGCAGAAAATTGGATGATAAGGCAGTAAAATGTATTTTTGTTGGGTACAGTTCTGAAAGTAAAGGCTATCGTCTGTATCATCCACAGACTAAACGCATTCTGGTTAGCCGTGATGTTGTCTTTGTGGAAGATGCTATTCAGCCATTGCTTTCATGTACTAAGGAGACATCTGTTAGCTCCAAAGACATGTATGATACTTTGATGCCTCTTTTTATAGGTGGACAGGCTAGCGCTGGTCCTAATGAGGCAACTTCTCAGCCTTTGCAGGTTTCATATGATGATGCAGATCATTCCATTTCTGATGCAGATTTACATGATGCACTTGTTGATGAGAGAGCTGATATTGAACAGGCAAAAACTATGCCAAAATGGCTGGTGCAGACTTTGCGTGACAGCAAATTAGATGCACCTTTGTCATATCGTACTCGTTCAGGCTCTCATAGTACCTCCTTTGCATCAGATTGCTATGCTATGGCTACATCTAGTCTCTGTGATGAGAATGAGCCTGTTTCTTTTGATGAAGCACAAAATTCAGAAAATTGGATGGCTGCTATGCAATCTGAATATGATGCTATAATGAAGAATGGTACATGGTCTTTATGTGACTTGCCTCCTGGCAAGAAGGCCATTGGCACTAAGTGGGTATACAAGCTGAAGCGTAAACCTGATGGTACAGTTGACAGGTATAAGGCTAGGCTTATTGCAAAGGGTTATGCGCAGGAAAGAGGCATTGATTTTGATGAGACCTTTGCACCTACATGCCGTATGACTACTATTCGGAGAATTTGTGCACTTGCAGCCCATCATGGTTGGAATGTACATCAGTTGGACATTAAAACAGCATTTCTGAATGGTGACTTGCATGAAGGAGTGTATGTTTTTCAGCCCCGTGGCTTTGTGCAGAAAGGGCATGAAAACCAGGTGTGCAGGTTAAAGAAGGCGTTATATGGTTTAAAGCAAGCACCACGTGCTTGGTATGAGAAAATACATGCCTATCTGATTGCACATGGTTTTGAGAACAGTCCAAATGAAAGCACCTTATATGTTAAGCGTGCTAATGATGTGCTTCTGATCATTGTTGTCTATGTAGACGACATGCTGCTCACTGGTCCTCTTGAGAAGCATATTGCTGATTTCAAGGCTGATTTGCATGCCTCATTTGAGATGTCTGATTTGGGGCATTTGCATCACTATTTGGGCATTCAGTTTATGCAAGTTGATGGTGGAATGGCTTTGTGTCAAACGAAATATATTGACACATTATTGCAGCGTTTTGGCCTTGAAGACTGTAAGCCTATTGCCACTCCTATGGAGACAGGTTTACGATTGAGTCTTCATGATGCTGGAGATGCATTTGATGCTGTTCTCTATCAGCAGGCCGTTGGATGCTTGATTTACTTATGCATTACTCGGCCAGATATTCAGTTTGCTGTCTCACAGATGAGCAGGTTTATGCATTGCCCAGGAGTCATGCATTGGAAAGCGGTTAAGCGCATCTTTCGCTACTTGAGTGGTACTCGGCTACTTGGGTTGTTTTATCCCAAGGGGGGATCACTACCGCCAGATTTGCATGCTTTTTCTGACTTAGATTGGGCTGGTTGCTATGACACTCGTGTGTCCACCAGTGGTTTTTGCTTCATGCTTGGTAGCTCATGTATATCTTGGTTGAGCAAGAAGCAGCCTACTGTGGCCACTTCCAGTTGTGAGGCTGAGTATAGGGCAGCTTTCACAGCGACTGTTGAGTGTGTGTGGCTCAGACGCCTTATGGCTGATTTGGGTGTTGGCCAGTCTTCTGCCACCACCATCTTCACTGACAGTCAGAGCGCATTGGCAGTTGCGAGGAACCCTGTGTTCCATGCTCGCACTAAGCACATTGAGGTGCATTATCACTATGTCAGGGAGAGGTTCTCTGCTGGGGAGATCAGCTTGGCATATGTGCCCACGCAGGAGAACATTGCAGACCTTTTCACGAAGGCTCTACCTAGGGAGAAGTTTGAAGCTTTCCGCAAAGCTTTGGGCTTACTTCCTTTTGTGGAGTGATTTCCACATAGCTTGGCACTTCCTTATACATGAGTGCCAGCTCCTTGTTCACCGCATCACTCCCAGGGGGGATTTGTTGATATATTTAGATAGTGATGTGTGTGAACACTCTAGGACCGCCGGGGCACTTTTTTCCCTCTTTAGGAGGTTTTTTTCCCCCGGCTTGTATATACGCCGATTGCCCTAATGGGCTACTTATCTTTGTACATTCTCTAGTAATACATTCAGTCTTGTGTGTTGTGCTCCAAGCTTCTTCTTCTTCCTTGTGCTGTTCGCGTGCTTCCGCAGACGTCTAACTCCAACAAAACCGCATGGGTGGATTATGAGAATAACAGACAACGGATGTGGTGCACTTCTAGGAGCATGTGCCAACATTCCAATTTTAATAGGTGGCATAAGTGAAACATTTCATTTTTTCATACAGGATAACTGTTCTTATGAAATCATCTTAGGACAACCCTTTATATGTGAAACTCGTATAGAAACAAAAATAATGGACGATGGATCCACGTATGCTAGATTTAGATCAAAAGATGACTTACAATCCTTACAAGTAATGACTGTTAACCCAAACCATATTAGAAATAGAGAACAAATTAGGAAAACACCTATCAGATCACAAGAGAAAATGCACGAGAGTCATCTGCCTCTTAGTGATTCTGGAACATACTTTGATCAAAATTTTTACTAGACACCATTGTTGAGCAAGACAACAGTGGTAAATGATTATCTAAGGGAAAATGTAGGCTATGGTGGGCTACTCTCATCTATTTAAAGAGGGAGTACGTGCTCACAAGTTCATATGATTTTTTCAGGTACTTTTTTTTTTAATAAAAGGAAGTTCGGCCATGGCCTAATCTCCCGGACTTTAATTAAAATAATGAAGAAAAGTTACAGGTGAATGGGACTAGTGCCCTTGGGACCCCCCAAATCCCACAAAGCAGGGGATGAGTTTGGTAAGCTAGAGGGCGTTACAAATGAGGTGTACAAAACTATCATCTCCTTCATGGGGGACCCATTTGGGTTTCAGCTTGTTATCTACGAGGAGATAAATACAATGGTGTCTAAATGGAGGAGATCTCTTGTCTCGGGAGATTCTTTTACCTAGAAGAAACAAGGATTTCTCAATCGACCATTCCTTTGGGGTTTGGCCAAAGTTGATAGCACAACGCTCCCTCCATATTTTCCAAAGAGTCTCGCCTCTGATGGCATTCCACAGCCTAGGAGAGCAGCCAACTGCCTCACCCAACAACGCCTGTTGCCAATTGAGTTGGTTCGAGAGACGCAGAATCCGTGTCACTTGATGCCAGATAACACGGGACTTGGGGCACTCGAAGAAGAGGTGAACAAGGTCTTCGATGCATCGATGGCACCGCTTGCACCAAGGAGGCACACCACAGATTTTGTTGGCCCTAGCGTTGTACCAGATACCTTTATGCAAGATTTGCCACATGAGAACGGATTTCTTGATCTCAATAAGGGGGTTCCAAATTGACATGAACTTAAGTTCCCATCAAAGTTTGGTCCAAGAAAGAGACCACACCTTGTTAAGAGTGTGATGAACGTCTAAGTTCTCTTTGAAGTTGGGAATTCTAGATAGTTTCTTACCATTGCTCCATTTGAGGCCCTCTAGGCAAGGAAGATCCTGTTCGCAGAGAAGGCGGGTAGTTGAGTGGTCCCATGTTGAACACCTGTTTTGAAGAAGAGTCAATTCTTCAAGAGAAATTCTTTGTCGGGTCTAAGTCTTCAAATCTAATCCACTCGCCGGTCTCTTGTTTCCAGAGATGTTTCCACTGTTTGTATCCCTTGTTCCAAAGTCGCTTAGCCGTTTGGAGGTTCCAATGTTCCACCTCCCTTAAGCTGCTGATCGGGAACCAGATAGAGTCATTTTGTCTTATCCCCGCAGCCCACTTCCACTCTTCACTGACTCTGATGAATTGTTTGGCCTTGTTCCAACTCTTCCATAAGGAACACACGAGGCTAGAGCCTTTAGGGGACACCGGGTCGGGGGAGAACAAAAGCGTGAGGATCCCAATGTCCTTCCAGCCGGGAAGGCCAACCAGAGTAAGGTCTTTCGAGTTTCTGAAGATCAGTTTAGCCCAGGAGGACTCCCTATTGCACCAAGCCTTGATAAACCACTTTGCCGCCAGCTTGTCAGCTAACCCTGTGATATCCAAAATACCCAAGCCCCCTGAGTCTTTTGAGCTAATACAAGTTTCCCATTTGATTTTGGGAATCCCCCTCCTATTGGGGTCCCCAGTCCATAGGAAGTTTCTGCAGAGCCTTTCCACTTTGGCCAATTCTTTCTCCTTAGGTCTCCAGCACGAGATATAGTAAATAATCGTAGAAAGCATAAATGTGTTGACAACCATAGCACGCCCTGCCAAGTTAGCTTGCATACCTTTCCAATGATTTAGTTTCCTATCCAATTTGGATAGAATCCAGTTCCATCGTTGGTCCATCGAGATGTTGAAGCCCATCGGAATGCTGAGGAGACGGAAGATTTGACCGTTAGGGATAACTTGACACCCCTGATTAATCAACAGTTGGGGCGGAGGTCCATGGATCGCTCTGAAAGCAGTTTTAGCATGGTTGATTTTTGAACCTGATGCCTTACAAAAGGTGTCGAGGCAGTTCCAAAAACACCTCAATGCAGTTTCTTTCATTAAGAACAAAGGCATTCATGTCATCAGCAAAGAGTCTAGCAATCATCTGGTCCTGACCAAGGGGTAGGGAGAGACCTTTGAGATCTCGAGCATCCAAGTGATGCTTAAATAGGCGACTGAGGCCATCCGAGGCGATAGCGAAGAGTAAAGGAGCCAGTGGGCAACCTTGCCTGATAGATCTTTTTAAACCTATCGGTTCAGAGAGCTTACCGTTGATGTTTATTCTCGTTGAGGCATTTCCGAGTAGAGTGGAAACCATCTTCGTGAACTTTTGGCTGCATCCAAGATCTTTCAGAGATTGAAGAATAAAGTCCCATTCCAATCTGTCATATGCTTTGTCGAAGTCGATCTTAATGAATAACAGTTCTTGGGCAGACTCCTCAGCAAAAGCAAGGCCTTCCCAAATATCGACAATTGCTTCAAGTATAGATCTACCTTTGATAAAACCCTTCTGATCCTCACAAAGCCATGACTTTAAATGACACGAGATTCTGTTGGCGATTACTTTGGCGATTATCTTGTATCCAGTTTGAAGCATGGTAATCGGCCGCCAATTTTCAATTTTGTTCTTATCACCCCTTTTGTGAATTAATTTGATGACACCATTATTAAGACACTCCGCGAGGGCACCGAAGGAGAGAGCCTCTTGCCACACAAGACGCAGCGGGGTGGTCAGCACGTGCTTAAAGGACTTGAAAAACTCATTGGTGAGTCCATCAGGGCCCGGGCTCTTCCCATTGGGGAGAGAATCAATAACCTCGATAATTTCGTTCTCTAAAATGTTAGCATCCAGCAGAGGAATCATGTTCGGAGGGATTCTAGGTTGAGCAACCCTTGAGATGGCTGCCATGCAATCACGTCTGTGCGGGGAAAGAGGAGTCGAGACCCCGAGAAGATGGGTGAAGTGCTCCACGATGAGAGATCTATTCTCTACTTCCGTGTTGCATTCGATCCCATTGTTGTCGACCAAGAAGGGGATGGCTTCCCTAGCTTGTTTTCTTTTAAGGATGTTACACATCTCTTTTGAAGGTTTGTCAGCCTTCCCCGCCCACCAATCTTTGAAAAAAATATGTAGATTTTTCCTTTGAACTTCTTCCTCGAGTCTCAGTCTTCCCCTAATTTTCAGAAGCCCTTGCTGGCATTGCAAGTTACCTTTGTTCACTTCTTCTTCAAGACGTGAGAGCCTCTGATACACTTTTTCTCTCCTTTTATTTCGGATATCTCTTATGGCCTTATGCGTCCTGATCAAAATTTGTCTAGTTCTTTCCACCGCACTTCTCCAGCACTTAGCCGGATCCTTACAGTGGGCAAAAGCCTCCACCCAAATTGTGGAAATTTCTTGGTGGACAGAGGGGAGGGAAAATGATTTCTGGCAAGCTTGAAACCAAGGAGCTTTTCAGAGCATGGGAATCGGTTTGAAGGAAAGAGTAATCGGGTAATGGTCCGAGATAGTCAGGTCCATGTGTTGGGAAATCGAAGGAATACCCCACTGGAGGATGGTGTTTTGGTCGATGTAGCATCTATCAAGTCTAGCTTTCCTCAGAGAGTCCCCCAATTGGAGGTTAGACCAGGAGAACCCCTTCATGTCTTTCACCTCAACCAGGTCGAGATGGAACTTGATTTTATCCCATATCTCTTTCTCCTGACTGTCAATAATTTTCCCCTTGTTATTCCAACGGTCCTCAGGAAATTCAACCATGTTGAAGTCCCCGTAGAGCAAAACATTATGAGAGAGGGAGTCAAGGGAAGTCCAAGTGTCGATTCTGTCCGTCTCACCATTGGGGGCATACATTGAGACCACAGTGAACTGATTAGGTGGCCCGATAGAGGCAGTAATCCACCGATGATTCCGATCTTCACAAGTCAATGTCAATCTACCGGACCAAGAGTGACTAATACCGATGGCAGCACCCCCCGTCCCCCTAGGGTGCGAAGTGGAGAGCCAGAGATGGTTTGGAGAAATGCGTTTAAGCCGTTTCTGGAGATCCTCTGCGTTGATTTTAATCTCTTGTAAGCAGATAAAGTCAGGGTTGAGGCACTTGTCTTTGAACCATTGACCAAGAATCGCCGCTCTTGAAGGGTCCGACAAACCCCTGATGTTTAGCGAAGTGATTTTCATTATTGTTGGTTGCCCTCTTTGAGGGGAGGGGCCCAAACTTTTTTCTTCTTTTGATCTTCTTTTTTCCTCCTCGCTTCTTGATTTAGCATCCTACTCTTGAGGGGGCTCTTCCAAGGCATGCCTGACGGTTGTTTACCTTTAAGCTTTGACTTCAGTTGAGGTAAGCTTGGCAAGCAAACCGGAAGAGTAGGGCCAAGAGAGGAGCTTTCACTGTCTGGGTTGTCTTCATTGCTAGTAGTGAAGCCATCCTCTTTACTGGTGGTGTAGCCTTCTTGGTTGTCTTCTTTGCTGGTAGAGCATCCAATGGAAATTTCTGCCGGATCTTCTTCGTCAAGGTTATCCCCTGGGAGGTCGACCTCATTAATCTCCTTTTCTAAGTTGCAGTACATGTTATTCGAAGGAGCAGTGGTGGTAATGTTTCTTACTAAAGATCTTCGAGGGCTGACTTTCCTCCTATGTCTACTTCAGTGAATCCTTCTGAGTCCGTCTGTGCAACACGAGTGCCCGTTTCTTCCTCCATCGGAGGGCGAAGCCCCCGAGTGCCAGCTTGAGGTAAGAGATCGAAGGCCCCATCTGGTTTAATCTTGTTTTTATTGGAATTTTGCTTCAGGGGGCAATCCTTGATCCTATGACCTTGGTGCCCACAATGGAAGCACGCATTGGGCAAATTCTTGTAGGTAATCTCTTGCACCCAATTCTTTCCATCGCCAAAATTTACGGAGATCTTCGAGGGGAGGACCTAGTTCAAGTCTGCTTCAACGCAAATTTGCGGGTGCCATCGTGCATTGAAGGAGTATTGCACACCATCATAGATTAACCCCCCAACATCCTCTCTTGAGGCCATAGGACGACCGATCGGTGACACGATTTCTCGAAGAAATCCGTACAAGAAATACGGCAGGTTGGGAAGCTCCACCCAAAGCGGGTAACGAAGAGGCTTTGATTTGTTCGGAACAAAGTCTGGGGTCCACTTGAATAGGCATAAGGTGGACCGGCCCACTTGCCAGGAATCGGCTTGCAGGGCTTGGAAGGCCATCTCTTCATTCTCAAACACTAGAAGCAGGTGATTCGCCGCAGGAATTGACATTTGCACACAATTAGACCAGGCGGGAACCACTCCTTACGCAGCCAAGATGTCACATTTTCTAGAGGGGGTCTAGGGCCAAAGACTTGACCGATCAGACAAGTTTTCATCAATTCTTCTTGCTTTGCCGCCATTGACTCCATGCATAAAGAAACCACCGGAGGGGCGACGTCCAAAGGGCTGGAGCCCACTTCGAGGGGGCACTGTGATTCGGGGGGAGCCACATTGTTTAGGACCAACGAGGGAAGAAGCGTTGACATTGGGGCAAAGACGATCAAAGGCTACTCAAAAAGATGATCTTAGCAAGCCTTCTGGAAACCCACTGGAAACCCACTTTAAAGCTACCCACTTTCTCGAAAACAGACAAGATCGAGACTAAACCTACCCCTCTGCATTGACCCCTTTTTTCTTTTTTCTTTTCTTTTTTCTTCTTTTTTTCTCTTTTTTTTTCTCTTTTTTCTTTTTCTTTTAAAACTTTCTCTCCTCTCTCTTATTTTAAAAGCTTTCTGCCCGCCAGAAGCTACCACGTGGAAGCCGAAGATTTTTATTAAGTACTTTCTACTATTTAAATGGGGAGAAGTTTTAAAACAGAAGAGCAATGGCCTAAATAGCCCCCAAGAGGCCCTCGATAGCGCAGAGCAAAAATCCTTAAAGAACCACCTACTTAAATCAAAACTGGCGAGAAAAGGGGAGAGCTGAGGAAAGAGACGGGGCCCACTGTCAATCGTCGAGCAGAAAGGGCCGCTGTCAATCGCCCAGCAGAATGGCCCCCATGTCAATTGCGATGGACTATGAATCGATCACGACGGACCAGATCCCCTTGTCAATCGCGCAGCCACCCCAGCATCGGTCGCGATGGACCAGATCCACGATGGACACCTCCTCTGTCAATCCTGAAGCCTATAGTCATATTTTTCTCTAAACTATAGTCATATTTGTTCTCAGCTTTATGTCAGTCCTCTGACAGGAGGAGAGAGAAGGCCATCTCTCTTGTCCTTCATTCATTGGAAAGCAAATTTTTTTTGGGATATGCACAGATTTTTTTGTCATCCATTTCTTCTTTCCTTCTTTGATATTCTTTTTTAGTCTTTCTTTTTCCCACCCACCTTCTTCTTTAAATACTTTTTTTTTTCCTCTCCCTCTCCCTCCCTTTCTCTGCCGGCGGCGCTGCTGCGTGCGCAGCAGAGAGAGAGAATGAGAGATTAAGAAGAGAGAGAGTTTTTTTTGAGAGTTTTAATTTTTTAATATTATTTTTCTTTGCTTTTTTCTTTTTTATTTTGTCCTCTTCCCTCTCTTTCCCTCTCTCTGCAGCCGACGGACACAGCCATCGGCGCAGTAGAGAGAGAGAGAGAGAGAGAGAGAGAGAGAGAGAGAGAGAGAAAGAGAGAAAGAGAAAGAGAGAGAGAGAAAGAGAAAGACAGAGAGGAAGAGAAAAAGAGGGAGAGTGAATTTGAATTTTGTTTTCTTTTTTATTTTCTTTTTATATTATGTTTTATGTTTTATGTTTACTTTTATTTCTTTTTTATTATGTTTATTTTATTTCAGTTATATTTTATTTCTTTTTTAGATTATATGTTTACTGAATATTTATATTAAACGGTTATTTTATATATTAATAATATAAATAATATTTAATTAATTAATAATAGAGTTTATGAATATTTTTTGATCAAAATTTTTACTAGACACCATTGTTGAGCGAGACAACAGTGGTAAATGATTTGATATCTCGCATAAATGTGGAAATAAAATAGAAAATATTTCTGTTTATTTTTCTTCTTCAAAATTATAAATTCTAAATAATAAAGATATTCCTAGAAAAACAATGAAAAATTATGAAAAATATTTTAAAGATAAAGGATATATGTCTAAAAATTGAAAAAATTGAAAATTTAATTGAAACTTCTTTTTACTCTACTTTAATTGATGAAATTGATGAAACCTTACATGATAAAAATTTATTACATTAAATAAATATGATTTAATTCTTCCTTATGTAGTTGTAACTATATTTGAAAATGGTACATTTAAGCTTAGAGAATTTGATGGTTCTTTATTGAAAAATTTGATTGCAGGAAAAAGAGTTAAACTATTTAAAAAGAGAAATAATGAAGAATATGAAATTAAAGAAATTGATGATGATGATGATGCTGATGAAAATGAAGATGATGATTAAAAATCAGGTGAAACAGTTTTGATTAAAGATTCTTTGATTTTTTGTGTATATGCATGGCATTACTGCATAGATTAAAAGGATATGTTCGAATTTATTTAAAAAACAACTCAAATAGAATTAAAATGTAGAAATATCTGAAATATTTATGATTGAAACATAAAAACTCGTATTTATATGAACTGAATCAGAAAGTTAGATAGAAATTTTGGAATTGGAAGCTTGTAGACGAAAAGGTAGCTTTATTTTGAATACATGTATATGCTTAAAATTTTATCCATTAGTATATGGGATTTTGTATTCTGCTATTTATTTCTTATGAGATCTGACTTTTAAATGAAAATAAAAAAATAAAAACTTCATACCCAATTAGCATATATGTATGTGTTCGTTGTTGGTGCGCTATGTTGGGCTAGTAGGCGGGTGGACCAACCTTGGTCGGGTGATCAAGGCTACGAGCTGACGCTAGTTTCATCATAGGCTCAGCCTATATGTTGTCATGCGCCTGCATGGGTCGATAGGCGGGTGGAGTTACTCTGGTCAGGTGATCAGAGCCATGAGCTGACGTCGATTTCATGTAGGGCTGACATAGTTTTATCGTGCGCTATGCCGGGTTGGTAGACAAGTGGAATAAACTTGGCCGGGTCGACAAGTCCAGGCGTCGCACCCAATTTCGGTATAGGCCGATTTGTGAAATTAAAGAAAAAGCTAAATTGGGATGAAGTAAAAAAGTAAAAGAAAAATGATATGAAAAAAAAAACAATGAAAAGAGAGTCAGACCATAGGAAATAAAAGTAGGAGGCATATAATTCTATTACCTGATGAGAATTTTTTTTTTGTATATGTTGTTATACAAGATAAATTACTTATTCTAAGCAAGTGACATGAACAGAAGGACTATAAAACTTTTGATTTAATCTTATAAATGCTTGTTTAAATGTGGATTCAGAAATATGATAAGATATTTTTATAACTTATATCTACTTTGTGTTTTTTTAAATGATTTGTACTAATCTTTTTAATTGCATAAAGTTTGAATGCATGATGAAATAAAATTTTGAAAAAAAAAAACAAAACTTATTTTCAAAAGAATTTGATCTGTTCCATTTGAATTTGCAGGTTGGCCCATCGGGACGATGTGCAGGTTTAGTGGGGGCGGATGTCGGAGAGAATTTATTACTCTTAAGATATTACAAAAATTAAAAGATTAATTGTTTGATATAAGTTTGGTTATATTATGAAATTTTTGACTAATGTTTGATTTAATTTTGCAGAAAAAGAAGTTGCTGATCAATATCAAGATGGGAAGTATTTATTTAAGTATATTTAAGGGTATAGATGAAAATTCAAGGGTTAGTTAAGGGGTTTTCTATGTTTTGAAAGTAAATTTAAGGGTAATTAAGGGTCAACTATAGGTTTTGATCATGTTTTAAAGGCTTTTAACTAAATTACAAGGGTAATTAAGGGATAAATGAATGTGTTGAGCATGTTTTATAGGGTTCTAGTTTAATTTTAAGGTTAATTAAGGGTTAAATATTCATCCTAGAGGGTTATGGAAGGTTAGAAAATAGGTTTATGGGTTAGTTGGAGTTAATTGATGTGGTTTAAAGTTAGTTGTAGGGTAAACCTAAGGTTAAATGATTAAATAAGTGGATTGTAGTCTATAAATGAATTATTAAATAGGTTAAATATATCATAAGGAACCTTAGCAAAATAATTCAAATAGAAAAATATATTATTTAATTAATTTCACTAAGCTTATGATAATAAATAAATTTATTGATGGGTAAGATTAATTTTATTCCAAAGGTTGGAATTACTCTAAAGTATTTAAATGAATATAAAAAAGAAGTGAAAGGTTGAATTTAATGGTCCAATAATTATTTAATTGTATGGTTGTGAACAAATTTGAGAAAATTCAAATAGGAAAAATCCCACGCCTAAATTCTTGTTGAGTATGGTTGAGTTAAAGAGAAGTTAATTTAGGTAGTTTGGTTGAGTTATCTAAGGGAAAATGTAGGCTATGGTGGGCTACTCTCATCTATTTAAAGAGGGAGTACGTGCTCACAAGTTCATATGATTTTTTCAGGTACTTTTTTTTTTTAAATAAAGGAAGTTCGGCCCTAGCCTAATCTCCCGGACTTTAATTATAATAAAGAGAAAAAGTTACAAGTGAATGGGACTAGTGCCCATGGGACCCCCCAAATCCCACAATGCAGGGGAGGAGTATGGCAAGCTACAGGGCATTACAAATGAGGCGGATAAAATTGTCATCACCCTCATGTGGGACCCATTTGGGTTTCAACTTGTTGTTTTCGAGGAGATAAATACAGTGATGTCTAAACGGTGGCGATCTCTTGACTCGGGAGATTCTTTTACCAAGGAGAAACAAGGATTTCTTGATCGACCATTCCTGAGGAGTTTGGCCAAAATTGACAGCACAACGCTCCCTCCAAATCTTTCCTTCTTTGATATTCTTTTTTAGTCTTTCTTTTTCCCACCCACCTTCTTCTTTAAATACTTTTTTTTTTCCTCTCCCTCTCCCTCCCTCTCTGCCGGCGGCGCTGCTGCGCGCACAGCAGAGAGAGAGAGAGAGAATGAGAGATTAAGAAGAGAGAGAGTTTTTTTTTAGAGTTTTAATTTTTTTATATTAGTTTTCTTTGCTTTTTCTTTTTTTATTTTGTCCTCTTCCCTCTCTTTCCCTCTCTCTGCAGCCGACGGACGCAGCTGTCGGCACAGTAGAAAGAGAGAGAGAAAGAGAGAAAGAGAGAGAGAGAGAAAGAGAAAGAGAGAGAGAGAGAAAAAGAGGGAGAGTGAATTTGAATTTTGTTTTCTTTTTTTATTTTATTTTTTATATTATGTTTTATGTTTTATGTTTACTTTTATTTCTTTTTTATTATGTTTATTTTATTTTAGTTATATTTTATTTCTTTTTTATATTATATGCTTACTGAATATTTATATTAAACGGTTATTTTATATATTAATAATATAAATATTATTTAATTAATTAATAATAGAGTTTATGACTTTAAATATTTAATTATGAAAAAGATTATGTGTTTATGTGTGAGATTATATGTATTCATTTATGTATGTGTGTGATTAACTAATTAGATTGATTGCTTAATGTATGGTTGTTATTCTAATGTTTTTTGTGTGCTCACAGGTTAGCATGAAGAAGAAGCAAATTAGCCTTATTCTTTTCCAAAGAACTCATTATTCCATCCAATTCTTCTTTATCCCAATACTTAACCTAACCATTCTTAGCCTATACATTTCTTACCCTACCCTTAACCCAAGCTTCTTCAACCTTTAGTATGATATGATCCTATTAGAAATGCATTTAGTAAATGTATATACCCATGATAGATGTTGTTAGAGATAAGTTCATTCATGTATCATGTTAGGCATGTTTAGTCATTGATTGAACCCATGTTAGTTGTTAGTGCATGAACCCATGTTAGTGTTAGTGCATGAACTCATGTTAGTTGCTAGTGCATGAACCCATGTTTGATGTTAGTGCATGTAGGGTATGTTAGTTAATATTAGTGCATGTTAGTGGATGATAAGTATGTTAGTGCATGTTAGTGCATGATAAGTATGTTAGTGCATGTTAGGTATGCTAGTTAATGTTGATGCATGTTAGTAAATGGTAATACATGTTAGATCTTAAGCAATGCATGCTAGATGTTAGAAGTTAGGAATGTTAATGCATGTTAGTTAAGAAAGTGCATGTTAGTAAATGGAATGTTAATGCATGTTAGTTAAGAAAGTACATGTTAGATCTTAATAAGCAATGCATGCTAGATGTTAGAAGTTAGGAATGTTAATGCATGTTAGATGTTAGGATATGCATGTTAATGATAGGTATGCTTATGAATGTTAGAAGTATATTAAGTGCATGAATATGGTTTTGCATGTAAATGTATATTTAGCTAATGCATGTTAGAAATTTATCCATGTTAGTTCATGCATGTCATTTAATGTGTGTACTTTAGATGTTATGTGTAGATCATGTGTGCATGAATGTATAATAGTCTTTGCATGTATGTATGTTTGTCATGCATGTTTGCTTGTTGCATGTATGCATGAGATTTATGTATGTGTATGTATGTTAATGCATGGTTATTAGTGCATATGTATGATTGCTTGTTGCATGTTAGTGCATATATGTTTATGCATATTCATTTATGCATGTGCATGTATGCATATGAGGTGTGTTAGTATGCATGTGATGCATGTTAAGCTTATAAACTATGTATGAATATGTATAAGTATATAAACAATGTATTTATATGTTTGATGTATATTAAAGTAATCATATAAATGAATTATTTATTGCAATGTATATGTTTAAACAAATGGATGTACTTAAATACATATGTGTTTTAGGAAGTTAAACATTTTATATTAAGCTAAGTGTTTCTAATTATGCTAAGTTTTAAATGAGTGTTAATTTTTTATTGAAAACATACTAATTTCTTTGATATGATTTTTTCAGAGAGCCCTGTTGGTGAACTGGAGATTCATAGAGCCTTGTTGGTGAACTGGAGATTCATAGAGCTGTTGGCGAACTGGAGATTCATGTGATTTTCTGAAGAATTGCAACCCTGTTAATGAACTGAAGATTTGCAGCAAAAAGAATTACTTAGTTTAAACTATTGATTAGCTTGTATAGGTTATTCATTAAGCTTGATTAGGTTATCATTTATGACATTATCTTATAAGTGTGTATAGGAATTTGATCATTAATCTAGTGGCATTTTCATCTTATGTCTAAAGAGGCTTCTTCAAGTAGTTCTTTTCTACCTCCAGCTACATTTGAGTTATTATTTCCTAAACCAGTTGAGGAAGTTGAAGAGTTAGTAAAAAATAAGATAGTTAAAGAAACTTTGCATGATCCTAATAAACTTTACATTTACTTTCCACTGTTCCACCTAGCATTGAGAATAGTGAAGAACTTTTCCCACCAACTGTAGATAGAAACGACGATAATTTTCAAGAAGATTCAAACGAAACTGAATGCATTAAAGACCAAGTAGTTAGTGAAAAACTTATCTCACCATCTTACTTTGACGCTATAGAAAGATATAGGAACGCTTTGCCCTACGGACCTTAGGAAAAGTTATACTTGTTCTGCATAGACACCCTGCGTGCGCCGTTCGCGAGACGACTGAATTGATCCACCAGTCGTCAGAAATCGCTCCCACAACGCATGACAACTATTCGGACGATACTTGCAGTCACTGCACAAAAGGCCTGGCCTATTTTCCAGATGGATGTCAAATCTGCATTTTTGAATGGTCATCTCAAGGAGGAGGTATATGTATCTCAACCACCAAGTTTTGAGGTGCCCAATTCAGAAAATAAAGTTTGCAGGTTGAAGAAAGCTTTGTATGGACTTAAGCAAGCTCCACGGGCTTGGTACCAACGAATAGATCATTTTTTTCAAAAATATGGGTTTTGAAAGAAGTACTTCTGATGCTAACTTGTATGTAACAAAAAGGGATAGCAAGCTAGTTGTTGTCATTGTATGTGTAGATGATTTGATCATTACAGGAGATCATCAGGAATTGATCAATCAAACTCGGATCAGCTTGGGAACTGATTTTGAAATGACAGACTTAGGTCTACTCCATTTTTGTCTGGGAATTGAAGTATGGCAAAGGAAGGATGGCATTTTCATCTCACAACAAAAATATGCCAAAGAGATTCTCAAGGCATTTGGAATGATGGACTGCAAGCCAACTAGCACCTATGGAGGTAAATCATAAGCTATCTATGGATGATAACATGCCTGATGTAGATGCTAAGAAGTATAGGAAGCTCGTTGGAAGTATTATTTTTCTGTGCAACACTAGACCAGACATTTGCTATGATGTTGGAGTATTAAGCAGGTTTTCCAACAAACCTAAGGAGAGTCACTGGAATGCTGGAATGCGAATTCTAAGGTACATTGTAGGAACCTTGGATTTTGGTATTTTTTATACCACAGGTGATACACTCCAAGGATATTGTGATTCAGATTGGGCTGGAGATCGTGATTCTAGAAAATCAATTTCTGGATATTGTTTCTCACTTGGTTCAGGAATACTTTCTTGGGTAAGTAGAAAGCAACCAACTCTCGCACTCTCCTCCACTGAAGTAGAGTACAAAGCAGCTTGTTTTGCTTCTTGTGAGGCAGTCTGGTTAAGGAGAATTCTTGCAGATCTAGGCTTTCCATCAAATATGGCGACTGTACTCAAGTGTGATAATCAAAGTTGTATGGGTATTGCAAAGAACCCAGTATTTCATGCTCGCACCAAGCACATAGAAGTACAGTACCATTACATTCGTGAGCTAATTGAAGATGAAATTGTGGAGCTAGAATATTGCCCAACAGAGGCAAATTGTGCTGACATATTCACTAAAGCACTTGGAAGAGAGCAGCTCAACAGACATCTTCAACAGATGGGCATAGGACCGAAACCTACTTGATTTTTCATCAGTAAACATTGAGGGGGGGTGTTAGTATATGATCAATGTCTACCCCTCATGATTGTATGCACATTTTGTAAGGCCCCCGTTATGAGGAGAAGCCAAGCGTGCACTACCCAATTGATGGGAATCCCAACTTGCATGTTGTATCAAGGTCATATTGGATCATGTAAGGTATTGTAAGGAAAGGGAGTTACAAGGGTCCCCAATTGGGGGGTCTGGGGCAGCGGGGAGCAGCCTCGGCTGGGGGATCCAAGGGGGCCAACGGGCCCCCTGGTGGGGGTCCGGGGGTAGCGCCCCCGGCGCGACGGTAAAGGGAATATTCCATAGAATATTCCCTATCGGAGTCAGAAATCATTTATATTTGTTAGGTCGGTTCAACCGGTCTAAGCCGTGTATGGCAATTACGCGGGCGGTGGCTGCCCATGCTCTACCGCCCACGCTCTACCGCCCATGTATTGCCATCCATGGAAGGCCACCCATGATCCTATATATACATGACTTCTGCACTACCTGAGACATCAAGTTGAGCCAGCATACCTCTACCTTGTATCTCCCTATCTAGAGTTGTCTAGATCGCCATTTAAGCTCTACCTTGAGAGCGCATGGGTGGACAATGCCATCATCTTTGTACTTGTTGTTAGTAAAAAAATTATTGAGATTCTCCTATATCTGTTATCTTCTCTGCTACTGCTCCTATGTTATATTGTGTAACTATTGTCTTACAAATAGTCCAAGCCACAATACCACAAACCGTAATATGTCTTTCATTGATGCTTTTCGATACATCAATGACATATACCTCTCCATAACTCTTGAAGATCGTCAATGAGAGGAGAAAGATATACATTCATATCTTTAACTTGTCTTTTGCATGGGATTAGAAGTGAAAGCATTAAATGTTCCTTTTTAATGCTAAGATATGGCGGAAGATTGTAGTTTATGACTACCACTGGCCATGTTGACCATTTACTGGATTTCATGGAGAATGGATTAACCCCATCTAATGCAACTCCTAACTTTAGATTTTGTGGATTTTGTGCAAATTCAGGCCATGTAGAATCAATATGCTGAAAAGCAACACTATCATGAGGAATTCTGATTATTCCATCAGTACTTTTGTGATCATGTCCCCAAGTCAAAAGCTTTGATAATTCAGGGCTTTGAAACATATGTCTAATCCGTGGAGCCAATGGAAAATGTCTCAATACCTTTTTTGGGATTTTACCTTCTTCACCCTTATATCGAGGAGATTGACATTTGGGACATGTCAAAGAGTCTGCATATTCACCTCTATATAAAATACAATCGTTAGGACATGCATGTATACATTGATAATCTATACCAAGATTGTTGATTATCTTCTTCATTTCATCATGTGAGGTAGGAAGAATATTCTGACTTGGTAAAAACTTTTCAGATAATAACCTGTAAGTTTATCAAAAAAAGATATATTAAAAAAGGTAAATAAATAAATATACATATATACATGTAGGTTTTTATTCTTACTTTAGATAAGGTAAGAACAAGAACTTGAATTGAATGGACACTTTTTGTCCGCGCATCTTTTAAAACTATTAATGCATCTTTCAAAATATCTACACAAAATTTGATTGTTTTGGATGGCAGGATACGATTGTTTGTTTTGGAAGATATGAAGTATGTACCTTCATTGAATGATTTCTCGATTCACACTTTCAAACTGAACATATGTGTGAATCGACAAATCATTCATATCCCCCAAAACAAACAATCGTATCATGCCATCCAAACAATCGTATCCTGCCATCCAAACAATCGTATCCTGCCATCCAAACAATCGTATCCATTCAATTCAAGTTCTTCTTCTTACCTTATCTAAAGTAATAATAAAAACCTGCATGTATTTATATATATATATATATATATTTCTGCATATATATATATAAATAGATAGAAAATTGAAAATTATACCTTAATAGTGTCGAAACAGATCCATTACTCCATCCAAAACAATTTTGAAGGTTGAGAATAAGTAAGCTTGCACTTAGTCGTGTCAAACGACTTCCTTCATATACATGCTTTAGACATTCCTCTCGAAGATATTTCTCATTTTTAGAAATATCAATGCTCTCACTGTCATTTTGATACCAATCCTCAATAAAATTTGCCATGCCATCATCTTCATCATTGTCACACAAATCTTGTACTTTATCGTCTTTTGAATATAGATCTTTCAACTTTTCATATTGCACAGGATTAGTTTTGCGTAGCCTCCTCATGGAAGCTTCTAATAATCGTGGTCTTACTGGTAGTTGTGAATGTTGTGGACGAATATCATCAACATCGTACGTTGGAATCTACACATATAAATAAAACTCATTAGTATTCCATAAATGAATAAAAAGTAAACTTCAAATATAAAATTAAGTATATAACTTATTAAATATGGATAGAAAATTTTTATTCTCTCTAGCTAAAAGGTGCTCTTGGAGGTCTACGCCATCCATAATTCACTAATAGTTCATCACCAGCATGTAATGTAGTAATAGCATTGACAACTATGTATCTTGATACATCTCTACTCATGTATGGTGATTCATGACTATTTTCACGCTCCTCAAATGTGCAATTAGTCCTTGAACTATTATGTAACCCTCGACTTCTATTTATTAAACCT
Source organism: Ceratopteris richardii (assembly GCA_020310875.1). Lineage (NCBI taxonomy): Eukaryota > Viridiplantae > Streptophyta > Polypodiopsida > Polypodiales > Pteridaceae > Ceratopteris > Ceratopteris richardii. Next base: position 129,485,153 of record CM035442.1, read on the forward strand.
GCTATATTTCCATGTGTGTAAGGTCTTCCATCAATATATAATCTTCCATTTTCTGCATGTAAAATCCTTCTACTAGTAAGGGATGCTGCGTTCAAGCATATTCCATAAGTACTCATGCTTTGAACATAACGTGAAAGTCGAGGCCAATCTCCCCATCCATATATAGGACCACAAAATGACATAAGAGTGACTTCAGAGTTTGGAGGCACATACAAATCCTCTACAATAAAGAGACCACGACCAGCATTAGTAATAGTGGATGGAGCAATCATATAGCGATTACCCCAAAAGTTGAAAACCTCTCCATCTAAAGGAAGTGGTCCTCTATTCCATCCTCCATATCTTCTTCTATCATATGTTTGTACTAAAGAACGATCACGAGCTGGCAATGGATGATCTCCAGCCGTTTCATTCTCTAAACCAGGAGGTAGAGGATTTCTAGAAACCTCTGCTTGTAATTGATGAACAGCAAGTCCATGACGTGTAGGAGGTATATTAACATTATGAGAAAAATCATCATCATCATCATCATCATCATCATCATCATCGAGCAAGTATTCCTATATATCAACAATAATTTGATTTTAGATATGGTTTTTAAATAAAATAATGACATTAATATATATAGAAAATACATACCCAAGCATTATCACGTTGACTAGGTGATGGTGCACGCTCAAAAGTACCATACTCTGCCTCATGTTCAATACATTCCAATGGTGGTCTTTGATACGTGCCATAACAAGAGTTACACCAACATATAATATGCTCTTCATAGTAAATTCATCATAATTCCTATCGGAGGACACATGTGAAGTCGTTGCATGGGTAGGAGGTGGTGGAGTACCCTCTGATTGATCAGAATCTGCACATAATAAGAAACATAAAAAAAAATATATAAGTTATGTATCCATCAAATATATTTAAAATTAAATATTTCATATACTTACAGTATAAAGTCGTTGCACGAAGAGGAGATGGTGGTGGAGTTCCATCTGATTGATCATAATCTACAAATAATGGTATTTGATATTAATAATTTGATTATCTACATAAACAAAAAATTCACATATACATATTTACACATACAAACATATTCACATATACACATTTACACATACACACATATTCACATATACACAACTACATATTATTGTGGGATAAATGCATGTATTTTGTATGAATGAGTGTATATGCATGCATGTGTGTGTACGTACATATGTGGATATGTATATGTGTGTTTATGTTATATGTATGTATATGTGTATATGTATACATATATGCATGCGTATATGTTTGCATGTATATGTGTATGTGGGTATGTGTATGTGTATGTGTATGTGTATGTGTATGTGTACGTGTGTGTATATATGTGTATGTATTTTGACTTTTTTTCTGTTTGAGATTAAATTAACATGAGATATTGTATGGTCAAAAAAAATAAGAGGCGAGCTAACATACCACCTGAGTCGTGGCAGTTTTTTCGTAGAGAGCTACGTCTTCAAGAGTCATTTCCTCAGCAAAAGGTACACAAATTAATAGTTTATATTTATAATTTTTATATATTTTAGTAATTTTTTACATTTAATTTATGTATTTTTTTTCTTGAATAAACAGGCTGCTGCAAAGAAGAGAGTGGAGTCGGGCCACACATCGCACCTAGGCCAAATGGGCCATAATGGTTTTGTAGCTACGTTTGTAAGTATATGTGTTATTGTGAGTATATTTTTTATTTTAGTTAAAATGCAAGCAACTAATGTTTTTTATTTGTTTCATTGTAGCGGAAGGATTATGGCCGATATCCTACAAAACAAGAACGAGTATGCTACACATTTTGGATATCGGCGTTTGAGCGAGTATATGCAAGATCATCCTTATGCCTTTGTGAGTATTTTTAAATTTTATATAATTATTTTATTTTTATGAATGTTTTAATTATTTTGTTTATTTATGTTTGTTATATGTAATACAGGAGTATTATGGAGAGACAAATATGGATGAGGTGGAGAGACAGACACAGGAGGGACGATCTCGATCATCACAAGGTGATCATGACGATGAGGATGAGGAAGATCAGAATGATCATGATATTGCTGCTGATGATGATGATGATGATGATGATCATGATGATGATGATGATGATCATGATGATGATGATGATGATTAGGATTCTAGTTGATTATGACATTGGATTATATGTATTTACATTGATATATATATATATATATATATATATATATATATATATATATATATATATATATATATATATATATATATATATATATATATATATAATTTCAGTTATGTTTTGAATTGTGTGTATGGTATTAAGTAATGAAGAGTTTTGTTCTATTGATTGTTATTATTGTTTATATTAGGCATGTGTTTTAATACTTTAATTATGTATGTGTGTATATGTATGTATGTGCATGTGTATGTGTGTGTATATGTATGTATGTGCATGTGCATGTATAAATGTATATGTGTGTATGAGTATGTGCATATGCATGTGTATGTACATATGTGTATATGTATATGCATGTATATGTATAACTGTATGTGTATATGTGTGTATGTGCATGTATATGTGTATATGTAGGTATGTGCATATGTGTGCATGTGTATGTGTTTTAATACTTTAATTATATAATTCATTCATATGTGTGTACCTAAGTGTATATGTATGTGTGTGTATATGTATGTATGTGCATGTGTATGTGTGTGTATATGTATGTATGTGCATGTGCATGTATAATGTATGTATCAATATGTGCATGTTCTTGTGTATGTGTGTGTATATGTATATGCATGTATATGTATAACTCTATGTGTATGTGTGTGTATGTGTGTGTATGTGCATGTATGTGTGTATATGTAGGTATATGCATGTGTGTGTGCATGTGTATATGTGTTTTAATACTTTAATTATATAATTCATTCATATGTGTGTACCTAAGAGTATATGTATGTGTGTGTATATGTATGTTGTGTATATGTATATGTATATGTATATGTATATGTATATGTATATGTGTATATGTATATGCATGTGTATATGTATGAAACATGCATGTGTATGTGGATGTGCATATACATGTATTTGCATATATGTTAATGTGTGTATGTATATATATATATATATATATATATATATATATATATATATATATATATATATATATATATATATATATATATATATATATATATATATATATACAATAATGCATGCATGGACGTCTTTTTATGTGGTTGTAGGAATGTTTGTGCATATGCATGTGTATATGTGTGTATGTCTAAGTGTATGTGCACATGTATCTATGCGTATATATGTGTGTGTATGCGCATGTGTATATATTTATATGTGTGAAAGTGCATCTTCATCATGTATAAGTGTATGAGTGCATATCAATAAGTGTGAGCATGCTATGTAATGAAAATAACACAATTCAAATGATCTACAAAGAATAGAAACTGTACCTACAATTGTTAGCCATACTTTTTGCTTGGTTAGCTTCTTGAATAACCTGCAATAAAGAGAGAAAGAAAAGAGAGAGAGAGAGAGAGAGAGTGAGAGAGAGAGAGAGAGATCTAGAGAGAGAGAGAGAGATCTAGAGAGAGAGAGATATATATAGAGAGAGAGAGATCTAGAGAGAGAGATCTAGAGAGAGAGAGAATTCAAAGAGAGAAAGATGTAGAAAGAGAGAAACAAAGACAGAGGGAGACAATAAGAGAGAGCTTAGGCAAAACAACAATTTTGCATATACTTGCCTCAGCTCGTAAGCGCAGCACAATTGCGAATGTTGGAGAGCTCTTCGATCGGATGCATGAAAATGCCAATCGCAGAGCCTATAATGTTTTAATTTTTGTCTGTCAACAGATTGTCGTGTAAGCGATGCTATTCATCGTCATATAAGCGACAATTTTTAGCGTCGCTTATGCGATAGCATGTAACGTCACCTATGTGATGCAGCAAAAGCGTCGCTTATGCGACGCTTTCAAATTGCGTCATTTTAGCGACGTTGTATGGGAACGTCGCAATCCCGTCGCTTCACAAGTCGCAAATACCGTCGTTTAATCGACAATTGGCACGCGACGCTAATTATGACGCAAGTTGCAATTTAATAGCGATGAAATTCTGTCACCTTAACCGTCGCTATACGCCCATATTCCTTGTAGTGTTTGTTGAGAGCAAAATTCACAATTTGTTCTTCATATTCATTATGCATTTTTCTGACAAATTCCATTCTAGATTCCCTCTCTGTTAAAAGCTTCTGAACAAACTCATCTGAGTACTCCTCAACTATTTCTTTGTTTTCTTGTTCATCAAAGTGTTGAGTTTTGTTATCTTCTCCCCCTTCATATTCTTCTACTTGTGTAGTCACCACCTGCTCTTCAACCTGTCTTTGTGGATTTTCCAATTTTTTCTGTAGCTCCTCCACCATCAACATTAACTTCTATTCTGAGATGTCCATAACTCTCTTTCTGATTTCCACTCACTTCTTTCCTTTTCTATACTCAATTGCCATTCACTTCTTTCTTTTTACTATATCCATATGTAATTTATAATATCCTCTCATGGAGTTGGCAGCATGTACACTAGCTTGCTTTTCCAACTCCTTGGCTTCTTTCAGTTCTGCTTGTAGTCTTAGGATTTCTTTATTCAATTCCTCCCTCTCTTCCTGTGTTACCTGTACAATCTTACTTTCTTCCTTCATTTGACCTTCTTCCATCAATAATTTGTTTATCTCTTCATTTGCTTTAACCATAATCTGATATGAGCTTTGAAGTGTTCTGTATCTTCCTTCTATTTTCTTCAGCTCCATTTCCATTTTGCTGCTATGCTCCATCTATTTTGCACATTTGTCTTCAAGAAATTGAATTTTGTTTTGTTGTTGAACCTCCAGTTCTTCTAATGAGATTATTCTTTTGGTCAATTCCACATTTCTTTCTTGGACAGTCCTCAGCTGCTCCTCTAACTGTTCTTTTTCTTTCTTTTGCTCATTAATGATTCTGCTTCCTTTCACAAACTCTGATTCAGCCACCATTCTAGATATAATCATGTTTCTACTAGATGGTCTGAACTGCTCTATGTTGCTCATGATAATTTTACAAGCAGACCTGATATCTTTAGGTATCCTTTCTAACCCAGCTTCTAACTCTACTTGCTTTACTTCTATCTGCTTTTCTTCTTTGCAATCATTTTCTTCTTCATCCTTTTCCTCATATTCTATGACTTGATTCTCCTGCTCTTCACAGCCCTTTTCTACTTTCTTTTCTTCTTTATCTACAGCATCTTCCTCATATTCTAATGTCTGATCCTCTTCCTTCTCATGATCTAATATTTCTTTTATTATCTCCATCTCTTCTGCCTCCTTTTTCTCCATTTCTTGTTGTTTTTCTTCAATGACCTGTCCTTCCTCTTTCTGTATTTTATTATCCTGAGTTGAGGTTGAATCATTCTCTACTGAGAGCTTTATGTGATCATTTATTTGTTGTTTCTTTTGTCCCTCCTCTTGCTCATCTATATCCATAAGATCTAATTCTTCTTCTTTTTCTTGATCTCTGTAGTTGTGAACTCCTCATTATGATTTAAATCATAAAGTATATCTTCTATGCTTTAGTTTATTTCTTTTTCTGTAGTCCCTTCTTTAACTTCTTTGAAATCCATCTTTTCTAAACCCTCCTCAGTTTCCTTAATTTGATCTTTGTCTTCTTTCCTGTGTACTGAGCTGCATATCTGAGCTTTCTTTTCTGCATCTAGCTTTTCCTCATTAAATTTGAAATAGGTTTGCTCTAATGGTTTTGTCCATACTGCTTTAAATCCTGAGTCCACAAATCCACTACTGAACTCTTTCCTTGCTTTAACCTCTTCTTCCATCATCACTACTTTACCTTTTAGTATCCTTTTTTCTTCTCCAAGACTAACCTGTTTTGCTGCTTCTTCTTGGACCTGTACTCCTTGTGTCTTCTGACTCAAATCTTCTGGTGTTTTATGTTTTTCAGAGACTTGTACTGTCACTATTGGAGTGCTTGGTACTGAGAAATTTAAACTTTTCAAAAGAAAGTTTTCAATGTTGTTGGTGCATTTTACCCAAGCCTACATGCTTGATATGCTTGATATTATCCTCATTTGTAAGTCACATGTGTAGTCATGTGAACACCTCTTGTAAAAGAGTACATTTTATCTCTTGTAATTGAAAAAAGGAAAAAGGAAAAAGATGGCTTATCTCATCCATGATGTAAAAGCAAACTCGTGGCTCTAACTACCTAAAACCATGAATTTTTGAGCTGAGGGAATATCTCCTAACTTTGGGGATCACTTTTAGGTGGAGCCATTTGAATTCGAATTCAAAACTCCCTCCAAGAATAGCTATAAAAAGAGCAAGAAGGAAGAGGTGATTAGCAAGCCTTGTATGTGACCACTTCATGTCATTTTGTAGAGATTGAAGAGCTTACTCCATAGCTCTATCATTCTACTCCCATTGTGCAAAGATTCATTGCCAATGTGGTTGTAATCATATGTGAATCTATACATTTATCATCATCTACTTCTCTGTTTTGTTCTCTGCTATACTCACTCAGAGTAGTGACTTCAGAAGGTCATATCTCACGTTCTACACAACTTTTTTCAGTGTTTTAACGTGCATTGGATAGCTCTTACTGTCTTTGTTCTGCATATAAATTTTCAAGGTCATTGCATTTATAATTTTGGGGATATCTGCATTTTACTGCTCACTAATCTAACTCTGCAGAGCCCCGAGAATGGTGGGCATGTTCCAGAAATTGATGAATCTTCTTCTCAATTCTCAGCCCATCATTTGAAGTGTTTTAACTTGGATTGGGAAGCTTGCTAAGTCTATTTGCTATGACCAAAAGGAATTTATCTAATTCCTACCAGGTTGAGAGCACTATTCATTGTTTCCAGCAGGTGTATGTCCAAAAATAGCAAGTTTTGGGAGCTAGTCATTTCACAACTAGTCTGTCTTGACTTAAACTTTTGGGATACATGTTCCAAAGTACTTGGCTGATATTTTGGTGGATTTTAGGAAGCTCAGAGGGTCTACTAATCAACTCTAAAGTCTAAGTTGGCTGGTGTGAAGCTGGTTGTAGCAGCACCTACTCATCTTTGGATTTGCATCCACCAAAGTGTACTTGGTTTGCCTAATATCACAAGGCAACACATGATTTATAAGTGTGAAGCTTGTCAACTCGGCAAGGTTCATAGACAACCTTTCAATAAGAAAGGATATATGTATCAAAATCCTTTGGATCTAGTGCACACGGATGTGTGGGGTCCAAGTAAGGAGCCATCTATATCAGGCTCAAGATATTATGTGTCCTTCATAGATGATTGTAGCAGGTGGACCATTTTGTTTTTCATGAAGCACAAGGATGAAGTGTTTAATTGCTTTAAGAAGTATATTGCTCTTGTTGAAAACCAAACAGGTAGGACTTTGAAAAGACTCAGATCAGATGGTGGAGGAGAATACTTCTCTTCTGAATTTGATGCCTTCTTGCATGAAAGAGGCATTAAAAGGGAAGTCACTACAAGGTATACACCCAAACTCAATGGTGTCGCAGAGAGGAGAAACAGAGCTATTGTCGAAGCTGCAAGGTCCATGCTCAATGAAAAGGGATTGCCAAACTACCTATGGGCAGAGGCTATGTCTACAGCCACATATCTCATAAATAGACTTCCATCTAAGTCACTAGATGGAACCACTCCATATGAAGTGTGGAATGGAAGAAGACCTAGTCTAGAGCATTGTAAAATCTTTGGATGCTTAGCCTATGCTCACATTCCTTCTCAAGTAAGAGGGAAATTGGATCCCAAGGCAGAGAAGTGTGTATTCATTGGTTATGATCAAAACCAAAAAGGATATAGATTGTACAATCCAACCAATAAAGGATTTTCTATGAGTAGAGATGTAATTTTTTATGAAAACAAATCATGGTTTGATGATGACAGGAAAGTGAAGCTGCCATATGACTTGGATGAAGATTTTCCATCACTTCAACCAAAGGAGCCAAAGCAGATTGAAGAAAGTGATTCGGAGATCCACGTAGAAGACTTGGAAAGACTAAAGCTATGGAAGAACAAAGGTAAAGCAAAGATGCAGGATGCTACATATGGACCCGAGAGCTCACATCAACCATTTAGAAGGTCTTCAAGGGAGAAGAAGAAACCAGAGAGGTTTTGTTATGATACTTCTTTGGTCACCAAGCACTCAATCTACATTGCAATGGATTCAACCAATGAAGAACCTACCACATTCGAAGAAGCACAAAGCAAGAAAGCTTGGAGAGATGCAATGGATGAAGAAATGGAAGCCTTGAAGGAGAATGACACTTGGGAGCTTGTACCTAACAAGCCATCTATGAAGGTAATTGGATCTCGATGGATATACAAAATCAAGAGGAATTCAGATGGAAGTATAAATAGGCACAAAGCAAGGTTAGTTGCTAAAGGGTTTGCTCAAATACATGGTATTGATTATGAGGAGACTTTCTCTCCTGTTGCAAAAATGCCTACAATTAGGGTTCTCATTAGTCCTACTGCATCTTGAAATTGGAATCTCTATCAACTTGATGTAAAGAATGCTTTCTTGAATGGATGGATTTCTGAGGAAGTGTATATGGCACAACCTCTTGGATATGAGGATGCACATCATCCTAACTATGTATGCAAACTAAAGAAAGCTTTGTATGGATTGAAGCAAGCTCCAAGAGATTGGAATTTCAGATTGGTGACTTATTTGCAGGACCAAGGATTCAAAGCTAGCAAGGCAGATACCTCTTTGTTCATAAAGAGGAATGGATCTGAAGTGATCTATTTATGTGTGTATGTTGATGATATTATTATCAAAGGCAATGATCTTGAAGGAATCAAACAGGTAAAGAGTCAAATGAAGGAGGAGTTCAAAATAAGTGACCTTGGACCACTCACTTATTTTCTTGGATTGGAGTTAATCTACACAGATTCAGGTATATACATCTGTTTGTTATTGATCTTTGGAGTTGTCCTCTCCAATCATTTAGTAAAAGAATTAACAATACATCTTTATTTTGTCAATCCTGGAAGTATTCATGAGACCACAACCCCTTCCACATGATAGAATCCAAGAAATAAGAGAAAACCGGCTGGATTTCTGAGAATATAGAAGATGAAGAGGAATTTCTAGGGTTTGGATTATCTTGAGCAAATCTCCATCATTTTCCAAAATCTTGGTGTCTAATACATGTTATTTTCTCAGCAGAATACAACCATGAAGTCAAAACTCAAAAATGATATATCAGCAATCAACTCTCTTCATACACATTCAGCAGAAACTCACAATAGAAGCTCACAAATCTCCATGGATACACCTAGAATGGGTTCACAACTCAAAGAAATCACACAAAAGGGAGACACATGATTTTCTGCAGGAAACTCTCTCTATTTGCTTGGATAGCATGGGATACAATTAACCAACCCTCTCATAATAGAGGAAATTGTCTTTTATACATTTTCAAGTGTCCCTTTTCACACTTGAAATTTTGTCTTTTCCTCTTCTAATCTAAAAATATGCTATCTAAAAGTTTCCAAAAATTCTAGAAAAATCACATAAGATTCTACTCTACATAAGGAAGACTCTTCCTTATTTTTACATCAGTTGCATAAATATTTTTACAAGTTTTTGGCATTTTACAATTGTGTTCCATAAAAAATGCTTCAAAAAATTACTTCTTCCAACATTCTTCCCCTCCTAGACCTTTTGGCTCTTGACAAAAGATATTCCTACTCATATATTCCAAATGCTCTCTTTACTTTTTCTTTCTTTGATAGACCTGTGACAGTAGGTCATGGCTTCTCCTTTCAGTAACATTCAAGTTGTTCACCATCTCAAACAATGATTTCCTCCACTGTACTGCAGCTTCTGGTTTATCAGTTACATCCTTTTTCAAATATTATGTGTAAGCAGCTTCATATGCAGTAAGTCGAGACTTTGTGACTACAGACAAGTTTTCGAATATCTCTGATTCTCTTTCAAAAAACCCATAATCAAATGCATCTTCAAAAATTTGTAGATAATGACTGCCCAAAAATATTATTCTGTTGTAATATACCATCAAACATATTCTATCAGGTGTTTCACTGAGATCAAACAATAATGCATCAGTAGGAGAATTGAAGCCAATGTAATTTAAGATTCTGACATCTGTATCTGTATATGTCTCTATGCATGCCAAAATGAGTCTCATTACTCTGATCAGTAAAATGCATGCAGGGTCATTCACATCTTTGTATGTAGCTATAATAGATTCAGCTGTATCCACCATATATTTTTTTGTAGGCCATGTTCCTGCCTTTGGTCCTGCCAACTTTGGAAAATTCAACCATTTAGGTGGGATTTGTCCTTCTTTCCCAAAAAATTGTCCACTCTCTTCTTCTTGCTACTGGGCAGTAAGCTCGATTAATTTTCAACTGAATAGGTGCCTCCTTCCATATTTTCCTGCACCCTTTATTTGCATCCAACCATCTATTCGTCCATTTTGGATTGGCCTTCTCAAATAATTCTTTGGTCACATTGATATCTTCTTCATATTCTAGATATTTATTTGGAGGTAATCCAACTCTTGCCATCTGATAATTTTTTATACTTTCCATGATCATGCATAAAGGTATGCGCACTCCATCTGCAGCCCAATGATGTTGATCAGGATTTATCCCTTTATTTAAAGCAAATGTGACAATCTGATCTTCATATTCATCATGCATTTTTCTAATGAAGTCCATTCTGGACTCTCTGTTTGTCAACAATTTCTGGACAAATTCCTCTGAATATTCTTCTTCAGGTTTTCTAATTTTTGGTTCACTGCACTGTTGATTTCTATCATCATTTCCTTCTTCATAATCTCCTGTATATGTAGTCTCTATCTGTGCTTCTTCCTGAGCTTGTGAATTTTCCAGCTTTTTCTCTAACTCTTCTACTGTCACCATCAAACTTCTGTTCTGAGTTGCCCATATCTCTCTTTCTTTTATCCATTCACTTCTTTCCTTTTCCATTCTTGACTGCCAATCACTCCTTTCTTTTTCCATATCCATATGCAACTTGTTATAACCCCTCATTGAGGTAGCAGCATGTGTACTAGCCTGTTTCTCCAGCTCCTTGGCTTCCTTCAACTTTGTCTGCAATCTCTTGATCTCCTTGTGGAATTCTTCCTTTTCCTCCTCTGTCATCTGAGCAGCCTTGGTTTCTTCCTTCAACTGACCTTCTTCCATTAGTAGTTTGTTAATTTCTTCATTTGCTTTAACCATGATTTGATATGAACTTTGTAAAGTTCTATATCTACCCTCAATCTTCTTCAACTCCATTTCCAGTTTATTATTCTGCTCTGTTAGTTTTGCACTCTTCTCTTCAAGATATTGAATTTTATTTTGTTGCTGTACTTCCACTTCTTCCAAAGAAATTATCCTATGTGTTAGTTCTTCATTCTTCTCCTGCACAATCCTCAATTGTTCTATCATTTGTTCCTTTTCCCTTTTATGCTCCTTAATGATATTACTGCCTTTTTCAAACTCAGACTTTGCTACCATTCCTGAAATAATCATATTCCTGCTTGAAGGTCTGAACTGCTCTATGTTGCTCATAATGATCTGGCAAGCAGATCTTATATTTTTAGGTATTCTCTCTAATCCAACTTCCATTTCCATTTGTTTAACTTCTATCTGTTTGTTTTCCTTGCACTCATTTTCCTCTTCTTTTTCTTCTTCATACTTTATAACCTGAGTCTTTTGTTCTTCATGGCTTTGATCTGTTTCTAATTTATCTTGATCTACAACATCTTCCTCTTCCTCATCTTCCAATTTTTGATCATCCTGATTCTCTTGTTCTGAGATATTGTAGTTAGCTTTGTATCTTCTCCCTTCTGGTTCTCCATCACCTGTAGTTTCTCTTCAAAGAGATGTCTTTCTTTTACTTGTACTCCTTCTTCCTGAATTATGGTTGAATTAGTTTCTTCAACAAGTTTTGTCTGATTGTTACTTGTCTGCTCTTCCTGTCTTGCATCTTGCTCATCTATATCCATGAGATCTAAATCTTCCTCTTGTCCTTGATCTTTTGTGATTGTAGTCTCCTCATTATTATTCAAATCATAAAGTATATCCTTTATGCTTTGGTTGATCTCCTTTTCTGTGACTCCTTCTTCTAATTCTTGAGCATTCTTCTTTTCCATTATTTCCTCCATTTCTTGAATTTGATCTACCCCTTCCTGTTTATTGGCTGGACTGCATATCTGTACTCCTTTTTCTGCTTCTACTTTCCCTTCATCAAATCTAACATAAGTTTGTTGTGAAGGTTTTGCCCATATTGACTTTAATTCTAAATGCACTAGCCCACAACTGAATTCCTTTCTTACTTCACTTTCCTCTTCCACCATTACTGCTTTACCTTTCATCATCTTTCTTTCCTCTTCACGACTGATTTGCTTAACTGCCTCTTCCTGGACTTGCTTCTCTTGAGGCTTCTCTCTCAAATCTTCAGGTGTTTTATGTTTCTCAGTGGCCTGTATAACCACATTAGGAGTACTAGGTACTGAAAAACTCAAACTTTTTAACAAGAAATTTTCAATATCACTTTCAGAGTCTGAGGAAAATTGTGAGGATCCTGCTATGCTTGATTTTTCCACTTTTGACTCTTCTCCAACAGTAGATTCCTTCTGCTTTTCTCCTACTGTCACTTCTTCTGTCTCCTTTATAGTTACAGATTCAACTACTGATTTTCCCTTCCCCTTCTTGGTCAACTTCTTCTTTTGTACTAGTTTCTTTTGAACTTTCCTTTTAGCTACCACTGTAGTCCTTGTTTCTGGAGGTCCTTGTAGCTCTTTGAAGTATGCTAATAGCTCCACTTCCTTTTTAACAAATACTTCCTCTGTCTCAACGGCCATCATCTGATCATGAAGCTCTTCATAATGCTCTACTTCCTCTTGAACCCAACCTGTTGCCTTACAAGAATAATCTTCCAGCATCTTTTGATATTGGGCCTCGTATACTGCCCTTTTGTTATTTCCTTGAGTCGGATAAGTATATAACTGCTCTTTACTGGTCTGAGGTGGATGAGGGTCATTAGAAGATTGGACCTGCTTTTGAGCAGCTTCATGTTCTTCTTTGGTTGCTTCGTCCTGCTGCAATTCAACTTTTCTTGGATCCAATCTCCTTTTCTTTACAGGGATTACTTCCTCTGAGATTACTTTCCTTTTCATTCTTGACCCCCTCATGCTAGTTTGTCCTTCTGCTTCTCTCATAGACATCTTCCTGGGAGGACTCTTGATTCCTGACATAAGACTTCTAAAATATTGTGCCTCTAGAGCCAGCTTCAATTGATCTTCCATTCCCAATACATGATATATGATCCTGGTGAGAAACTGAGCTCCATTCATATATTTTTTCTGCTCCCAGTGTTTAGCTGCTTCTTTCAGCTGTTCATGTATGTACGGTGATACATCCATTATTCCAAAAGGCTTAGTTGTGTCTTTTTGTTAAACATAATCAGGGTTACTGATTTGTGCGGCATGCTATATCTTGGCAGTTTTGGGAAGCAAAAATACTAAAGAAATATCTTGATGGCATACTCCTCCTTCTCTTTTCCCTTAAAGTCAGGAAATTTAGAGTATCCTGTATATGTTTCTTTGTTCTTTTTCACAAAGCTATTATCAAGATTGGTTCCCATTGGGTAAAACTGTAGAGGTGCTCTGATATGCTCTGCTTTTATACTGATATTCACTTCCTGGTTATCTTTGTTCTTGACTTTACACCAAAAATAAGCATCATTACCTTTTCCCACTTCCAATAGGCTGTTCATTACCTGTGCCACTCTTTCGAAATCTATAAAAAATATGGGTTCTTCCAACAATTTGTGTAACCCTACTGCCTTCCATCTTTTCTGATTGACCGCTACTCTTTGAAATCTATAAAACTCTTGACACATCATGGTATATTTGTAACCCCCTACTCCCACTGTGAATATATGCTGGCCAATAATACTCAGGGTTTCTTTGAACTCCTTAACCACCTTTTTTGCTTCTGGAATCTCTTGCTCCTCATCAGACTCCAAGTCCACCTTCTCTATTACAGCTTCATTATCCAAAAACCAGTGTCCTCTGGACAAAGTTACTGATTCTGCTTTGAAATCATGAATTGGCAACTCCTTTGGATTCACCATTCTGGAGAAAATATATCATCACACAAAAGAAAAAAGAACTCCACCCACATGAGTCACATGAAATCAAGAAAGATATTTATTTTGAAATGAAATGATAGAAGAAAGAAAATAAACTTCCAATTAAATTCTGACTTCTTTAGAAGAACTCATTTAAAGTGATCATTACATGTGTAGCAAGATGTCTAGTGCACTCCCCTCTTCAGACAACACTTATCCAAGAAGAAGATGTTTAGAAGAGGAAAAAATGAGAAAATAAAAATAAAACAAAAAATAGAATTAAAAAAATACAAAATAATAAATAGAAACCTGCTACCCTTCTACCTATATCTTGCTTTGTGCTATAAAACTTACAAAAGGAAAAAATAGGTAATTTTTCTCTTTCTATGATTTCTCTCTTTTCTCTTTTTCTCTTTTTCTCTTCTTTTTTTTTATAATTTCTTCTATTTCTTTTTCTCTCTTTTTTTTAATAATTTCTTCTATTTCTTTTTCTCTCTTTTTTTTTAATAATTTCTTCCATTTCTTTTCTTCCCCTCCTAATTCTCTTTTTAGAAAAAGGATAAGGTAGAATATTTTGTCGTAATTCTCACTATGATTTAGAAAAAAATTCTAAATCCAGATTAAACATAGGTGGTCTTTTTCCATTCAATCAATTCTGATTTTTTTACCCAATAATATTTACCCCTTATTGCCCTTATCTCTAGAAAAAATCCATCTCCTTTTGATAAGTAGTTTTTAGAATATTTTGGCCTCCATATCCATGTTGTCCAGGGATTTTGTTTTGATGAACAAGCCGTAGGTATTCTTTGTTTCCATATGCTTCTTGTTCTAATGCTTTGATGCTTCAGATTATACCATGGTTGCCACCTTGCTCCTAGGTGTCCATCTTCCTTTGCTTTCTCAATTTCTTGCAGATTTTGACTGAATGAAGCTTGATCCTTTAGTATTTGTATTGGTAATGTCTGTGTTCCTTCTAATGAAAAAGAGAATCCTTCCAAGTCTGGGTCATGAACATCCTGTTGAACTACTGAAGCTTCATTTTTTCAAAATTCAAAATTACTTTACCTTGTTTGAGCCATGGTTGTCCCAAAATTTATTTTTCAGTCATCAAATGATCTGGCCATGCTTCACAATCTATTTTCATATATTCATTATTGAACCTAACTTTAATAGATAGTGAAAACATGCTTTGAATCATTTGTCCTTCCAAAGTTTTGATAAAAGTTCTGCTTCTAGTTCTTTTCAGATTGAATTTATTCAACAAAGCTGAAGTAGTCAGATTCACTTGTGCACCTGAGTCTATCAAAACCCTAATTTTTTCATTTTGATAATCCATTGTTATCACAAGCAAATGTTCTTTTTGTCTTAGAGGTGTTTCACACAAACAGACTTCCCTATGATCTTTGGTTTTTCTTATACTTTCCTTTGCTTCCTGTTGAGTCTCTTTTCTAATGTTTTCTTCTTCTTTTTTCCTGTTTTGAGCTTGTTGCAATCTTCTCCATTCAGAAGCAGTTAATGGAAGATCATATCTTTTAACTCTACATCCACTTATGAAATTTGGCATGATCTCTCCATCTATGTTAGCTAATTGGATAGCTCCATTGTTACTTATCTGATGTATAATATATGGCCCATGTCCTTTTTTCTGAAACTTTTTCTGATGTTCTTTGACTGTGTAAGCCAAAACTAGATCTCCCTCTTGTAGATCTTTTTCTTTTATGTGAACATCATGATAAGCCTTTTCTTGTCCACATATATACTCATAATGGCTTGGAGTCTAGAAGCTCCCAGTTTTTCCAATTCTATTACTCTCTCTGATAGTTCATGTCCAGTCCAATTGTAGTGACTACCTACTTTTAATGTTGGAATGAGGAATTCCATAGGTAGAACTGCATTTTGTCTATATACTAAATTGAATGGTGTGTTTCCTATTGCAGTCTTATAAGCCACTCTATAAGCCCATAGGACATGATTAAGTTGTAAATCCCAATCATTCCTGTTTGTGTTTACTAATTTTGACAGTACAGTACAAAGTACTTTATTAGTACTTTCTGCTAACCCATTGGCTTGTGGGTGATATGGGGCTGACTTTCTATGACTAATCAGGAAATATTCAGTTACGTTTTGTATGATTTGGTTTACAAAATGGGTCCCCCTATCACTTACCAATTCAATTGGAAGTCCAAATCTAATGATGATATTTTCATAAAGGAATCTAGCAGTAGTATGAGCATCATTCCTTCTTGTGGCTTTGGCCTCAGCCCACTTTGTCAGGTAATCTGTAGCCACTATTATGTATTCAGCATGGGATTGTTTTGCTGGAGGATGTATAGGTCCAATAAAATCTAATCCCCATTTACTAAAGGCTCTGGCTGAAATTAGTGGAACTAATGGCATATTATCTCTTTTATTTGGTTGACTCACCCTCTGACAGATGTCACATCTTTTTACATAGGTTCTTGCATCAGGAAATAGGGTTGGCCACCAAAAGCCAGAATATAATATGAGTTTAGATGTTCTATCACTTGAGAAATGTCCACCAGCCACTCCAGAATGTGCCATTTCCAACATTTCCAGATATTTATCCTCAGGAACACAAATTCTTAAATATCCATCCATCCCTCTCTTATACAGTTGTTCTCCTATCAATTGATATTCTTCACAAATTACTTGTAGATTTTTTGAATCTGCACCAGCTATTACTTGTTTTCCTTTTTTCTTCCTTTTCAACTCTTCAATAATATTTTCACTCCACTCTGGATTTTTTTGAAACCAATATAGAGTTATGAATTCAGAATCTTGCAATGATTGACACTTCCAACAATTAGCAATGTATTTTGTTACATCTTGAATCTTATTAGGCCAATGTACCCCCATCCTATTGAGATTACTTAGGGTGACTACCCTAGAAGCATGAGCGCAAGGGTTCCAACAATGAGCTCTTTTCAGATATTCTTGTTGCTCTTCTTGAGGAGTACAATATTCCAATACACCTATATGGTTGAGGTGATACAAGTGCCCAGCTAGCAGCATAAAATTTCTGCTTTGTAATACTAAGTGTGTATTGTTTCCAAATGTTCTACAAGGTCCCAAGGTTAACAATGGTATTAAAGTCATGGCCCACTCAGGAACACTTTCTACTTTGAACAAATAAGTATCTGGCAGGTCATCATCTAAAGGTGAACTGGGTTCTTTAGAATGGATTCTAGACAAATGATCTGCTCTCAAATGTGTTTTTCCTTGTCTGACCACCACTTCAAACTCAAACTCCATTAGTAAAAGAAACCATCTGACTATTCTACCAGTGTGACAAGGTTTATTTACCAAATATAGTAAAGCTTGATGGTCCACAAAGAACTTAAACTTGTTGGCCAAAAGGTAATGTCTATATTTTTTTACAGCAAATATCATTCCCAACCCTTCTCTCTCAGTGGTTGTGTAATTTTTCTCTGCTAAATTCAGTTGCCTACTAGCATAAGCCACTGGGAAATCTAACTTGCTTCCTTCTATTGGTTGTGCTAACACACATCCCAAAGCATTATTTGAAGCATCCAGATGGACATGAAAAATTTTATCCCACTGAGGTGTTTTCAGAATTGGGGTTGTTACCAAACAAGTTTTTAGAGTTTCAAAGGCTTGGTCACACTCCTTGTCCACTCAAACTTTGTAATTAGGGCATATAAAGGTTTAGCTATGTCAGCGAACTTGTGTACAAATTTTCTATAGTACCCACAATGTCCCATGAAAGTTTGAAGTTCCTTTACATTTGTTGGTCTTGGATGTTCCATTATGGCCTTTATTTTCTTCTCATCAGTTGAAATTCCATTTTTAGAGACTATGTGACCTAACATTCTTCCTTGTCTTACAAAGAATACACACTTTTCTGGATTTAAACACACTCTGTATGTTCTGCATTTCTTGAATATATTTTCTAAATCCTGCAAGTGATCTTGTCTTTTTAATGAAAAAGTACACAGATCATCCACATATATTTCCATTACATCTCTTAGGAACTCTTTGAAGATATGACACAGCAATCTTTGAAAAGTTGCTGGGGCATTAGTCAACCCAAAGGGCATGACCCTAAAAGCATAAATTCCCCATTCTGTGGAGAAGGCAGTTTTATGTTGGTCTTCCAATGTTATAGGTACCTGATTGTATCCTAAAAAACCATCTAAAAAACTATAGACCTCCTTCCCTGCAACTCTTTCTAGAAGGTGATCTGTTATTGGCAATGGATAACTATCTCTTATAGTTGCTGCATTCACCTTCTTCAAGTTAATGCATACCCTAAGTTTCCCATTCTTTTTTGGTACCACAACTATAGGAGATATCCATTCTGTATACTCAATCTCATAGATGAAATTGGCAGCTAGCAACTTGTCAATTTCTTCCTTTATTTTAGCAGAGTATTTATCATTGAATGTGTAATGTCTCTGTTTGCTAGGTTTTGCCTCAGGTGTGATAGGAATCTTATGCTCACAAATTTTAGGATCAATACCTTTCAAATCCTTGTAACTATAAGCAAACACATCTCTATAGTTTCTGGCCAAACTTCTCAATGCCTCTTCTTCTTGGTTTGTCATGTCATCAGCTATTACAATATGTCTTTCTTCCCCATCTTCCTGAGTGATCATGACCTTTTTAGTTTGTTCCTCATTATCATAGGCCTCCCCTTTCTTCTTTTCTCTCTGAAGTAATCTGTCTTCTACTTTATATGTCTTGAAATTTGCTGGTACATCAAACTGTTGATCTTTGTTTGTTTCTTTCTCATTTTTCTCATGTTCTTGGTTTTCTTTTACTTCCTTGTGTTGGTTTTTCTTATATTTGCCTGAGATTTTATCTTTTATTGCATCTTCTGCTTTTGATTCTTCCAAATATTGTGTTTTCCCTTTTCTTAATATAAGTTCTTCTTCCTGGTCCTCCTCTATTTTTGACACCTTTATCATTTGTATTCCAATGTGAAAAAGATCATACCCTTCTTCATTTTGAAATTCCACTCCTACATACTCATCACTGGCCAGATCCATGGTAGCCAAAATTTGGTTCCACCCATAAGGCTCAAATTCTTCGTCTTTGAACTTTTGTGGTACATAGCTCTCATCTTGTAATTTTCTTCCTTCTACACAATCTTCTCTTCTCAATCTTCTTTTTCTATTTGTGAGGTTTCTTATCATATTGCACTTCCATAGTGATGATTCGGTTTCATTCTGGTCTTCCATCTCTAATTCTTCACTTAATTCTTGATTTTGATGTATTTTATACCATTCTTGAGGAGATATATCACAATAATGCCCATTTCTTAGATTCACTCTGGTTATTCTTCCTTTACTCTGAAGGTACAGGAAATCATTACCCCAATCTTGCACAATTTGCATTTGTCTCATAAATGGTCTTCCTAGGATAATTTCATATGAAGTGGATTGTGGAAATTCAACTATGGCAAAGGTATGTTCTATTTCTATTCCACATATGTCCACAATGAATTTTTCCCATATTCCTAGGGGTTTTTCTATGTGTCCATCTGCAAGCTACAATCTCATTTTGGTGGGTATTAATTCATTTTCCCCCATTTTTCCCAAGTTTGTTTAGTCATAATGGCCACTCCTGGTCCACTATCCAGAATAGCTTTGGCATGGTTTTTACCAAATTGTATTTTTAGGGTTGAGTTTCCTTCTTCCCCTTCACAATATCCTCCTATCTTATCAATGGGAATATACCACAATTCCTCCAATTCCTGTAGTTGTGGATGAAGATTTTTTGGTATTTTTTCCCATTTTTTCATTTTGTTCTGTAAGTGAGGATTCTGTTTTATCAATTCTTCCAATGTGGTGTGATATAGAATTGTACATTGTTTATCTATATTCACCTGAAATGTTAATTGTGGGTTTTCTTCCTGATTAATATTTCCTCTTGTTCTTGTTGCCTCAGATTCCTCAACTGTTTTTTGAGAATTTTCTACTTCCCCCAGTTTAAGTTGTGCTTCCTTTATGATTTGTTTACACTTCTGCATCCTTTCATGTTCTAAGTCTGGCATAGGATAAGCCATTACATGATCTATAGGACTTAGTCCCTCCTGAATTCTTCCCTTGTATGCTTTTATCAAGGTGTCCAGACTCTGTGAATTTCTTATATCTGACTGGGTTTGTGTCTCTTGAGAGGGAGTACTGTTTGACTGTTCCCTATTCTCCTCTTCCAAGTTTTTACCCATTCTTTTTTTTCTTTCCCATTTCCCTTTTTGTCTATTTTTCTTCACTTTTGAAACTGATCCTTCATTTTGTTCCTTAGTTGTTTCTTGTTGTTTAGCTTGTGCCCTTGTTATAGCATTTATATTCACTTGGCCAATGTCACTCAATTCTTCTTGCTTCATGATGTTGATTGTTTTCAGTGGTATGTTATTAGATGTGTTTTGCTGTTTTTGAGGATTTCTTGGACAATCCTTTATTAAATGTTCCCTGCCACAATCCTTACAATAGGCTCCCTCTATTCTTAATGTAGGAGGTTGTGGACAGTCTCTAATGAAATGTTCTCCCCCACATCTATAACAAGTTATCTTTGATCCCCCTTTGAATTGAGATTTTTTATTGGACATATAATTATTGGTTATATACATGAATGTGGCTGTATCCATCTCAATTCTCCCATTTCCCAAATCTAGGGCTTGTAGTTCTGGTTCTCTCAGTTCATATCCTTCCCATTCTTCTTGATATCCTTCATTCCATTGATAATCTTCCTTGTATGGTGATCTTATTCTTGAATTTCCCTCCTCTATTGGTGTGTATTTAATCGGTACCACATTTGTTGGTAATGGAGGTTGTTGCCCAAGTACAGGTCTTGGTTGCTCAATATATCCAGATTCTCTTTGACTTGCATAATCTCTCTCCTTAATGGGTTGTTTGTTGTAAAAACAGTCTTCTCTAGTATGATTTGTCCATTTCCTCTCTAGTGTACAGTATTTGAGTGTTTTTCTGTCTTGCAAGTGTTGTGGTTTTTGATATGGACATTGTTGTACCAAATGATTTTCTCCACAATTATAGCATTTTTTATTTGTTGTTATCTTGGTATTTATCAGATTGGTTTTAGTGCTGACTTCTAGAGCTTTAGCAATGGCTTGAGCCAATCTTCTGTTGGTGGGATTTTATCTTCATTTGTTCTAGATTGATCAAATGCTAACAGGTCTTGGCCTCTGTTATCTTCCAAATCTATTGCCTCTTTTACACATGCTCCTAGGTCAGGGCATCTCCTATAATATACTAGGGTTCTTAATTGGGCACTTCTTAATCCCTCTATGAATAGGGATACCTGTCTTGCCATGGAAGGTACTTCCTCTTTGGGACATCTGTCAATGTACTGCTTGAATCTCCTAGCTGCCTCTCTGACATTTTCATCTTTTTGCTGCTTAAAGCTATGTATTAGTGTGGCTGTGCTATGTTTTATTCCGGTCTTTGAGAATTCCCCAATGAAGGCTTCTAGAAAGGATTCAATATCTAGATACATTTCTTTTCTTAAGGGAATGAACCAAGATAAGACAGGTCCTGTTATGGTTAAACCAAATGCTTCAAATTGGACTTTGTAATCCTCTACTTCTTCAACTTTGATTAATTGCCTAAATTCTGCAGCATGAGCATGAGGATCAAAATATCCTTCATATTGATTTTTCATGCATTTGGCTACTTGATATGGTCTAAGCATTCTACCCTGATTTTGCCAATGATGTCTTCTTCTTAGTGGGAAATCATTAAATCCTTCTGGTTTCTTTTCAAAAGGATTTGGGGAAGTATGTGTTCTCCTACCTTGTGATTGTTCACCATTATTTTGAATTCCATGTGGTCTTGGCAAATCTGATTGCCCTAGGTTCTGTTCCCAAGGTCTCTTGTTTGCACATTGCCCTAGGTCATTTGAATTTTCTAGATCTTGTGAGAAGATGTATACACATCCCTGCCTATCTTCATATCTACCATCTTTGAATTGAGCTACTGGTGTTATGTTCAGGGGGACTTCTAAGTTTCTCAATCTAATGAGAAACTTATGCATTCCATCCTGATATACATAGGTTCCAAACCTATTTGTATACATATATTTGAGGATATTTCTATAATCCCCAGTTTCAATGGAATCATTTGTTTCATTTAAATTTTCCATGTTGTTTTCTTGCCCTAAATCTCTTTCTTGCAAATCCCCTACCACTGGCTCTATTTCTTTCCTTCCCAGTTCTTGTTGGGAATGTGTGTACAATTTATTACCAGACCTAAGGATCATTCAATTAATTTCCACGATTGTGTGACTAGAATCGTGTTTTTCACGATTTTGTGGATAAAATCGTGTTTGATACGATTCTGTGATCAAAATCGTGTTTTTCACGATTTTGTGGATAAAATCGTGTTTGACACGATTCTGTGATCAAAATCGTGTTTTTCACGATTTTGTGGATAAAATCGTGTTTGACACAATTCTGTGATCAAAATCATGTTTTTCACGATTTTGTGGATAAAATCGTGTTTGACACGATTCTGTGATCAAAATCGTGTTTTTCACGATTTTGTGGATAAAATCGTGTTTGACACGATTCTGTGATCAAAATCGTGTTTTTCACGATTTTGTGGATAAAATCATGTTTGACACGATTCTGTGATCAAAATCGTGTTTTTCACGATTTTGTTCCCAGACAATCGTGATTGCTCACAATCATAAATAACACAATTTTCTTATGAAAGTCGTGTTCTGGGAATCACGATTTTGTTCTTTTTTTCAGAGAATCGCGATTTTGTGTTTGACCACAAAATCGCGATTCTGTACAATTTTTTGAAAAATTTTGCAAGTATTGATTTTCAATTTTTTTTTTCTTCTATAGAATCGCCTTAATTATTTTCTAACATGCAATGAAAGGGTTTTCTAAAATCTTTTTAATTTTCTTACAGAAACTTCAAAAATCAAAAATCGTGATTCTGTGTTTTTCTAGTATTTCCTACTTATTTGTGCTTTAATGATCATGAAAATTTAAGACAATGCAAAAAAATGGTATTGCCTGTCACGCGGGAGACACGGGTTCGATCCCCGGCAACGGTGCCAAAAAATGTTTGTTATTGATCTTTGGAGTTGTCCTCTCCAATCATTTAGTAAAAGAATTAACAATACATCTTTATTTTGTCAATCCTGGAAGTATTCATGAGACCACAACCCCTTCCACATGATAGAATCCAAGAAATAAGAGAAAATTGGTTGGATTTCTGAGAATATAGAAGATGAAGAGGAATTTCTAGGGTTTGTATTATCTTGAGCAAATCTCCATCATTTTCCACAATCTTGGTGTCTAAAACATGTTATTTTCTCAACAGAATACAACCATGAAGTCAAAACTCAAAAATGATACCTGTAACCTTTAGACGAGACAATCGTGATTCTGTGAAAATAGACGATTTTCACTTTTTTACTTGTCCAATTTCATTCTTCTACAACTTTATGGTTTTAATCCTCAATTCTTAATTTTTCATGATTAATCACTCCCATTAGCTATTGATGAAAATCGCGATTTTGTACTTTTCCACCTCTCTCACTTGATACTCAATCTTCCCTGATTCTTTGGAATTTAACTTCCTTC
The DNA here is from genome assembly GCA_020310875.1 of Ceratopteris richardii. Lineage (NCBI taxonomy): Eukaryota > Viridiplantae > Streptophyta > Polypodiopsida > Polypodiales > Pteridaceae > Ceratopteris > Ceratopteris richardii. The sequence goes on from CM035442.1 coordinate 129,508,955, forward strand.
ACTTTCTCAATATTAATGATATCTCTTGCAATTACCTTTCTCCAAAAACCCAATTGTACTCAAATTTCCCAAAAAAAATTTCTCTTACAAAAAATCGTGATTTTGTGCAGAGAATCGTAATTTTTCTGTACTTACTATTTTTTGTAATTTTGAGTATTCTTTTCTCTTGTCTCCCTTTAGTCCCCTTTACCAATTCTAGTTCAACTGTCACTTGCAATTTTACATCATAATCACAAAATTATCCAGAAAATCACGATCCTGTGCAGAGAATCGTGTTTTTCTAATTTTCCAGTTTTTTGCCACTTTTTTTCTTTCTTACCGCGTGGTCTCTTCCACTCTTGTCAACAAAAACTTCAGTCCAAATTCCTAAGGAGAAAAGAAATTTGTTTGATTGTTTTAATGAATTTTATGAATTTTTTTAGTATTTTGCCCTAAATTAAGGAAAACACTTCACTTAGGGTTTCTTCTTTGGTGATCTATTGATCTTGTGTCCCTTGATTGGTTATACTCTCCTATGCTTTACAGTTTATGAGCAAAATTTCCCAAAGAAAATTATGTTAAGAAATGCAACTGTCAATTTTTGCAAAGATAAACTCAAACATTTCTCTTTTCAAGATGTAATTCAGCTTTTCTCAAGATTATTGCTTTGACTTGGCTACAAATGGATCTTCTCTACTTGCATCTAGCTACTTAACTTGAATTTTCCTTAATGCAATCTTGTCATCTTCCCAAGATCAACAATTTTGCTTAGTACTTGATAAAAAAGCACTCTACAAATGCAAGAATATACACATTTTACCTTATCATCAGCTTTCTTGATTCAGTTTTTCACACACCTGCACTTTACTTCCAAAAAATGATATGAGCAACCATCAATTTGCAAAAATTTCAACACTTCATTTTCTCAAAAGATTATCTATTGCTTTCTTTTCCCAAAAGACAAACAGAGAAATCTACCTTTTCATGTTCACATTTCTTTATTAAAGAGTATTACCTTTTCCATGTGTTCAATACCATCACATTAGAAGATCCAGCAAGGTCCAACTTCAATTTCAGCTTTTGATATACTCCCTGGCAACGGCACCAAAAAATGTTTGTTATTGATCTTTGGAGTTGTCCTCTCCAATCGTTTAGTAAAAGAATTAACAATACATCTTTATTTTGTCAATCCTGGAAGTATTCATGAGACCACAGCCCCTTCCACATGATAGAATCCAAGAAATAAGAGAAAACTGGCTGGATTTCTGAGAATATAGAAGATGAAGAGGAATTTCTAGGGTTTGGATTATCTTGAGCAAATCTCCATCATTTTCCACAATCTTGGTGTCTAAAACATGTTATTTTCTCAGCAGAATACAACCATGAAGTCAAAACTCAAAAATGATACCTATAACCTTTAGACGAGACAATCGTGATTCTGTGAAAATAGACGATTTTCATCTCCAGCACCATCTTTCATCAATTTCTCACTCAACATATCAGCAATCAACTCTCTTCATACACATTCAGCAGAAACTCACAATAGGAGCTCACAAATCTCCATGGATACACCTAGAATGGGTTCACAACTCAAAGAAATCACATAAAAGGGAGACACACGATTTTCTGCAGGAAACTCTCTCTATTTGCTTGGACAGCATGGAATACAATTAACCAATCCTCTCATAATAGAGGAAATTGTCTTTTATACATTTTCAAGTGTCCCTTTTCACACTTGAAATTTGGTCTTTTCCTCTTCTAATCTAAAAATATGCTATCTAGGAGTTTCCAAAAATTATAGAAAAATCACATAAGATTCTACTCTACATAAGGAAGACTCTTCCTTATTTTTACATCAGTTGCATAAATATTTTTACAAGTTTTTGACATTTTACAATTTTTTTCCATAAAAAATGCTTCAAAAAATTACTTCTTCCAACAACATCACACAAAGGAAGTATGTGCATGACATACTCATCAAGTTCAAGATGGAAAATACCAAGTGTGCAGGTACACCTATGGAGCAAAATCATAAGCTTAGTGCTTATGAAGGAGAGCCAATTGAAGACATCACAAGCTATCAAAGCTTGGTTGGAAGTTTGAACTATGCAACACTCACAAGGGTGGATATATGCTATAGTGTTAGCATATTGAGTTAGTTTATGCATAAGCCGAGAAGACCACATATGGAAGCGGCCAAGAGAGTCCTCAAGTACCTAAAGGGGACCATGAATGAAGGTTTGTTTTATTCATATACTTCAGATATTGAGCTAAAGGTCTACTCAGATGCAGATTGGGCCGGATCTAGAGATGATAGAAGAAGCACATCCAGGTATATATCATTTGCAGGTTCAAAAATCATTTCTTGGTCATCGAAGAAGCAACCAACCGTGGCATTATCTTCTACTGAAGCGGAATATAGAGGTTTGGCTAATGCAACTCAAGAAATCATGTGGTTAAAGTCTTTGTACACAGATCTTGGACTTCATTCTTCAACACCTCAAATTTTTGGTGACAACACAAGCTCACTACATCTAGAAGCTAATCCGGTATACCATGCTAGAACCAAGCATATTGAAGTCCACTACCATTATGTAAGGGAGAAGCTAATGAGCAAGGATATTCAACTATCCTATGTCTCTACAGATATGCAATGTGCAGACATGTTGACTAAAGCTCTTGATGGTACAAAGTTAAGTAGATTCAAGTTGATGATTGGCTTGCAGGAAATCAAGGACAATTGAAGACTTATTTGGAGGCCAAGCATGTTAGGCTTGAGGGGGAGCTGTTGGTGTATTTTACCCAAGCCTACATGCTTGATATGCTTGATATTATCCTCATTTGTAAGTCACATGTGTAGTCATGTGAACACCTCTTGTAAAAGAGTACATTTTATCTCTTGTAATTGAAAAAAGGAAAAAGGAAAAAGATGGCTTATCTCATCCATGATGTAAAAGCAAACTCCTGGCTCTAACTACCTAAAACCACTAATTTTTTATCTGAGGGAATATCTCCTAACTTTGAGGATCACTTTTAGGTGGAGCCATTCGAATTTGAATTCAAAACTCCCTCCAAGAATAGCTATAAAAAGAGCAAGAAGGAAGAGGTGATTAGCAAGCATTGTACGTGACCACTTCATGTCATTTTGTAGAGATTGAAGAGCTTACTCCATAGCTCTATCATTCTACTCCCATTGTGCAAAGATTCATTGCCAATGTGGTTGTAATCATATGTGAATCTATACATTTATCATCATCTACTTCTCTGTTTTGTTCTCTGCTATACTCACTCAGAGCAGTGACTTCAGAAGGTCATATCTCGAGTTCTACACAACCTTTTTCAGTGTTTTAATGTGCGTTGGATAGCTCTTACTGTCTTCTTTGTGATATAAATTTTTAAGGTCATTGGATGTACAGTTTTGGAGATATCTACATTTTACTGCTCACTGGTCTATCTCTGCAGAGCCCCGAGAATGGTGGGCATGTTCCAGAAATTGATGAATCTTCTTCTCAATGCTCAGTCCATCATTTGAAGTTTTTTAACTTGGATTGGGAAGCTTGATAAGTCTATTTGATATGCCCAAAAGGAATTTATCTAATTCCTACCAGGTTGAGAGCACTCTTCATTTTTTCCAGCAGGTGTATGTCCAAAAATAGCAAGTTTTGGGAGCTAGTCATTTCGCAACTAGTCTGTCTTGACTTAAACTTTTGGGATACATGTTCCAAAGTACTTGGTTGATATTTTGGTGGATTTAGGAAGCTCAAAGGATCTACTAATCAACTCTGAAGTCTCAGTTGGCTCGTGTGAAGCTGGTTGTAGCAGCACCTACTCATCTTTGGATTGCATCCACCATCTCTCTTCACAAATGTCACTTTCTGAATCTGAAAAAAATTGTGATGAACTAGCTATCCTTGATTTATCCATTCTTTGCTCTTCTAATACAATGGATTCCTCCTGCTTTTTTTCTTCTAATAACAATTTTTATGTCTCCTTCCTTTGTGCTTGTTCAACTACTTTTCCCTTATTCTTCTTGGTCAGCTTCCTTTTCTCCATAGGTTTCTTCTGAACCTTCTTCTTTACTACTACTGTAGTTCTGGTTTCAGGAGGACCTTGCAACTCTTTGAAATATGCTAAAAGTTCCACTTCCTTTTTAACAAAAACCTCTTTAGTCTCTCCTTCCATCATCTGATCATGTAACTCTTCGTAGTGTTCCACTTCTTCTTGTATCCAATTAGTTGCTTTACAAGAACAATCCTCCAACATCTTCTGATACTGGGCTTCATAGACTACGCTTTTATTGTTTCCTTGAGTTAAATAAGTATACAATTGTTCCTTACTTGCTTGAGGTGGATGAGGTTCATTTGAAGACTGTACTTCCTTTTGAACAGCTTCATGCTCTTCCTTTTTGTCGCATCCTTCTGTTCCAATTCCACTTTCCTAGGATCCAATCTTCTCTTCTTTACTGGAATGACTTCTTTTGATACTCCCTTTCTTTTCCTTTCTGCTCCCCTCATAGTTGGTTGGGCTTCTGCTTCTCTTACAGACATCATTTTAGTAGGACTTTTAATCCCTGACATCAAACTTCTGAAGTATTGAGCTTCAGGAGCCAACTTTAATTGATCCTCCATTCCTAAAATATGATATATAATCCTTGTCAAGAATTGTGCTCCATTCATGAACTTCCTTTGCTCCCAATGTTTGGCTGCTTCCTTCGATTGATCATGGATGTATGGACTTATATCCATTACTCCGAATGGCTTGGTTCTGTCCTTATTATTGAACATGATCAATGTCACTGGTTTGTGTGGCATGGTGTATCTAGGTAGTTTTGGAAAACAAAAATATTGAAGGAACATTCTGATAGCATATTCTTCATTCTCTTTTCCCTTGAAATCAGCAAATTTGGAATATCCTGCATAGGTTGCTTTATTCTTTTTGACAAAGATGTTATCCAACTTAGTTCCCATTGAATAGAACTGAAGGGATGCCCTGATATGCTCTGCCTTTATAGTAATATTCACTTCTTTGTTTTCCTTGTCCTTGACTGAACACCTAAAATATGCATCATTGCCCTTTCCAACTTCCAGCAGACTATTCATAACCTGGGATACTCTCTCAAAATCGATAAAGAATAAAGGTTCATCCAACAGTCTGTGTAATCCCACTGCTTTCCATCTTTTATAATTGACTGGTATTTTTTGGAATTTGTAAAATTTCTGACACAGCATGGTCTACTTGTGACCTCCAACTCCTACTGTAAAAATGTGCTGACCAATGATACCAAGGGTTTCCTTTAATTCCTTGGCTATCTTCTCTACTTCTAGAATTTCCTCCTCTTCATCAGACTCTAGCTCCACTTTTTCTACTGTTGCTTCACTGTCTAAGAACCAATGTCCTCTAGACAAGTTACTGAGTCTGCTTTGAAATCATGGATTGGCAGTTCCTTTGGATTCACCATTCTGGAGAAAATATATCATCACACAAAAAAGAAGACTCCACCCACATGAGTCACAATAATCATAAATGAAATCACATTTGTCTTGAGATATAAATGAAAAAGAATCAAAATAAAATCTGAGATGAATCCTGACTTCCTCATTTGTATCACAGATATAACTCAATTGAAACGATCATCACGTGTAGCAAGATGTCTAGTGCTCTCTTCCCTTTTGACAGCTCTCTTTTATATATTTTTTTAATAATAAAAAGAAAAAAAAAGAAAAAAAAAGAAAAAATGAATGAAAAATAGAAACCTCCTAAATTACAACATATATCTTGCTTGTGCTATATAACTTATATAATCAAAAGAATCACCAAAGAATTGATAATTTTTCTCTCTTTTTTTTTCTTCCTCTTTTGTTTTTGTTTTCTTCTTTTTTCTCTTTTTCTCTCTCTTTTTTTTTAATACTAATAATTTCCTCCACTTCTCTCTCTTCCCCTCCTATTTCTTGTCTTAGAAAGAGAATGAGGTAAAGTGAATGGAAATAATTTCCAAGATGTCATAATTTCCTTCTGGTAAAATTTTGAATTCTTTATAAAAAATCCCATGTGTGCATCAGATGACCATTTTGCCTTTTCCTTCATCTGAGACTCTTCATACTTTTGAGCTATTTTAGTACCTTCATGCTTGTTTTCTTCCATTGAATCAGATCTGATTTTTTTACCCAATAATACTTGATTCCTGTTGATTTTGTTCTAGTAATAAAACAATCTTCTTTTGATAGACTGTACTTTGAAGTTTTTGGCTTCCATATCCTTTTAGTTCTCAAAAATTGTTTTGATGAGCAGTGCTTATATGTAATTTGTTTCCACATTCTTTCTGTCTTGATGCCTAGATGCTTGTGATCATTCCACACTTTCCACCTTTCTTCTGTCTTTTCAACACCTTTTGTTTCTTCACTTTTCTCCTGTTTTTGATTGAAGTAGATTTGGTCATGAAGAAGTGGTATTTGTGATTTCTTTGTAGCTTCTAGTGGAAAAGCAAATCCCTCCAATTCTGAGTCATGGATGTCCTGTTGATTTTCATGTTCTTCATTACTCAATAAAAACATTAGAAACCTTTTGTCATTTAATGTCAATTTAAGCTTCATATTTTCAAAATCCAAAATTACTTTACCTTGCCTGAGCCATGGTTGTCCCAAAATCAATTTCTCAGTCATCATATGATCTGGCCATTCTTCACAATCTATTTTCATATATTCTTCATTGAACTTAACTTTAATAGAAGGTGAAGACAAGCTTTGTATTATCTGTCCTTATAAGGTTTTGATAAATGTTTTACTTTCAGTCCTTTTTAAGTTAAACTTATCCAACAATATTGAACTGATCAAATTTATTTGTGCACCTGAATCTATCAAAACCTTGATTTTCTCATCATGAAAATTCATTGTTATAACAGGCAAATGCTCTCTTACTCTTAAAGGTGTTTCACATAAAAGGACTTCTCTAAGCTCTTTGATTTTTCTTACCCTTTCCTTTGCCTCCTGTTGAGCCTCACTCCTAATTTTTTCCTCTTCTTTTTTCCTATTTTGAGCTTGATGTATTCTTCTCCATTCAGAAACAATTAATGGAAGATCATACCTTTTTACTCTACATCCACTTATGAAGTTTGGCATGATTTCTCCATCTATATTAGCTAACTGGATAGCTCCACTGTTAGTTATTTGATTGATAATATAAGGCCCATGTCCTTTTTTCTGAAATTTCTTTTGATGTTCTTTTATTGTGTATGCCAAAACTAGATCTCCTTCTTGTAAGTCCTTTTCTTTAATATGAACATCATGATAAGCTTTTTGCCTTCTCTTGTCTACATATATGCTCATGATTGCTTGAAGTCTAGAGGCTCCCAGTTTTTCTAATTCCACCACTATAATTCATGTCCAGTCCACTTGTATTGACTACCCACCTTCAATGTTGTAATAAGGAATTCTAAAGGCAGAACTGCATTTTGTCCATATACCAAATTAAATGGTGTGGTTCCAAGTGCAGTTTTGTATGCCACTCTATAAGCCCATAAGACATGATTAAGTTGCAAATCCCAATCATTCCTATTTGTGTTTACCAATTTTGAAAACAGAGTGCAAAGTACTTTATTAGTACTTTGTGCTAATCCATTGGCTTGTGGGTGATATGGGGCTGACTTTCTATGACTGATCATGAAATATTCAGTTATGTTTTCTATTATTGGGTTCAAAAAATGAGTTCCCCTATCACTTACCAACTCAATTGGTAATCCAAATCTGGTGATAATATTTTCATAAAGAAATCTTGCAGTGGTCTGAGCATCATTCCTTTTTGTAGCCCTGGCCTCTGTCCATTTAGTCAGGTAATCTGTGGCTACTAGTATATATTCAGCATGGGATTGTTTTGTTGGAGGATGTATGGGTCCAATGAGATCCAGTCCCCATTTACTAAATGCTCTTGCTGAAATCAATGGTACTAATGGCATATTGTCTCTTTTATTTGGTTGACTCACTCTTTGACAAATGTCACATCTTTTCACATATGTTCTTGCATGAGGAAATAGAGTTGGCCACCAAAAACCAGAATATAATATGAGTTTAGAAGTCCTTTCACTTGAAAAATGTCCTCCTGCCACTCCAGAATTTGCCATCTCTAAAATTTCCAAATATTTATTTTCAAGAACACAGATTCTTAAATATCCATCCATCCCTTTCTTGTACAATTGATCTCCTATCAGCTGATACTCTTCAGAAATCATTTGTAGATTCTTTGAGTCTGCACTAGCTCTTACTAGCTTTCCTTTCTTGTTTCTTTTTAACTCCGCAATTATGGTTGTACTCCAATCTGGATTTTTCTGAAACGAATATAAAGTTATAATTTCTGAATTTTGCAAGGATTGACATTCCCAGGAGTTGGAAATATACTTTTTGACATCTTGAATCTTATTAGGCCAATGTACTCCCATCCTATTGAGATTATTTAGGGTGACTATCATGGAAGCATGAATACAGGGATTCCAATAATGAGCTTTTCTTAAATACTCCTATTGCTCATCTTCTGGAGTACAATATTCCAATATACCCATATGATTGAGATGATACAAGTGTCCAGCTAGCAGCATAAAATTTCTACTTTGTAATACCAGATGTGTGTTGTTTCGAGAGGTTCTGCAAGGTCCCATGGTTAGCGAAGGTACTAAAGTCATGGCCCATTCTGGAATAATTTCTATTTTGAACAGATATGCATCTGGCAAGTCATCATCTAAAGGTGAACTTGGCTCTTTGGTTTGGATCCTGGACAAATGGTCTGCTCTCAAATGAGTTTTTCCTTGTCTGACCACTACCTCAAACTCAAATTCCATTAGTAGGAGAAACCATCTGACTATCCTACCTGTGTGACAAGGTTTGTTTACTAAGTAGAGTAAAGCTTGGTGATCCACAAAGAATTTAAACTTGTTGGCTAAAAGATAATGTCTATATTTTTTTACAGCAAATATCATTCCCAACCCTTCCCTCTCAGTGGTTGTATAATTTTTTTTTGCTAAATTCAATTGCCTACTAGCATAGGCAACTAGAAAGTCTAGTTTGCTACCTTCTATTGGTTGTGCTAACAAACATCCCAAAGCATAATTTGAAGCATCCACATGGACATGAAAAATTTTATCCCACTGTGGGGTTTTCAGAATTGGTGCTGTTATCAAACAAGTTTTTAAAGTCTCAAAATCTTGGTCACATTCTGTAGTCCACTCAAATTTTGTGATCAAAGCATACAAAGGTTTTGCAATGTCTGCAAACTTGTGTACAAATTTTCTATAATACCCGCAATGTCCCATGAAAGTTTGAAGTTCCTTCACATTTGTTGGTCTTGGAAGTTCCACTATAGCCCTAATTTTTCTTTCATCATTTGAAATTCCATTTCTGGATCCTATGTGACCCAACATTCTCCCTTGCCTCACAAAGAACACACATTTCTCTGGATTTAGACATACTCTGTATGTTTTACATTTTTTGAATATATTTTCCAGATCCTTTAAATGATCTTGTCTTTTTAATGAAAAACTGCAAAGATCATCCACATAAATTTCCATTATATTTCTAAGGAATTCTTTGACTATGTGACACATCAATCTTTGAAAAGTTTCTGGGGCATTAGTTAGACCGAAGGGCATAACCCTAAAAGCATAGATTCCCCATTCTGTGTAAAAGGTTGTTTTATGTTGGTCTTCCAAAGCTATGGGTACCAGATTGTATCCTGAAAAACCATCCAAAAAGCTATAGACCTCTTTACCTGCAACTCTTTCCAAAAGATGGTCTGTTATGGGTAATGGATAGCTATCCCTTATAGTTGCGGCATTGATTTTTTTCAAGTTAATACATACCCTGAGTTTACCATTGTTTTTTGGTACCACAACTATAGGAGATATCCACTCTCTATACTCAATCTCATAGATGAAATTGGCAACCAACAACTTGTCAATTTCTTCCTTTATTTTAGCAGAGTATTTGTCATTAAATGTATAGTGTCTTTGCTTGCTAGGTACAATATGTCTCTCTTCCCCTTCTTCTTGAGTGATCATCACCTTCTTAGTTTGTTCCTCATTGTCATATGCCTCTCCCTTTTTCTTTTCTCTTTTTGGTTTCATTTTTAGAAGTAGTCTGTCTTCCACTTCATAGGTCTTGAAATTTGAAGGTACATCAAACTATTGTTGCGAACATTTGTTTTATGTAGGGTACAAGTTTCAAATTATGTAAATACCTTTGGGAAGTCTTTTAATACTTCAAGAAGGCTCATATTATTCATAAAATGTAGCAAAAATACCACGTGATTTCTAGAACATGGTGAGTCAAATTAGTGAGTCACAAGGGAGCTTCAGTGGTGTCCTAGTGGAAGGTCGATGTGGCTAGTTCTCAAAGTCCATCAATACTTTGCTTATTTGAGCACTTGAGTCATGTAATACCTCCATCCAAGTGTCTACCACGAATTTAGATGTATTAGGAAGGTTTTAGATTAGTTTCCCATGCTATAAAAAGAGGAGAAAAGTCATGATCTTGTGGGATGTCCAAGAGAGTCATATGTGTATCTCTACATTGCTGTAGTTTTGTATGCAGAGATTGCAGAGCTTGTATCTCCCTCATTATATATCCAAATTACATGTTTGATAGCTCATTGGAAAGCTCTTACTGTCTACTTTCTTCCTGGAAATTTTCATAATCATTGGATGTGTGAGCTGAGAGCAATACTCTCTGCAAGTAGTGTGTGTTCTCTGTTTTTTATCCCTGCTGAAGGTCTCCATTAAACCTCAAACTTGCAGAGGTCATATATTTTTGTGTATGTATCCAAATCATGTGTTCTTTGGCTTGTTAGAAAGCTCTTTAAGTCTACTTGTATTCTGGAAATTTTCAAAGTCATTGGAGTTGTGAGTTAAGAGCAGTAGTCTCTGCAAGTGATGTGTGTCCTCAAGATCATCTCTGTTTCAAGGTCTCCATTAAAGCTGCATATTGCAGAGGTCATAGCTCATTGTGTATTTATCCATTTGAGGTGTTCTATATCTTGTTGGAAAGCTCTTAGAGTCTAGTGTATGTGTGTGAAACAGTTTTGGAAAATTCCAAATGAGTAAAGAGAAATTTGCTCTGCAAGAAAATTGGTGTGTGCATACAAGTTTGTGAAAAAGTCAATTAGGTCCTGTTGGGTTTCACCTACTTCTAGCTGTACTTTGGAGATCAATAAACCTCAAACAGTGGTATCAGAGCAAGTACTTGGAGGCTTGGAGAAGGTTATCATACCTTGACGAAGAATTTGAAGCTATCAAAGAAGCAGTTCATCATCAACACTACACAAAGGTAGAAGAAGATTGCAAGGAGGCATCTGAAGCAACATCCAAGCAAAGAAAGGTGCACATACCTCATTTACAAGGTAAATATTATATTTCTTCTCATCACACACATTGGAAAGGAGGCTTAAAGGAGGAAGCTTAGCATTTGTATTATGGGAGACCAACATGCACAAATAGAGAAGCTTGATAAGACCAATTATCAAGCATGGAAGTTTAGAATCACAGCATACTTGCAAGGTAGAGGCTTGTATGGTTTGATTGATGGCACAGATATCAAACCCACATTACCAGAGGACCCAAATCAGCAACAATTGAGGGATTTTAGACTTTGGAATGAGAGATACAAAAGGGTTATATTCATTTTATCACAAAATATTCAAGATTCAATGGTAGGACACATACAAGATCTAGACACAAGTAGAGATGTTTGGCTTGCATTGGAAAGGTTGTATGCTACAGGTACAAGAGCAAGGAAGATTCAACTCAAAAATGAGTTGAATAACATAAAGAAAGATACAAGGACATCGGTCAATGATTACATATTGAAAGTTAAAGAGATTGCAGATCAACTAGGATCAATTCAAGCTCATGTGGAGGACGACGACTTGGTTGCACATACTCTCAACGGACTCAAAGATGATGAGAGATGGAAGCCCTTCATTACTTCAGTTTATGTGAGAGGAGAATTACCAGATTTTGATCAACTTATTGCCCTCATGGTCACGGAGGAGATGAATCTAAATGGTTCTACGTCAAATCAAAAAGGATCTCAAGGACAAGCTCTTTATGTAGGATCATCAAGAGGTGGAAGAGGTTCAAATAGAGGTCGAGGAAGAAGGAGCGATGATCAAAGGACTTCAAGTGGCTTCTTCAACACAAGAGGAAGAGGAAGATCAAGCGCTAGAGGTACGAGAGGCTACTACAACTACAACCAAAGACAAAGGAGTGAAGATAATAAGAATAATTGCTATATATGTGGAAGGTATGGACACTATGCCAAAGATTGTTATCAAAATGAAAATAATCAAGGTGGTAATCGAAGAGGAGGCTATTCAAGAAGAGGTAAACAACAAGGAAATTATGCCGTTGAAGGTAAAAGTGATGATTATGATTCTCTTCTTATGATGAATGTAGAAACTAAGATGAATTGCAATAGCGATGTATGGTATGTAGATAGTGGTTGTTCTAATCACATGTCTCATGATGCTTCATGGTTTTCTAATATGCATAATCCGTCATGTAAAGGTCATGTTGAAACAGGAGATGATACAACACATAAGATTATGCAGGTTGGAGATGTTGTTATGCAGGATAAGAGCAAGAAAAATTGCTTGAAGGATGTACTTTATGTGCCAACGATCACTAAGAATTTGATGTCGGTTGGTCAAATGGTAGAAAAAGGTCTACAAATGAGATTTAATCATGCAGGTTGCTTCATTGAGGATCCAAAGCAAAGGAGGTTAATTGCTAGAGGTCAAAAACAAGGTAGATTGTTTACATTCAAGGTAAACCCAAATCATACAAACTATTTCTCTTATGGTATGCATCGAATAGCAGAGCTTGATCTATGGCACAAAAGGATTGGACACATGAATGTACACAGGTTAAAGGAGCTATCAAAGAAGAGGATTGTTGAAGGATTACCTGATCTTACTAAGCAACATATGGTGCATCTTTGTGAAGCATGTCAAATGGGTAAGCAGAGTAGACAACCTTTCAAGCATTCAAGCTATGTAAGTGATGGTTTGCTAGATCCCATACACACAGATGTGTGGGGACCTACTAAAGAGGCATCCTTGGTTGGTAATAAGTACTATGTATCATTCATTGACGATCATAGTAGAATGACATTTGTGTATTTTATTAAACATAAGAGTGAGGTCTTTGATTGTTTCAAGAAGTTCAAATCATATGTCGAAAAGCAAACAGGAAGGTATATTAAGAAGCTAAGATCCGATGGAGGAGGAGAGTATTTCTCTCAAGCTTTTACTGATTTTTTGTATGATGAAGGTATCAAAAGAGAAGTTACATGCAGGTATACTCCACAACAAAATGGAGTCGCAGAAAGAAGAAACAGAATCATAGCAGAAGCATCTAGAAGCATGCTTAATGATATGTGTTTGCCTAATTATTTTTGGGCTGAAGCTGTTAGCACAAGTGTTTACATTATGAATAGAGTTCCGACTGCTGGAGTTCATCATTTGACACCATATGAGGTATGGCATGGAAGGAAACCAAGTGTAAGTCATTTGAAAGTATTTGGCTGTGTATGTTATGTACATGTACCTAGTGAGGTGAGATCTAAACTTGATGCAAAATCAGAAAAATGTATATTCATTGGTTATGCAGATACTCAAAGAGGATATAGATGCTATAATCCTCATACCAATAAGGTTGTTGTGTCAAGAGATGTAAACTTTGATGAATCACTTTCATGGTATGCAGATAAGAATTGTTTGCAGGTCATGGATGAAAATGAAGAAGGTGTGGTTGAAGGAGATGAATGCATAGTTCAGCCATCAAGAAGTTTAAATGATGAAAGGAGTGGTTTAGATGAAGAAAGAGGATCACCTTTCAATGCAAGATTAAGGCAAGAGTCACCTCCAAGTGTTAAAAGTAAAGGTAAACTCAAACTTGTTGAAGTTAATGATGAAGGAGAGGAAATTAGTGATGTATGTGAGTATGGAGAATCATCAAAGGTTCCTAATAAGAAAGGAAGAGCATCTACATTGGAGGTAAGAAGAACTTCAAGAGTAAGTAAGCAACCTCAAAGGTATACTTATGAATCTTTCATGAATACTCATTATGCTTTTATGACAAAAGTTGAGCAGGAAAATGAACCCACATGTTATGATGAGGCCAAAGGAGATGAAAAGTGGGAGAAAGCAATGAGAGAAGAAATGGAAGCACTACAGGATAACAAGACTTGGAATTTAGTTCCAAGTACACCAAAGCAAAAGGTAATTGGTTGTAAGTGGGTTTTTAAGATTAAAAGAAATAGTGATGGTAGTGTGTCTAGATATAAGGCTAGACTTGTAGCAAAAGGATATAATCAAACTCAAGGTGTGGACTATGAGGAAACATTTAGTCCAGTAGCAAATATGGCAACGGTGAGAACTTTGTTGGCTTTAGCTGCAAGTAAGAGGTGGAATATATATCAACTCGATATAAAGAATGCCTTTCTTAATGGTGAGTTAAATGAAGAAGTGTATATGTCACAACCAGATGGTTATGTGGATGCAAAATGTCCTAATCATGTATGCAGGTTAAAGAAGGCATTGTATGGTCTTAAGCAGGCACCAAGGGCATGGAATGCAAGGTTGGTAAAGTATCTTATGCTGCAAGGATACACAGCGAGTCATGTTGATCCTTCACTTTATGTAAAACATGTAGATGGCATGTGTGTCTATGTATGCATTTATGTGGATGACTTGTTGATTACAGGGAATGATGCAAAAGCAATTGATGAGATAAAAGGTAATTTGGGAAAGGAATTTAAAATTTCAGATCTTGGTTTGCTCAGATACTTTCTTGGGATTGAAATTGTGTATAGCGATGAAGGTATGTGGTTGATACAAAGAAAGTATATATGTGATATGCTGAAAAGGTTTGGTATGCAGGAATGTAAATTTGTTTCTACTCCAATGGAATGTAATGTAAAGCTAAGCGCAAAGGAAGGTGATGAGTTGCATGATATGAATGTATATAGATCCATGGTAGGATCTTTGATTTATGCAACAAAAACTAGACCTGATATATGTTATGCAGTGGGAGTATTGTCACAGTTTATGCATGAACCTAGAGTACCTCATATGCATGCAGCGAAAAGAGTGCTTAGGTATTTGAAAGGTACCATGAACGAAGGATTATTTTATAGTAATGATGCTGATCTAACTCTTAAAGTCTTTAGTGATGCAGATTGGGCTGGAAGCAAAGATGACAGAAGATCCACAAGTGGATATGTGGTAATAGCAGGAAACAAGACATTAACATGGAGTTCAAAGAAACAGCCTACAGTTGCTTTATCTTCTACAGAGGCTGAGTATAGAGGTTTAGCATTGGCTACTACTGAGGTTATGTGGTTTAAAAAGTTGTTTCATGACTTGAATGTGCAGGTTGATGTACCACTAATATATGGGGATAACTTGAGCAGCATTCATATGACCTCAAATCCTATTTTTCATGCTAGAACAAAGCATATAGAGGTTCACCATCATTATGTTCGAGAGAAGGCCATGAACAATGAAGTGCAGGTTTCTTTTGTTGGAACAAAGGATCAAGTTGCAGATATCTTCACCAAATCCTTGGATGGACCAAAGCTTCAAAGATTCAACTATATTCTTGGCATGAAGGAAATACCCTTTGAAACTTGAGGGGGAGAATGTTGCGAACATTTGTTTTATGTAGGGTACAAGTTTCAAATTATGTAAATACCTTTGGGAAGTCTTTTAATACTTCAAGAAGGCTCATATTATTCATAAAATGTAGCAAAAATACCACGTGATTTCTAGAACATGGTGAGTCAAATTAGTGAGTCACAAGGGAGCTTTAGTGGTGTCCTAGTGGAAGGTCGATGTGGCTAGTTCTCAAAGTCCATCAATACTTTGCTTATTTGAGCACTTGAGTCATGTAATACCTCCATCCAAGTGTCTACCACGAATTTAGATGTATTAGGAAGGTTTTAGATTAGTTTCCCATGCTATAAAAAGAGGAGAAAAGTCGTGATCTTGTGGGATGTCCAAGAGAGTCATATGTGTATCTCTACACTGCTGTAGTTTTGTATGCAGAGATTGCAGAGCTTGTATCTCCCTCATTATATATCCAAATTACATGTTTGATAGCTCATTGGAAAGCTCTTACTGTCTACTTTCTTCCTGGAAATTTTCATAATCATTGGATGTGTGAGCTGAGAGCAATACTCTCTGCAAGTAGTGTGTGTTCTCTGTTTTTTATCCCTGCTGAAGGTCTCCATTAAACCTCAAACTTGCAGAGGTCATATATTCTTGTGTATGTATCCAAAGCATGTGTTCTTTGGCTTGTTAGAAAGCTCTTTAAGTCTACTTGTATTCTGGAAATTTTCAAAGTCATTGGAGTTGTGAGTTAAGAGCAGTAGTCTCTGCAAGTGATGTGTGTCCTCAAGATCATCTCTGTTTCAAGGTCTCCATTAAAGCTGCATATTGCAGAGGTCATAGCTCATTGTGTATTTATCCATTTGAGGTGTTCTATATCTTGTTGGAAAGCTCTTAGAGTCTAGTATATGTGTGTGAAACAGTTTTGGAAAATTCCAAGTGAGTAAAGAGAAATTTGCTCTGCAAGAAAATTGGTGTGTGCATACAAGTTTGTGAAAAAGTCAATTAGGTCCTGTTGGGTTTCACCTACTTCTAGCTGTACTTTGGAGATCAATAAACTTCCAACAACTATTGATCTTTGTTTGTTATTTTTTATCTTTTTCTACTTCTTGATTTTTTTCTATTTCCTTGTGTTTGTTTTTTCTATATTTTCCTGAGATTTCGTCTTTTATAGCATCTGTAGCTTCTACTTCTTCCAGATATTGTGTTTTTCCATTTTTTAATATTATTCCTTCCTCCTGGTCTTCCTCAATTTTTGACACCTTTATCATTTGTATTCCTATGTGGAAGATATCATATCCTTCTTCATTTTGAAATTTTACCCCCACATACTCATCATTAGCTAGATCCATGGTGGTCAAAATCTAATTCCAACCATAAGGCTCAAATTCTTCATCTTTAAATTCTTGTGGTATGTAGCTTTCATCTTGTGATTTCCTTTCTCCTTGACAATCTCCTTTTCTTAACATCCTTTTTTTGTCTGTGTGTTTCCTTATCATGTTACATTTCCAAATTGATGATTCTGTCTCATTCTGATCTTCACTCCCGGATTCTTCACTCAATTCCTGATTTGGATGTACTTTGAACCATTCTAAGGGAACATATCACAATATTGACCATTTCTTAAATTCACCCTAGTTATCCTTCCTTTGCTTTGAAGATATAGGCAATCATTACCCCAATCTTGCACAATTTGCATTTGTCTCATAAATGGTCTTCCTAGGATGATTTCATATGAAGTGGATTGTGGGAATTCAACTATGGCAAAAGTATGCTCTATCTCTATTCCACATATTTCCACAATCACCTTTTCCCATATTCCTAGGGGTTTTTTATGTGTCCATCTACAAGTTGTTATCTCATTTTAGTGGGTATTAACTCATTTTTTCCACATTTCTCCCAAGTTTGTTTAGTCATGATAGCCACTCCTAATCCACTGTCTAATATAGCTTTGGCATGATTTTCACCAAATTGTATTCTCAGAGTTGAGTTTCCTTCCTCTCCTTCACAATATCCTCCTATTTTATCAATAGGTATGTACAACAATTCTTCCAATTCTTGTTGCTGTGGTTCTAGGTTCTTTGACTTTGGTTCCCACTTTTTCATGTTGTGTTGTAAATGAGGATTTTGTTTTACTATCTCCTCCATTGTGGTGTGGTATAAAATTGTACAGTGTTTGTCTGATTTGGAAGGTTATTTGTGACTTTTCTTCTTGATCAAGATTTTTTCTGATTTTTGTTACACTTGCTCCTTCAACTATTGTTTGATAATTGTCTGGTTCCCCCATTCTAAGTTGTGCTTCTTGTATGGTTTGTTTACATCTTTGCATCCTTTCATCCTCTAAATCTGGCATAGGATATGCCATCACATGATATGTAGGATTTGGTCCATCTTGAATTCTTCCTTTGTATGCTCTTATCAGAGTCTCCAGACTTTGTGAATTTTTTGTCTCTTCTTGAGTCTGTATATTTTGTGGTTGGCTATTGTTTGACTGTTCCAAAGTCTCTTCTTCCAAATTTTTTCCCATTCTCATTTTTCTTTCCCATCTCCCTTTTTGTCTATTTTTCTTTTCTTTTGGAAATGGAATTTTCTTATGTTCTTGTGTATGTACCTCCTTTGTTGTTTCTTGTTGTTTAGCTTGTGCTCTTGTTATAGCATTTACCGTCACCTGTTCATGGTCACTCAATTCTTCTTGCTCCATTATGTTAACTGTTTTTAATGGTATGTTACTAGATGTGTTTTGTTGTTTTTGAGGGTTTCTTGGACAATCCTTTATTAAGTGTTCTCTGCCACAATCCTTGCAATAGGCTCCTTCTATTCTTAGTGCAGGAGGTTGTGGATAGTCTCTAATGAAATGTTCTCCCCCACATCTATAACAAGTTATCTTTTGACCCCTTTGAATTGAGGTTTCTGATTAGAAATGTAATTATTAGTTATGTACATGAATGTGGTTGTGTCCATTTCAATTCTCCCATTTCCCAAGTCCAGGGCTTGCAGTTCTGGTTCTCTTTGTTCATATCCTTCCCAATCTTCCTGATATCCTTAATTCCAATGATAATCCTCTCTGTAAGATGATCTAAGTCTTGAGCTCTCTTCTTCTATTGGTGTGTATTTTACTAGTACTACATTTGTTGGTAATGGTGGTTGTTGTCCCAGTACCGGTCTTGGTTGCTCAACAAATCCAGATTCTCTTTGTAAGTTGTGTTGGTTCACATATTCTCTTTCTTTTATTGGTTGTTTATTGTAGAAGCATTCTTCTCTGATATGATTCGTCCATTTTCTTTCTAAGGTACAGTATTTGAGTGTTTTTCTATCTTGCAAATGTTGTGGTTTTTTATAAGGACATTGTTGAACCAAATGATTTTCTCCACAGTTATAGCATTTCTTATTTGTTGCTATCCTGGTGTTTATCAAATTTGTCTTGGTGCTAACCTCTAAGGCTTTAGCAATGGCTTGTGCTAATTCTTCTGCTGGTGGGATTTTATCTTCATTTGTTCTAGGTTGATCAAATGCTAATAGATCTTGTCCTCTGTTATCCTCCAAGTCTATTGCCTCTTTCACACGCTCATAAGTCAGGACATCTCCTATAATACACCAAGGTTCTTAATTGTGCACTTCTCAGTCCTTCTATGAATAGAGATACTTGTCTTGCCATGGATGGTACCTCCTCTCTTGGACATCTATCAATGTATTGCTTGAATCTCCTAGCTGCCTCTCTGACATTTTCATCTTTTTGCTGTTTAAAACTATGTATCAAGGTAGTTGTACTATGTTTTATTCCAGTTTTTGAGAATTCCCCTATGAAAGCTTCAAGGAAAGATTCAATATCTGGATACATTTCCTTTCTCAAGGGAATGAACCAAGATAGTGCAGGTCTAGTTAGGGTTAGACCAAATGCTTCAAATTGTACTTTGTAATCCTCTACTTCTTCTACCCTAATCATTGTCTAAATTTTGCAGCATGAGCATGAGGATCAGAATATCCTTCATATTGATTCTTCATGCATTTAGCTACTTGATAGGGCCTAAGCATTCTTCCATGATTTTGCCACTGATGTCTCCTTCTGAATGGAAAATCATTAATTCCTTCTGCTTCTCTTTCAAAAGGATTTGGGGAAGTATTTATTCTCCTACCTTGTTGTTGTTCAATATTATTGTGAGTTTCATTTTGTCTTGGCAAGTCTGGTTGCCCTAGGTTTTGTTCCCAAGGTCTCTTATCAGCACACTGCCCTATATCATTAGAGTTTTCTGGATCCTGTGAGAAGATGTATACATATCCCTTTCTATCCTCATATTTGCCATCCTTAAATTGTGCCACTGTTGTTATATTTAAGGGAACTTCTAAGTTTCTCAACCTAATGAGAAACTTATGCATCCCATCCTGATACACATAGGTTCCAAACCAGTTTGTATACATATATTTGAGAATATTTCTATAATCACTAATTTCAGAAGGTTCATTGGTTTCATTTAGGTTTTCCATGTTATTTTCCTACCCTAAATGTTTTTCTTGTAAATTTCCTATTACTGGCTCTCTCTCCTTCCTTTTTAATTCTTGTTTATCAAGTGTGAACAATTTATTACCAGATCTCAGAATCATCCAACTAATTCACAATTCTGTGAAGAGAATCATATTTTCCACGATCCTGTGAATAGAATCGTCTTTTCTACGATTTTGAGAAAATTATAGATTTTCTCAAGATTCTGTGAAAAAGAATTGTCTTTTTCACTATTCTTTGAATATTCTAAATTTTCCACGATTCTGTGAATGGAATCATGCTTTTCACGATTCTGTGAATGGAATCGTGTTTTTCACGATTCTCTGAATGGAATCGTGATTTCCACAATCCTGTGAAGGAAATCGTGATTTCACGATTTTGTGAATACAATCGTGATTCCACGATCCTGTGGATAGAGTCATATTTCTCACGATTCTGTGAAGACAATCGTGATTTCCACACTCCTATGGATAGAATCATATTTCTCACGATTTTGTGAAGACAATCATGATTTCCACGATTCTGTGAAGGAAATCGTGTTTTCTCACAATTCTATGATTAGAGTCGTGTTTTTTCACAATTCTATGAAGGGAATCGTGTTTTTCACGATTGTGTGAAGGGAATCGTGTTTTTCACGATTGTGTGATGGGAATCGTGTGTTTCACGATTCTGTGAATGAAATCGTGTTTTTCACGATTCTGTGAAGGGAATCGTGTTTTTCACGTATCTGTGAAGGGAATCGTGTTTTTCACGATTTTGTGATGGGGATCGTGTTTTTCATGATTCTGTGAAGGGAATCGTGTTTTTCACGATTCTGTTCCCAGACAATCGTGATTGCTCACGATCGTTAAAAACACCATTTTCTTATGAAAATCGTATTCTGGGAATCACGATTTTTCTATTTAGAATCGCGATTTTGTGGTTGTTCTCAGAATCATGATTCTGAGCAAATTCTTATAGTTTTTTGGTTTTTGATTTTTTAAGTTCTTTTTTCTCTATTAGAAGCGCCTTATTCAAATACTAACATGCAATAAAAGATTTTTGTCAAAACAGTGATTTTTCTTCCAAAAAATTCAAAAAATCAAAAAGTCGTGATTCCGTGTTTTCTAACAATTTTTGTATTTTCTTGTGCTTTTACCAAAATATTAATTTGAAATTATACAAAAACTTATTATAAGCCAATTACCTTGTTGTCTGATCAAGTAATGGCCAAAAAGCTTGTTGTTGCAGAAGATCGTGACTCTGTCTGCTCCTCTCACTCTCTCTTTCACTCAAATAAACATTTTTCTGAGTTTTCAGGCTTTTATAGTCTTCAGACAATCGCGATTGTGTGTGATTTTTACAAAATTTTAACTTTCCACTGTATGATTCTTGTCCCTTAGCAATTTTGTGGTTTTAATTCACCATTCCTATCCTTTCCAACAAAATTGGCTCTCTTTATCCTACTGATGAAAATTGCGATTCTGTACCCAATTCTCCCATCTACTCATTTGATGCTCAATTCTTACTGAAATTTTGAAATTTTGATTTCCTGTACTCATGCAACTTATGACACCTCTTAAAATCACTTACCTCTGAACCCAATACTGCAACTAAGTCAAATTCTTTATCTTACAGAAAATCGCAATCCTGTGAAGAGAATCGTGTTTTTCTCTGAACTTCCAGCTTTTGCACTTTTTGACTTTTCTTTCCACCTGGTCTTCTTCAATGTTCTTCACCAACTCCAGATCACTTGTCACCTGCAATTATGCACCATCAAACTCATTCAAAGAGATTTTTTGAAAAATTTAAACAACAACTTTTACTCTAACTTTTTTCTTTTCTTTCAATTTCCATATTTTTTTCAGTTTTCCCCTTCCACTTTTAAACAACAATCCTCCTGTCCAACTCTCTAAGAAAAAAGAAATTTGTTTGAATTTTTAATGAATTTTATGATTTTTTATAGTATTTTTCCCTAAATCAAGGTAAACACTTCACTTAGGGTTTTCTTGTTTCAAGATCCATTGATCTTTTGTTTCATGATTGGTTATACTCTTCTATGCTTTGCAATCTAATCAGTTTGGAAGTAGAGCTTTCCAAGAAATTTGTGTTAAGAAGAACAAGTATCAATTCATGCAAAGATAAACTCAATTACATTTTTTTTCAAGAGCCAAACAAATTTTTTTTTTCCAAGATTATTATCCTAAATGGATCAATCTATTTGCACATAGCCACTTTACTTGACTTTCCTCATTGCAATCATGTCATCTTTTCCAAGATTAACAAATTTTCTTGGTACTTAGTCAAAAAGCACTTTACATATGCAAAGATAATGACAATTTACCTTTCCTCTAACAATCTTGATTCAATTTTTTCCTCACACCTGCACTTTACTCTTAAAAGGAATGAGCAACTATCAATTTGCAAGAATTTCACAACTTCTTTAATCCCAAAAGGTTAACTCATGCTTTCTTTTCCCAAAAGACAAGCAAAGAAACCTACCTTTTCATTTTTCTTTCTTGATTATAGAGTAGTACCTTTTCAATGTGTTCAAATACCATCAACAATAGAAGTGTTGGAGTTAGACGTCTGCGGAAGCACGCGAACAGCACAAGGAAGAAGAAGAAGCTTGGAGCACAACACACAAGACTGAATGTATTACTAGAGAATGTACAAAGATAAGTAGCCCATTAGGGCAATAGGCGTATATACAAGCCGGGGGAAAAAAACCTCCTAAAGAGGGAAAAAAGTGCCCCGGCGGTCCTAGAGTGTTCACACACATCACTACCTAAATATATCAACAAATCCCCCCTGGAAGTGATGCGGTGAACAAGGAGCTGGCACTCATGTATAAGGAAGTGCCGAGCTATGTGGAAATCACTCCACAAAAGGAAGTAAGCCCAAAGCTTTGCGGAAAGCTTCAAACTTCTCCCTAGGCAGAGCCTTCGTGAAAAGGTCTGCAATGTTCTCCTGCGTGGGCACATATGCCAAGCTGATCTCCTCAGCAGAGAACCTCTCCCTGACATAGTGATAATGCACCTCAATGTGCTTAGTGCGAGCATGGAACACAGGGTTCCTCGCAACTGCCAATGCGCTCTGACTGTCAGTGAAGATGGTGGTGGCAGAAGACTGGCCAACACCCAAATCAGCCATAAGGCGTCTGAGCCACACACACTCAACAGTCGCTGTGAAAGCTGCCCTATACTCAGCCTCACAACTGGAAGTGGCCACAGTAGGCTGCTTCTTGCTCAACCAAGATATACATGAGCTACCAAGCATGAAGCAAAAACCACTGGTGGACACACGAGTGTCATAGCAACCAGCCCAATCTGAGTCAGAAAAAGCATGCAAATCTGGCGGTAGTGATCCCCCCTTGGGATAAAACAACCCAAGTAGCCGAGTACCACTCAAGTAGCGAAAGATGCGCTTAACCGCTTTCCAATGCGTGACTCCTGGGCAATGCATAAACCTGCTCATCTGTGAGACAGCAAACTGAATATCTGGCCGAGTAATGCATAAGTAAATCAAGCATCCAACGGCCTGCTGATAGAGAACAGCATCAAATGCATCTCCAGCATCATGAAGACTCAATCGTAAACCTGTCTCCATAGGAGTGGCAATAGGCTTACAGTCTTCAAGGCCAAAACGCTGCAATAATGTGTCAATATATTTCGTTTGACACAAAGCCATTCCACAATCAACTTGCATAAACTGAATGCCCAAATAGTGATGCAAATGCCCCAAATCAGACATCTCAAATGAGGCATGCAAATCAGCCTTGAAATCAGCAATATGCTTCTCAAGAGGACCAGTGAGCAGCATGTCGTCTACATAGACAACAATGATCAGAAGCACATCATTAGCACGCTTAACATATAAGGTGCTTTCAGTTGGACTGTTCTCAAAACCATGTGCAATCAGATAGGCATGTATTTTCTCATACCAAGCACGTGGTGCTTGCTTTAAACCATATAACGCCTTCTTTAACCTGCACACCTGGTTTTCATGCCCTTTCTGCACAAAGCCACGGGGCTGAAAAACATACACTTCTTCATGCAAGTCACCATTCAGAAATGCTGTTTTAATGTCCAACTGATGTACATTCCAACCATGATGGGCTGCAAGTGCACACATGCTCCGAACAGTAGTCATACGGCATGTAGGTGCAAAGGTCTCATCAAAATCAATGCCTCTTTCCTGCGCATAACCCTTTGCAACAAGTCTAGCCTTATACCTATCAACTGTACCATCAGGTTTACGCTTCAGCTTGTATACCCACTTAGTGCCAATGGCCTTCTTGCCAGGAGGCAAGTCACATAAAGACCATGTACCATTCTTCATTATAGCATCATATTCAGATTGCATAGCAGCCATCCAATTTTCTGAATTTTGTGCTTCATCAAAAGAAACAGGCTCATTCTCATCACAGAGACTAGATGCAGCCATAGCATAGCAATCTGATGCAAAGGAGGTACTAAGAGAGCCTGAACGAGTACGATATGACAAAGGTGCATCTAATTTGCTGTCAAGCAAAGTCTGCACCAGCCATTTTGGCATAGTTTTTGCCTGTTCAATATCAGCTCTCTCATCAACAAGTGCATCATGTAAATCTGCATCAGAAATGGAATGATCTGCATCATCATATGAAACCTGCAAAGGCTGAGAAGTTGCCTCATTAGGACCAGCGCTAGCCTGTCCACCTATAAAAAGAGGCATCAAAGTATCATACATGTCTTTGGAGCTAACAGATGTCTCCTTAGTACATGAAAGCAATGGCTGAATAGCATCTTCCACAAAGACAACATCACGGCTAACCAGAATGCGTTTAGTCTGTGGATGATACAGACGATAGCCTTTACTTTCAGAACTGTACCCAACAAAAATACATTTTACTGCCTTATCATCCAATTTTCTGCGATGTTGTTCAGGCACTAATGCATATGCCAAACAACCAAAAACACGCAGATGAGCAACAGATGGCTTGCGGTCATGCCAAGCCTCATATGGAGTGATGGACTGCAACGCTTTGGTGGGACACCTGTTCAGTACATATGCTGCACACATGACAGCCTCAAGCCAGAAACTATGTGGTAAAGTCTGACTTTTGACCATGCACCTCGCCATCTCCATGAGTGACCTGTTCTTTCGTTCAGCAACTCCATTCTGTTGAGGTGTATACGGCACTGTACACTGGTGTTTTATCCCACGTTCAGCCAGAAATGCATTAAAATCTGAAGACATATATTCCCCCCCTCGATCAGAACGGAGGGTGCCCATTTTACATGCTGACAGATTTTCAGCCAAAACCAAAAACTGTTTGAAGCACATGAACACTTCGGACTTTGCTTTGAGTGGATATACCCATGCATGCCTGGAAAAATCATCAATGAAAGTCACAAAGTAAAGGTAATTTCCAAAAGAGGGTGTCTGCATAAGACCACAAACATCACTATGTACAAGCTGCAATTTCTGCATAGCCCGAACTGAACCATCTTTTGGAAAGGAAGAACGCTGCATTTTGCCCAAAATACAGCCTTCACAAACATGTTTTCCAGGTGCCTCAAGTTTGGGCAAAGAGCACACCATTTCAGATTTCTGCAGGCGTAACAAACTAGCAAAATTCAGATGACCAAAGCGTGCATGCCAAAGCTTTGCATCTGACATAGCCTGAGAATCATGAACTGCACATGCCGAATCATTCACAGATCTTTCATAGTCTATGAGCTTATACAGCCCACGACATAAAATGCCAGAAGCAATAATCACATCGCCATTTGAGAGATCATGGACTGTACACCTGTCATCAACGAATTTCACAACCAAGCCAATCTTGGCTAATGCAGACACTGATAACAGGTTCTTTTTTATCCCTGGCACAAATAAAGCATCTGACAAAGTGAAAGAACTACCATCAGCAGTAGTTAGAATGATCTTACCAACTCCCATAACAGGATAAGAGGAGTTATTGGCGCATGTGACAGTATTCCCTGTAGGGGCAGGCTCGAGTGAAGAGAAGAAACTGCGCTGCGAGGTAATATGTTTGGTCGCCGCACTGTCAAAGTACCAAACATCTGAGTCTACTGCAGACATGCACTGATCATGAGAAGATGGGTCAAAACTGCAGACAGTAGTAAACGCCCATTCTTCTTCCTGCACAAGATTTGCAGACTCTGTTTTTGGTGTAGAGGCCTCTGCAATAACCATTCCAGCCTCTTTCTTCTTTGCCTCTTTAGCAGCCAGTTTTGGACAGTTCTTTATAATATGATCATTTCCTTTACAGTACTTGCAGAACAATTTCTGCTTTTCTGATTTCTTCTCATCTTTATCCTGGTTCTTCGATTGTGCAGCATTTGCAGATTTCTGCTTACTAGTAGAAGAGCTCCATTTTCCTTTTTCCTTCTGACTAGCCAGGAAAGCTTGATCTGCAACACGCATAATGGACCTGTTTTGCCTGGACTGATCTTCCTGCAACAGAACAGAGACTAATTCCTCAAATGACAAGGCATTCGGATTGCCTTTCATCATCAATCGAAGAGTAGAGGCAAAACTTTGATATGAATCAGGAAGGCCATTCAGAATGGTCTGCACAAGTGAGCTATCTGGTATAACCTCATCAGCAGAAATCAATTGTTCCTTCAGGTCTTTGATCTTTGTAAGAAAACTGTCCATCGAATCACCTTCATTCATGTGCTCACTCTCCAACTGTTTTCGGAGGTAAGCAACACGAGCCTCATTCCTAGCCTGGTACAAAGTGATAAGTGTATCCCAAGCATCCTTTGCTGTTCTGCAAGAGCGAATATGAGGAATAATGGCACGTTTGACAGACAAAGCTATCAATGCATGTGCCTGGGCATCTCTGCCATCCCAACGAATCTGCTCTGTAGTAGGTGCAACAGAAACAATAGCACGAACAGGAATCTGCGGAATATCATCTTCGACACCATCTTCATCAGCTCCAACACCTGTATTTGCAGTACCTGTCGTTACAGGTGTAACAGGACGTCTTTCAACACCCTGCACAATGTTCCACAATCCTTTTGCAACCAGTACATGTCGCATCATATAAGCCCATAATGGGTAGTTGGTACCATCCAACTTATCCTCAACAGCCAACATACGGAATACATCACTGCTTTCAGCCATGGCCGGTGACTAAAATACCTTGATGCAAAAAATTGACTGTATCTCAAAAAGTTGAACAGAACTACCCAGACGAGTTCTGCTAGACCTGTAGCAGACTTCGAGACGCTTAAACTGGCGAACAGAAACTGGTATATACCTTTGGCACAAAAGGACGAAATAGCCTGCACAAGCACTGTGATAGTGCGTTCGGAGGCCGAAACGAGCTCAGAGTATGCTCACCCTGAGTATGCTCACCAAATTTTGTGCGAATCTGAGACTGCAAACGGAGGAGTGTCGACGGCGCCCTAGAAGAAGCAACGACCTGCTCTGATACCAATTGTTGGAGTTAGACGTCTGCGGAAGCACACGAACAGCACAAGGAAGAAGAAGAAGCTTGGAGCACAACACACAAGACTGAATGTATTACTAGAGAATGTACAAAGATAAGTAGCCCATTAGGGCAATAGGCGTATATACAAGCCGGGGGAAAAAAACCTCCTAAAGAGGGAAAAAAGTGCCCCGGCGGTCCTAGAGTGTTCACACACATCACTACCTAAATATATCAACAAGAAGATCCAGCAAGGTCCAAAACTTCAATGAAGCTTTTGCTTTGTTCCCCGGCAACGGCACCAAAAAATGTTTGTTGTTACCCTTTGGAGTTGTCCTCTCCAATCATTTTAGCATAAAGGATCAACTACACATCTTTAAATTGTCAATCCAGGAAGTATGCAAAGACCACAACCCCTTCTAGTTAATGGAATCCAAGAACAAGAGTTAAATGACTGTTTTTCTGAGAAATTATGAAGATGAAGAGAAATATCTAGGGTTTTGATTATCTTGAGCTAAACAATAGTATTTGATCTTGGTGCCTAAAGTGTGCCATTTTCTCAGCAGAACACAATTAAGAAGTCATATTTAAAAAACAGTACATGTATCACACAGACGAGACAATCGCGATTCTGTGAAAACTGAGACTTTCCACGTCCAGCTTTGTTCTTCTGCAGTTTCTTACTCAATACACTAAGAATCACCTCTCTTCATACACAATACTCAGAAATACACAACTGAAGCTCACAAATTCCATGGATTTCACAATGAATAGACTCAACAAATCAAAAGAAAGTACATGGAAGAGAGAAACATGATTTTTTGCAGGAGAGCTCTTCACATTACTTGGATAGCAAAATAATACAACCAACCCTCTCAAAATAGAGGAAATTATCTTTTATACATTTTCAAGTGTCCCTTTTCACACTTGAATTTTAGTCCTTTTCCCTTCTAATCTAAAAATATGCTATCAAAGATCTTCCAAAAATTCTAGAAAAAATACATATGATTCTTATTTACAGGAGGAAGACTCTTCCTCATTTTTACATCATTTGTATAAATATTTCTACAAGTTTTTGCCATTTTACAAATATTTCCCTTCAAAAAATGCTTCTTCTAACAGGCTCCCACGCATGTTCGCGCATCTCTCCTCTCTTCTCTCTCCCTCCATCTTCTCCTTCCTCCTCTTGTTCTACACACCAAAGCCCTTCATGACATCCCATTTCATCGAGAAACCTACCCATCACAAAGTATAGGCCACAATTGACACAAGATCATGAAAAAACCCGAGAAATTCTTTCCATCACGATTGACGTCCATCAATCGCGACAGACACCATCGATCGCGACAGACACCATCGATCGCGACAGATACCCGCGTCCATTGCGATCGACCCATCAATCCTGATGGATTGATTGACTCTATCCATTGTGATTGACAGCCCACGACAAACAGCTCTATCCATTGCAATTGACAGCCTTGTGGATTGTGTTCGACAACCAATTTTGGCCAAATTTTTAGTGTTTTCTAAATTGCAATTTTTGGCTAATTTTGGGCATAAATATTAAGCTATAGGAATCTAGGGAGGCCCCAAGCAAATAATTTGAGAAACCATGTTTGCCTATCAGCCTGTTTTAACCTTGTTTTAACCCCAAAAACTTGAACTGCTGTTTAAACCTTGTTTTAACCCCAGAACCCTGAACTGTCAAAACTTTCTCATATGAACTCCATTTCTAGTGATCTTGGGCTCATTGGAAAGGTCGTTTGGAATCCCATAAGGTATTTTGAAGTTGGCCTTCCAAAGGGGTGAGAAAGTTGAGGGATCTCTAAGGGAATTTTCATATAAACAAAGTAAAATTGGGTCTATGAATTACATGGAAAGACTTGGTTTGTTATGTCAAATAACTTTGAAACTTGAGCTAACTTTGGGGCTTTTATAGGTCCATTGAGAGCATCAAAGGGTGTCCAAAGCACGAGAGTACTGCAAGCTTGAGAATGGGGTGCCTCAACACTCAAGAGCAAGGGATAAGCAACCTGAGGTTGGATCATTCTCAACCCCCTTTGTCAATTCCTAGCTTAGGCTAAGTACGGATAGAGGTATTGATTAATTATGGCTATGTTAAGCATGATCAAGTTCAAGCACCCAATTACTTAAGTGCAAGCATAAATAGGGTACAATTGCAAAAAACCCTAAAGTAAAAGAACTTATGAGCAATCAATCTTCAAGTGCATTGAAACTCAAGTATTCCGTGTGACAAAAACCATTGGACAAGAAAGTGACAGCCTAAGGGAAGTAAAAAGAACAAGTAACTATTACAAAAGAACTGAGCAACAAGGTTGTACTTTGGAAAGTTAGGATAAAGGGAAAAGCATATGAACCTTAGGTCAAGAAGATATCTAGGACGATATAGACGAAGCCTTAGATCATCTAAAGCTAGTGTCAATCATACAGCTAGGTCTTGGGCCCAACAATGGAGTCACTATCCATACGGTCTAAGTTCAAAAATGAGTGACTATGAGATGTTGTTTAGCATGGAAAGACTTGTAGATAGCTCAGGAGTGGCATACCTAGAAAAACCAGAAGGACCCTACAAGACTCAACTGGGATACATCAGGACCAACCGATTAGGTGCTCACATCTATGAGGATAGTCTGAGAAGATCTGTAGTCCAAATAAAAACCCAGATCAACCCTTTGGACTAGAACATCTAGTCATCAAGTTTGAGAATGGTGCATACATAGACAAAGAAGGGACCATGTATGTGGTCACCACCCAACCAAATAGGACAGATGAATTTGGCAATATAATCTCAGAAGTTGAAATAAGTGACATAGAGCAAGGGAACTTAGGAAAAGAGCCAAAGACCCCTCGAGGCAAATCAGTCCTCACTAGAATAATCACTCCAGAGTGGGTTCCCCAGGACAATAAGAGCATGGATTTGTTCTTAAATCAAGAAATCGACGAGGCTTTTTGGAGGTATAAACCCGACCAGCCTAATGAACTGGGAATGCTTACCATGTATGAATTCAAAGATCCAGATACACCAGGCAAAGTAACCTACTTAGACACACTTACTATAGAAACTTTTGTACAAACATCCCCATTTTCACCCCAGCAACCCCCATCTCCTGCTCAACCCCACCTTCGCTACCAACCATTGATAAAACCATTGTGGCAATAACAACCATGATCCAAACCCCAGTTTCATCAACATCCTTTTCCTTTCATGAACCAACATCTTAGACCACCCTCTTTTCTTCCGTTACCAACCCTATTTTCACTTCACCATTTTTGCCCATCGAACCCATCACTGGACACCCACTAATACCTAGCATAGAAGGAAACCCTCGACCCATAGAAGGTAATCTAGGTGTCCCTACTTACCCATATTCACACATACCCCTTTCGAGATGCATACTTCCCATCCACTGCATCCATGTTCCCCTATACCTCAATTGCCACCATAGCCCCATCCCATTACATATCCTTCATGGAACAATTCATTCATGCTCCTGTTACTTAGATGCTAGGTCCACAAACACTCATAACCACTTCACTATACACAAACACCACACTCACTTCACCTACCATACCCACATACATGGTAAATCCTACACGCACCCCACAATTCCACCATCACCCATTCCCCTACCACCAACTTCACCTGCACCCACCTCTCCGTTAGACATGGCATCCACCATTCCCATCCCCATTCCCATTCCCTCTGTACTCCACACCGTTTCCCTTGCATCTCATTCTGTAAATAATACATTCAATACAATCATTCAGTGTGCATATCAACTACAACAAGAGTACCAACGATTGGAAGAGCGAAATTCTACCTTCCAAACAGAGATGCAGAGACTACAAGCAAGATTCACTGCCCTGGAGGCCAACCACCAAACACTCCTAGCATAATACACCACTTTACAACATGCTCACATAGAAATGGAGTCCAAAATGTCAAATGTGGATGCTCAAGAGGTCAAAGAATTGGAGAACCTACTCCAGGTGCAAACTCTCACTAATGCCAAACTACGAAGAAATTTAGGGCTTCTCTGAAAGCACATGTCTACACCATTGGAAGAGAACAAGCAACTCCAACAGCAAAACCAAGAAAATCTTGAAGTTGTTATGGAAGGGACCTCAGGAATTGAGATTACTCCTACAAAGTATCATGCTACTCCCTCAGAAGATATCAGAATATTACTAGAGGAACATGCAAACTTTTTAGAGTCCTATGAAAAATTGGAATTAGAAAGTGCCAACCTAAGAAGTAACTAGCCAATGTCAACACATCTCAATTGTAGACAACCATTCTCCCTCAGCCTACAGAGGAACTGGAAGCCTTAAGGAAATAGGTGGAAGAACCCCAAGCATGCCTACTACCATATGAACGGCCGCCCTCTCCAATTGAAGAACCAGAACCCAAAACAGTGGTGGAGATTCTGATCAAAGAAAGTTTCGAAGAACCATATGAGCTGATGCCAATACTAGGTGGGCATGTCACAGTTGAGGGCCAAGACACCTTCAAGATAGAAGTCCCAAATTGGCTCAAGAGATTAGAGCAAATTAGATAAACCCACGATGATCGAGTAGATGTAAAAATCAAGTCGCTCTCCAATCTAGAAGACATTGTCCTTAAGTCTGCCTATTTTCAGAACCTCTCTCATCAATGGCTCATCACCACATCTGAAAAGCAATACAGACCTTATTTTGTATTGTTAGCCGATTATAATGCAGAGATTAAAAGGCATACAGGGAAAGAGACAACATTTGCTACTTAGTTCAAACCCAATGATCTACCAGAAGAGGCACGAGCAGGCTCTTTTTTTTAACCTAATTGGCATGAGCGACTGTTAACGGACTACCCTGAAATGATGTGATCATGGGCAACCATGCCACTCTATATTAAATACAACCCATGTTATTGCCCCGTTGTCCATCGTAGATCTTGGCAAGCTTTCACAATTAAAGTCTGCAATAATAAAGCATGACCAGTGATAATCAATCAATGGGGCCTATGCTATAAAGCAATTACTTAGGCTACTCTCTATGCAGACTAGTGCTCCAAGTAAGGCAACAATGCTTATTATCTCACTTTTGAACACTGCATCCATACATAGCATTTCATACATGGTGACTTGTTAGGGATTCCTTAAGATCTAGTTTATTGAGAGAGTTGTTGTCAGGGTGCTTTTTTTG
This sequence comes from Ceratopteris richardii, assembly GCA_020310875.1. Lineage (NCBI taxonomy): Eukaryota > Viridiplantae > Streptophyta > Polypodiopsida > Polypodiales > Pteridaceae > Ceratopteris > Ceratopteris richardii. The sequence continues at coordinate 129,541,711 of CM035442.1, forward strand.
AGTTCTGACATCTTACCTTTGAGTTCTTTTTGGGTTTTTGATATGCATCCTCTATCATTCTTTCCTTCCTTGGTTCCTTCTCCTTATTATAAGGTGCTCATGTGTCTTGGCGTGTACCTAAGTGGTGAAGTCTTAGGGACTTTTGTCGATGAGACTGTACCTCAATCGCCCCACAAGTGCATATAGTGGTGGATTAATACATGTTTAATTATCAATCCGAGAGACTAGACATACCAAGTGTATGAAGACATGTGCACATGTGATGGTAAGTGAAGTATCAATGCTACAATGCATGTGACTTGTCTCAATTACCTCTCCAACTCACTACTTCTTTGAAAATGCACATCATGGTACCATTTATAGCAGTAAGTACAAATTCAAACTTTTCTCTCAGCTCAGAGCTCCGAATATGGTCGATAGTGGGTTCCTTTCAAAGCTCTCAATGAGCCACATCTAAAGGCAATATTTTTAGTCGAATCTCACAAATTGAGCAAAATAGTGAATGGCGGGAAACACCAACACCTACTCCACATCTCCTCGAGGCTCACACATGCACTAGAGTAGATCAAACGTGATGGAAAGGGGTAGGTAATAGTCCTACACACACATTTCAAGCATTGCATACACACAAAAGCTCTTGGAGAAGATGATAATCAACAAGCAAGAGGCAAAATTCATAATTCTGCTTCAATTCTCACAATGGCAAAAAGTTCCTTACAAGAGTCACCAAGTGACTTATATATGTGTGCCCTAACATTGGTCCTTTCACACTAGAGACCGGCACTTTTATTGAAAAAACACTAATTTCCTACTATGTTACAAGGATTATGTTACAATAATTGGGGTTTATGCATCTAGAGGACTCCTCTAGTGCATTTACATAGTTCCAAAGGTATTTCATGGGAATCTAAAGAAGAAATTTTATGCCCATAATTTGAAAATTTTTGGGGCTCCCTTTTTGTGCTTCTTTACTCTGCAACACTCTCCCCCTGTTTGACTCTATCGTCCACTGACAGGCTTTGCTTCTTGTTCGAGACTTGCTTATTGTTCTTTCAATACACCTGCCCAACGGTAGAAGAAGTAGTTAGGACTGTTAGAGAATTTGTTACCTTATTCGAGCCTCCATCATACGCTTCCCTTCTCCCCTTCCTATTCCTTACATTCATAGATCTGGGTTGTTGTGTTATCGTTGATGCATGTTAAGCTCTTTTTCACCGCATGCACCTAGTGGATGAGGAGACAGTTAGGACCTTCAGACAATTTGTTACTTTATCTGATCGTAAGTCCTTTGTGTATAGCCTCCCCTTGGTATTTCGTACATCTTTTGTGTTGCCACGCATTCCTCAATGGTAAGTGTTGCATCTCTTGTAGTGAGGGTGCTTGAAAGGTCCTGTTGTAATTCTTTGTTTCCACTCTTCGAGACCTCCTTCTTTTGTGTTGCAGCCTGATATGTGCCCTTGCGAGGCTTTGGGCAGAGGGTGGGTTTTATTCAATGGAAAATTTTTCTTTTTGATTTTTTTCTTCTTCTTCTTCTTTTACTTGATTCTCCCTCCACACGTCCCTCCTCCTGAACTCTATCATCCCCGATAGGCTTTTTCTGGCGACGTGAGTATGTTTGAATGACTTTTTGCTCTCTTTGATTTAGAAAATTGGCTTCACATATCATTAGCTCTTTCCATTGTTTTGACTTCACTCCATCATCTGGTGCCTGTTGTTAAGTGTTGAAATGTTAAACCGCCTCATTCTAACTATCAGAAGGGCGTTTAACCGACTCTAGGGGGGCTCTTGGGAGTGGTAGGGGTCTGTTAGACAGAGGCCTTGTACTTAGTTCCCAAAAGTAGTGTTCACACCCAGCCCGGTCCTACTGCTGAGAGCTCTATCGGCGTACCGTACTTAGACCTTACGGTCACAGTCTTAGCTCAACCAAACGTAACAAATGCACTAAGATGCCATATTGCATCTACACATAAATTTACTGGAATTGCCAGAAACAAGAGTATTCTAGCAATCTTCACAGAACGGGTATCAAGATCCAACAACACCGTAACACAGAGAACTTGAGGGTTCAGCACACAGTATTGGAGGTCCAATACTCAACTTAGCAGATCCTTACTGTACTTAACCTTGCCGTAGGCAGACAGATCCCAACACTACAACAACACAGTACAGATCTGAATATCAGAATATTAACACAGTTGCTCGGATTCCATCAATTCTTGAAGAAACAACTTTCAAGGAGCCGTAATACATAGGACGTTAGCACAATCCCACGGAGAGGCATAAATAACTTATTCAGACCACAGTAATGAAACTCACAACCTTAATGGGGTCACTAGGTAAGAAACACAGATACGCACAGTACCATTAGTCTATGAGGAAGATTGCTATGGTACTCTGAGTTACTCCAAGCGTTACACAGTAACGTTCATACTGATAGCATAGTTATCTCTCGAACACTATGAAGTTTATCAACAGAACCGAGATCGATGATGGACAACAAACGATAGACAAAGCATGATACGAACAAGACTTCGAACATAGAGATTATGCCAAAACAAACACTATATCAACATTCAGGCAGACAACCAGAAGAACAGTCTGGCAATAACACAACAATAGGCCCAAATCCCACACTCTGCGGAGCGCTTCTTTTCATTGCTTTATATCAGCACTTACAATTGTCGCGTAACCGCTTTTCGCGCGTGTTTTACAAAGATTTTTGTTACATCTATCCTACGTTACATCTGTCCCAATCTGACGGCCGATTAACACTGGCACGCACGGTGGACTCGAACCCGCAAGTTTTTACAAAATTACTGTTCATCGATTATACCTTCTAAGTACATGTTCCGGGCTAGTCTAAAAATTCGGGCGATCTTTTTCTTAAGTGTTTCTAACATTTGTTTAAGGGTATCTGGTTCTACTAGTTGCGCATCTATCCTAACAGAGCTAAGAGCGATGGCTTCGGTGAGCAAAATTTCGGCCTATGTTTGCAAAAAGGCCTCCTACAGATAAAAATCATTTGCTAATGCTGCATCTCTGGACGTCTTCATCTCTTCGAGTTGTTGCTCCATCTTCTGTACTCTTTCTTTAATGTTTGCCAGCTGATTTTCGCGCCTCTCTATCTCCTGAACTTGAAAATCTATGGTTTTGATGTATGAATCTTTCTCTCGTTTGAGATTTGCAATAAGCTTCTGTGTCTGGCCTTCCTTTGTTAGGTAGTGCTTGAGCATGTTATTTACGTCTTTCAGATTATCGTTCGTTCTATGCAATTCTTCTTCTGTTCTCTTCTGCTATAATTGTTGTTCTTGATTCTGCTACACCAGTTCTTGTAGTTGCTTCCTTGTCTCATCGAGTAAGTTGCCTAAGGCGATCCGTGCATCTTCCTTGTCTTGGATATCTTGCTTCAGTTTGGTTATTTCTGCATCGGCAACTAGTAGCAATTCTTCCTTCTCTTTTGCTGCTGCCTGTGCTTCATCTCGCTGAGTTGTTATTTGTTCCTGTTCTTGGATTCTGGCCTGTAGCTGTTGTACTTGTTCATGAAGCGCATGATTTTCGGTCTTCACGGCCTGTAGTTCTTCTTGGAAGGGTGTGATGTCTGCCTCCATTACTTCCAATTTATGCTGGAAGTCTTCGCGAACACTTTCTGTGATTTGCTTTAGTTGTTGCGGCAATTGTCTTGATAATTCAATTAGCATCTGACCCATTGATTCTAATTGAGCAAATACTGGTGTGGAGGGTGGTGGGAGAGGGAGACGAGGTTGGGAAGACGATGCATTAAGTTGTTGTGAGGTCGGAGGGGAGTAGTTGGGGGATGAGTCGGAAGAAGCTACGGGCTCGACGGATGTATTAGGTGGAATAAGAAGGTTTGGGTTTAGTGGAGGTTCCGGTGGTGGAGTTGGAATTACGGTTTGAGTTGTTACCTGGTTTGTATTTTGTTGTTCCTGCTCCGAAAATGTGGATTCCACTACCTTAAGTAATTTGTCCAATGCCTCTTTAGCAGCTTGTTCTTCCTCTGTTTGTTGTTCTTCTTCAGACTGCTGATTCGATGTTTCTTCGGTCAATGTTGTTTCAGCTTCCTTACGAGTTTCTTGTTGTTGCTCCTGGGAAGATTGCGCAGAGGATTCATTCTGCATGGAGGTTGCAGTGTCGTGGAATGTGTCTTCTTCCTGCTTTTCTTCTTCTTTATCTTCTTCTTTATCTTCTTTGGCTGACTTCTGTGCTTCACTCTCAGACGAGCTAATTCTGATCCTTTTTCCGCGGAAAAGCTGGTTGAGTTCCTCTTCATCTTCTTCTTCATCATCTTTTCTAGCAATTGTATCGACTCCTCATGCCTCAGAATGGGCCCCCGGGGTGGTGGTTGGGCTGCAAGGATTGCCGCAAAGAGAAATGACAAGATATGGGGCAATCTAGATCTAGGCGTATTACCTTTGTTTACTTGTTTCATGATAGCTATGCATTCCTTGTGGATGCGGTGAAAGAAGAAAGAGGTGAAGTTCACTGGTTCTCGTGCGGCTAGTTCTATGGCGGAGTAGAAAGGGTGGGATATTCCATATGTGCATTTTTGGAGATTGAGTATGGCTACTAAAAATTGAAGTGCTGATCGTTCGGGTTCTGGTCGGCAGAGGATTGCATACTCGTTAGACGAATGTCTGGGAAATAGTTCACTCATACGAGCAACTGTCAGGCTTGGTCCATTTTCTCGGCCTTGCGATGGGAGTCTAAAAGCTTCTGCAAAGGCTTGCAGGGTGATAAGTGTTCGGGAGGGTAAGGAAGTGATAGCCCATCGTTGCTCATTGGCGGGTGTGTTGACTATGGCGGAGATGCTGTTGGTGAAGAATGGGTGGGACTCCACTGAATGCCAAGGCAGTTCAGCGAAGTTTGCCAACCCACGTATGTGCAGGTACTCTCCTACCTCGGTAGGGAGACCGTCACGGAAAGCGGCATAATTAGCCAAGGGCATTTCTTAATCCAAACCACATAACAATACAAGCAAATACACCCCAGTTGGTAATGAATGCATTTTTTGGTATATCCTGTTCAGCCATTCTAACTTGATTATATCCACTGTATCTGTCTAAGAATGAATACATTTCATGTCCTGCTACTCTATCAAGCATTGTGTCAAGAAAAGGGATCGAAAAAGGATCAGGCACTGTGGCTGTGTTCAGTTTCTGATAATCTACACATATTCGCAACTGCTTATTCTTTTTCGGAACAATAACAATTGGTGAGATCCACTCAACGTGCTCTACGGGTACAATGAATCCGACCTTAAGTAGCCTATCAAGTTCTACCTTTACCTTTGATGCATAGTTTGGATTCATCCGATAGCTGGGTTGTTTGTTCGGTTTGGCTTCTGGCTTCAGCATGACTCTGTGCTAATAGATGCGCGGGTCCAATCCTTTCATATCTTTGTAATCCCATGCAAAGATGTCGGAGAATTCTTGGAGTGGCTGAATCAAGCCTGCTTGAAATGTTTCCGGTAAGTTTTGCTTTATCTTTATAGGACGCGGATGATCTTCATCGCCTAAATTATAAGTGATCAACTGATCTTCTGGGACATAAAATTGTCGCGGCTTCTCTGTATCGTCAGCTGGCTTAAAAAGTTGTTGCAGTTGAGCATCATCTATAGCAGCAGTATCTTCCTTCTTTTGTTCTTCTGTTACAGTCATTACTATACAAACTGCAGGGTTCCAATTATCTACAACAGACTGTAGATCAACAGTGCCTAGGGAGATTAAGTCAATGTTATTTTTCAGAAACTCTTCTTCTTCATCATCTGACAATCCATCTAACATATGGACTGGTTCCGCCAAATACGGTCTAGCATGCAATTCGCAAGGTTGTATGGCATCTAATTTTACAGTGTATTTACGATTTTTATCCTTGAAAGTGAGCTCTTGTGCAGACCAATCCTGTATCACCTTAGCATGCTTCAGCCAAGGTCGGCCAAAAAGGAGGTTGTAATCAAGAGTGGATTCTGGTAAATCTAGTATGACAAAGGTCATTTTAAATGTTGTACCTTGTAAAGTGATTGGTACATTTCGTACAAGTCCAATGGGATGGACTCTTGATTGGTCGGCCATTCTGACAAAAAATTGAACTGGTTCGATTTCGGTCCACCCTAACCTGTTACACAGTGCAGCAGTAGTAATGTTGACTCCAAATCCTCCATCAATTAGTACTTGTGTGATTTTATGATTCTTATACCATACCGTAATTAAAGGAACAGAATGGTCGACCGTAGACTCAGGTTCCGGTTGTACTGTTGCTGTCGCCGGAATGCAGGAAGGCACAGGACTGAACTGTTGTTGAAATTGCTGTCGAACTCCCGGTACTAGTGCAAGTAATTGGCCCAAAGGAAGAGTGATGGATGCTTTAGATAAAATTTCCCAGGCCTTTTGTGATTGGATTGTTTCCACAGATTCTGAAGATGATGTGTCTGCTGAAGATGATGTGTCTGCCGCTGAGGAGGTGCCTGCTGCTGCTAATGTACCTGCTGCTGATGATGTGCCTGCTGCTGAATTAGAATCCTGTTGTTGTATCCCTTCTTTGGTTAACAGGGTCTGGGTTACGGGAATAGGATCTGGGAAGACTGGAGGTTCTGCAGTGGTCCATTGACTAGCCTTGTTGTACATCCTTTGTTGTTCTCATATACCTGGTTCAAATAATTCTGTTGTAGGCTATAGTTGTTTACCGGAGCGGGTCTGAATTACTACAGCTTGTGTTTCTACTGGTGTGATTTGTACCATATTAGCCATTGGATTTTATCGTTCCTTCTTCCTCTGATCATATTCAGCTGCATCCTTACAGAATCTTCTAATGTGACCGAATTCACCACAGAAATGACAGCGCGGTGGTGGTAGATTGGGATTTTCCGGTGGCGGTCCAGTCTGCCAGCGGTTTGCATTGTAGTTGTTGTTTCTCTGTCCTTTGTAATTTCGATATCCTTGTTGCTGATTGTTCCTCATTTGCGGAGGCACATAATGATTGGCTGGTTGTCCTGGTTCCTGTATAATTGCATTGACAGTCGTAGTTCCCTGTACTTTGGCGTTGTATGCGCAGTTTCCGGTGGTGTGTCTGGCAGTGTTGCAGATAGCACAGAATAGCTGATTAAGTGCACAAGTGGCACTAGTATGGATTGAGTTCTTGCATGTGATGCAGTATACTTGTCTCGTCACATCTTCGACGACATTCCTGTTTGTTTTTAACCACTCCAGATCTTCTGTAAATCCTCCAACCTTGTTTTCCAGTTGCAGAGCCATTGCAATCACTGCATCCAGTGTCATTACTCCTACACAGTGTATGATCATAATCTGTTTAAGTTGTGGAGTCAAGCCATTGATAAACCACTGAGTAATAACGTCGTCCGATAGGTTGGCATGTGCTGGTGGTAACTGCCTCAAGTGAGTCCTGAATAAAGTAGCATATTCCTGTACTGTTTGATTTACCTTTTGTCTGTTGTCTTGCAGATAGTCAAAAATTTCGGCTGGATTCTTCTTTAACCTGAATCGCTGTAAAAAGGCATCTCATACTGCTTCATAGGTGCCGAAGTGATTAATATCATATTCTATAAGCTAGAAATCATATTCTGTAAGCCATCTAGCTGCTTCATTGACCAGTGTAGATTGGAAGACAATAGCTTTATACGCCTGATCCAGTGGATGGTTGAGAACTGCGTAGCTTATCTCGAAGGTGTGTACGTGAGCATCCAGATCATCTCCTGGGAATCCACCAAATTTAGTGTATGTCACTCCTGTTGGAGGAAGCCTTGGTGGGCATACTTGTTGTTTTTGCTGTTGTTGTTGTTGTTGCCCGTTCATGGCGAGTGTATTGTGAATATCTTCTGGGTTTCGGGGTTGAATATCTGAACTATAGGAATCTGTATCGTCGGACTGTGCACTTTTTGGTTCGATGATCTTGCTCAGTATGCTTCCAATCTCGGTTTCGAACAAAGTTCCTTCCTTCTTGATGTCGAGTGTAGGGGAACTTACTCCAAAAAGCGGTGGCTGGGCTGAAGATTCACCAAAAAATGGTAAACCGTCGCCGAAAAACTATGATTCTGTTACCGAAATGTCACCGGAATGTGCCGAAATTATGCCCGAATAAGGTGTTTTTTCGCCTTCGCCAATTTCTTTGGCTAACATGTTTCTAATCGTAAACAAATTTGAATCTTTATCGAAGATTGTTAAACTAGCTTCAGACTGCGTCTTGGTAGATTCTGGAGTTACTATATCTTTGACAGACTGTGCCGAAATAGTACCGGAATGTACCAGAGGCGTAACACGTTCCACCGGGATATGACCGGAATCAATTCTAATGTTCTTGACTTTTTTGACAACTGGGTCAGACGTAGTTGTACCTCTACCTTCCAGAGTTGTCTTTAGTACATTAAGTACTCAAGACTGATGGTTCTTGGGATACGTTTCACCGGATCGAGTAACCGGCATGTATCATCTTTTGTACTAATCGCGTAGTATTACTATCGATAAAATTTTATAATCACGTTTCCACAGCAAGTTTGCAACAATCTGGTTCTGTTGCTACTTCGGACAAACGAACGGTAATCTTGATGTTCGATCCTGACAGACGAATGACGATCTTGATGCCACTTTCCACAGATAGCACTTTCGTCAGGTAACTGGCAATCTTGATGCCACCTTCCCACAGACGGCGCCAAGTGTTAAGTGTTGAAATGTTAAACCGCCTCATTCTAACTATCAGAAGGGCGTTTAACCGACTCTAGGGGGGCTCTTGGGAGTGGTAGGGGTCTGTTAGACAGAGGCCTTGTACTTAGTTCCCAAAAGTACTGTTCACACCCAGCCCGGTCCTACTGCTGAGAGCTCTATCGGCGTACCGTACTTAGACCTTACGGTCACAGTCTTAGCTCAACCAAACGTAACAAATGCACTAAGATGCCATATTGCATCTACACATAAATTTACTGGAATTGCCAGAAACAAGAGTATTCTAGCAATCTTCACAGAACGGGTATCAAGATCCAACAACACCGTAACACAGAGAACTTGAGGGTTCAGCACACAGTATTGGAGGTCCAATACTCAACTTAGCAGATCCTTACTGTACTTAACCTTGCCGTAGGCAGACAGATCCCAACACTACAACAACACAGTACAGATCTGAATATCAGAATATTAACACAGTTGCTCGGATTCCATCAATTCTTGAAGAAACAACTTTCAAGGAGCCGTAATACATAGGACGTTAGCACAATCCCACGGAGAGGCATAAATAACTTATTCAGACCACAGTAATGAAACTCACAACCTTAATGGGGTCACTAGGTAAGAAACACAGATACGCACAGTACCATTAGTCTATGAGGAAGATTGCTATGGTACTCTGAGTTACTCCAAGCGTTACACAGTAACGTTCATACTGATAGCATAGTTATCTCTCGAACACTATGAAGTTTATCAACAGAACCGAGATCGACGATGGACAACAAACGATAGACAAAGCATGATACGAACAAGACTTTGAACATAGAGAGTATGCCAAAACAAACACTATATCAACATTCAGGCAGACAACCAGACGAACAGTCTGGCGATAACACAACAATAGGCCCAAATCCCACACTCTGTGGAGCGCTTCTTTTCATTGCTTTATATCAGCACTTACAATTGTCGCGTAACCGCTTTTCGCGCGTGTTTTACAAAGATTTCCGTTACATCTGTCCTACGTTACATCTGTCCCAATCCGACGGCCAATTAACACTGTCTATGATCTGCAAAGGAGCTCAACTCGTAAGCCACCAATCAAGCATTTAGTTGGAAGTCACCTTAACAAAAATTTCCGAGTCTATTTCAAAAAACCTTGTAGCACAAGTATATAGCCATTGTTTTAAGTCGGCTTGGTGTGATAGATAGATAAAAAATAAGGGTGTATGTTCCTTGATTAATGCTGATAAAATTCAAAAATGTATATTGCACATGTTTGAATAGTTTCAAAACTGTAAGGAGCATGCTCAATACTTTATTTGTCATCTTTATTGCTAGGTTTGGGACTGTAGCATATCTCAATAGCCAAAATTCGATTGTGCGTACCATATATTCTTTCGTAGTTAAGTAATTATGTGGTGGGCTCGGTAATAATGGATAGTTGAGCCATTGATTATGGATTGTTCCCTGATGATGTGCTTCCCAAAATTGCATCTAGGCTCTTCTAGGGATTGGGCAAAAAGATGGATTTATCTGTAACAAGTAAGGTGTTGATTCCCAGTGCACCTGCCAAGTTGGATTCTTTTCCAAAATTCCTTCTCCATATTGGATCTGCCTTATCAAACTCTTCCTGTGTGTAAGAAAATGTATCAATTTGGAACTGCAAGTCTTTATCTAGTTCTTTCTGGGTAATCTTCTTAATATATTGCCTAGTTTCTTCCTTCATTAGGCCATAGAGTACATTGAAGGGCTTCAAATTTTGCTCAAAATTTTTACTGTCAATTTTTGCTTCCTTCATTACATTCACCACTTGATCTTCAAGTTATTCTGTAAGTTGGGACACTAGTAGTGCCCTCTCCTTACGACTTAGTTTTGCAATAGCCCATTTATGTCTATCAACACCCTTTTCTGTTGCTTCTTTGCTTATTGGTGAATGATGCATGGGGGGAGAAAGAGGATGTACCTCAGTCTCCATATTAGCCGCTTGAGAGCTTTGAACTACTAGTGTCCCCATTTGATTATTTTGTGATAATTGAGCCCACAGGCTTTCAATGACTTCATCTTTATTAATGTTTTTGTTATTGACCCTTGTGAGTGCTTTTTGACTCTTTAGGAGTTCTTCTCCCAGCACAGCTACTTGATTTGCATCTTCTTTGCATTGCTCAACAATTTTGGCTTCTGCAGCCTTCCAGCTTCTTCTGAGTTCATTTGTGTCATACATATATTTCCGTTCACATTCTTCTCTTAACTCTTGCTCTTGCCTTAGTCGATCTTCATACTTAGCCAACTTAGCTTCTAACTCCTGTGTATTCTTTGGTTGACTTGCTTGTCCCTCTGCTGGTTGATTTAACAAATTGCACTCATTAATTCTTTATTTTGGTTCCTCAAATTATCGGCCTCATCCATGTATACCTTGATTTGACTTTCTAAGATTTTGGTTCTATTTATCAAATGTGCTAATTTAGCCTCGCTGGTTTCATACTTACTTTGAAGCTCTTTATGCTGATTTTGCATCTTCTAATTGTTTGTAGTGAATAGATTGCATCTTTCCATAGTTTTGTTTGTCTCCTATTCTTTAGATGCAAGTGTCTGTTGAACTTCTAATACCTGCACAGATATCTCTTGACTTAAGGTTTTGAATTGATTTTGCCACACTAATACCATTTCATAATCACTATCTGGATCATTTGTCTTACCACTAGATTGAGTTGTGCCACATCTACATTCAGCCATATTTTTGGTATGCTTGGTTCTTTTCCTGTACGTACATCTTTTCCCTTTTCTACATGTACCATTTTGTTATGTGATTGTCTGATTTGTAGTTGGATTTGAGGTTCTTCTTCCTCATGTGTGAAGCCTTGAAATGTGACATCCAACGGGGAAGGCTCTGCCACTACCCTTATTGGTGTGAATGGTTCTAGTTCCTCCATTTCTTTTTGTCTTCCTCTTCTTTGGGAATCTTCATTGTACCCTAGCTATCTAAGTGGGTTTCAGTGATTTCAATCTTTGTTGCATCATTCATTTTCAATGTGTGTACATCTTTTGTACTTGGCCCTTCCTTTGATTTCTTTGTGATTGGATTCTCCCGCATTTGATCCAACTTTGTACATTGTTAGCAAGTGTTAGAACTCAAGGTTAAGAAAGATCTGCAAGAACATGTCAAAGAAGTGGTCACACAAGAAGAAGGAGCAAGTAGGGAGCTCCAAGAAGTACATGTCAATTTTTCAAAAGGAATCCCTATAAAAATAGTGATTTTCATCACTAAAAGCCATTGCAAATACCATTTCATATTTTTGTAACTCCATTTTGTGCAAGTCGAGGATTCCTCAAGCTTGAGGAGTGTTAGAAGTATCATCCTACCAATTTTCATAATTTTTAGACTCTGTTTAAGCCCTCAAATAAGCCCTAGAACCTAATTTTTAACTAGGCTGGACACTAGGTCTGGACAGGGCCAAAACTAGTCAAAAAACTATAAAAAGAGCTAGAGAGCTCATTTTTCAGGTTAGCTTTGTTGTAGATTTGAGCTTTTGTATGAGAACTCTTTTGTAATCGAAGCTTTCCATTGTTCCTCTCTTTGATCTTGCTATGTGCACGTGTGTATGTGTGTGCATGTTTGTGTGCTTTCACTCATGCACTTATGCCTTCACTCACTCATGGTCTTCATACCAGTCCTCACGTCTCCGTAGATTGACAAGTAAAGGAGGTGATACTCACGCTTGAGCTTCACCAAATTTTGGCACCATTGCCGGGGAGAGAGTTCAAGGACGAGCGTGTGATGGTAAGACATAGAGTTGTGACATTGGAGTTGTAGGTAATTTCTTTACTTTTCCCTATTTTTTCTCTTTCTTATTTCATCTCCATCATCACCATCATCATCCTCAACATCTCCCACCTCCATCTCCATCTCCATCTCCATCTCCATTCTTTTTTCAGTTCTTTGGTCATATCACCTTCCCTACTCCATTCCCCTCATTTCACTTGTGAGATAGATATTTTACAAGTGCTTGTCTGCATTTTTTGTTGCACTAACATTGGAGGGAAGCCTTTGGTTATCATGAATCCACAAGGAACACAAGTAAAACTTCATTTTTCTGTCAGAAATTGCCCTAGAAGCTGACCATCATGATTGTCAGACAAAGGTGAGTAATTGGTTGAAATTTTTGCATGAAAGAGGAGCTACGGTAAGTGCTTGCACAGATCTAAGCTCATTTTTTTGAAATCATACATTTGGTTGACCATCACGATGGTGACTCATCATCGTAATTGTGTCTGACCATCGCGACGGTCACTGACCATCGTGGCAATTGGCTCACACCATCGCGATTGTGACTCACCATTGTGACTGTGTCTGACCATCGTGGCGATTGGCTCACACCATCCCGACACCATCACGACTGTGTCTGACCATCATGATGGTGATTGACCATCGTGGCCCTGATCATCGCACATTTCTTGACCATCGTGATTTTCCCTGATCATTGTGACTATGATTGATCGTTGTGGCTTGACCATCGTGACCTCTGACCATCGTTGGTGTTACACCATCACAATTGTGTCTAACCATCACGACTGTCAGGCAAAACACCAAAATTAGGGTTTTTTTTTATTTTTCAAATTTTCCAGGTATTGTTGGTCATTAATTTTGAACTCTTCTATTCTTTCCATAGAGTTATCGCATTGTCAGACCCAGTATCATGTATCGTTTGTTTTGAAGTACTCCTAGAGAGATCTTGTTTCCTTGTTTTAACCCCCAGAACCCTAAACTAGCATAATTTTCTCATATGAAATAGTATGAAGTAGTATTTTGAAGTTGACCCTCAGGTGGGACTAGGAAACCAAGGGGACTCCAAAGGATTTTGATATAGTATTTTGAAGTTGATCCTCAGGTGGGACTAGGAAACCAAGGGAACTCCAAAGGATGTTGAGCAATTCTAAGGGGAAATTTTTGAACTAGAAAACAAAGCTTATGTACTTGAGATCTGGTAGACACTCAGGCAAGGATAGATAAAGCATTAGATCATCTGTGGCTAGTGTCAACCATACAGCTAGGTCTTGGGCACAACAACTAAGTGGTTATCCCTACACACTAAGATCAGAAACAAGTGACTCAGAAATGTCTTTTAGCATGGAGAGACCCACACGTACCTTAGGAACTGCCTATTTACAAACACCATAAGGGCCCTATAAGGCACAATTAGAGTATATTCAGACCAACCAACTAGGTGCTCGCATTTATGAGGATGGCCAAAGGCGATCAGTAGTCCAACTTAGAAATCCTGATCAACCCTTTGGACTTAAACATCCATTGGTCAAATTTGAAGAGGGTTCATACATTAATAAGCAAGGAACCATGTATATGGTTATGAGCCTACCAAATAGGAGAGATGAGTTTGGCAATATCATTCCAGAGAATGAGATAGGAGACTTAGAGCAAGGGGACCTAGGATGAGAACCCAAGACTCCTCAAGGCAAATCCATCTTGATGAGAATAATCACTCTAGATTGGATCCCTCAAGACAACAAAAGCATAGAACTATTCTTGAATAGGGAAACGGAGGAAGCCTTTTGGAGATTCAAGCCAAATCAACCTAACCCAGTAATCACCATCTATGAATTCAAAGACCCTGAGACACCAGGCAAAGTTGTCTACCTAGATAATACATCTGAGAAAATGTTCTTGGTAATAGAGCATGATAGGTATTCCTACACGTGGAAAGGAGAATCATTTTCATGGCCTCCAAGGAGTAGCATCATCCCAGGCTCATGAAAACCAGAGGGAAAGAGCTAGAGAGAGACCTGAGGTAAGCTTTGCACACAATGTGGGTAGAGAAAGATCAAGATTTGAAGGTGAAATACATGAAAGAGAGAGACATCAAGCACATAGGCATCAAAGAGATTAACATGATTTTCCATTGCCTAGACTTTGAGCATACCCAAGAACCCTTAGACCCTCCCAAGTGGTCAAGGCAATGAAGAACTACTTTGATGGGTCCGGAAATCCTTATGATCATGTGGCCGAGTTCAAACAAGTGTTAAGAGCTAAACAGGTCGAGGACTTGTTCACTCAGTTTGAGGCATTTGGTTTGACTCTCAAGGGTACTACCTTAGCTTGGTTTTAACCTTTAAACAACTATAATTACCAAAACATAGGTCAACTGCTAGAAGAATTCATTGTAGAGTTCTCCAAGAGTGGCATCACGCATAATACATCATCCTTGATCCACAACTTCAAGCAGACACCCCAAGAAACAGTGCGACTTGTAGGAAGACGATTTAGATAGTACTTAGAAAGATGCCTTGTTCTAGAGTTACCCATACCGGCCAAAAAGTGGCCTTGTTTTTAGATGGCCTACTAAACACCAAGTTAAGATCATATGTGTACTTGAAAGAGCCTAGATCCATAGAAGAGTGTGTGCGGATGTGCATTGACATAGAAGACAACTTGGGTGAGGAGTTAGAATTGTCGAAACTCTATAAGGATTCTGACAGTTCTACTAGTCACACCTCCAGAACCTCCACGGAGATAGATGAGATAGTTGAACAAGTTGCCAAGAAGCTAGGAGTTCAAAATAGACAAACACCAAGGGTCACATCATTGAAGCGATGTTATACTTGTGGAGGCCAACACATGGCTAATGTATGCCCATTGCAAAACAAGAATATGAGAGAAATGAGTGCGCCATATTGCACTATTGAGAGAAAATACACGAACCACATGGCTCAAGATTGTCCATATAATAGGTAGGCTGTCAGACAAATATATCAACAACCTTATCAACTAGGTAGGTATCAGAACCAATACCAACAGCCATATTATAGGCCACCACAACAAAATCTGCCTCAGTATCAACAACAATATTAGGTACCATATAGGCCACAACCAATCCTAGGAAACCAACCACCAGCTCCTGCCAGCGTGATTCTAGTTAAGTATGCAATGGTAGAGGAGAACCTGAATAGAGCATTGGTACCAATGACCCCATTAGTCTCAGAAAATGATCCTCATACTCAGAGCTATGACTACACCCATGAAGATAGTCTACGAGCTTATTACATAGAGTCATTGGAGAATAGTGAGATTTACTTGTATCAATATGAGGCACCACCTATGGAACAAAATTGGGAGCCAAAATACTCCAATGTCATGTATACGAATCCAAACCCTAGACCCCAATTGAGAAAAATGAGACCACAAGCCCCTAGAGGACCATGTTTTAGATGTCAGGGTGACCATTTCATTCATGAACTTCCCCACTCACCGACTCTGGGACAAGGACATGCCATCACAATACAAGCTTTTTTTCCTATGTGCAACAAAGATCGTCTCCTGAGAGATTGTCCAAGGAACCCCTCTAGTGTACCCAAGGTTACACCGATTAATGTGGTAGGCTTAGTGGTGGATTTAAGTTCAAGTAGCAGTAATGCGGCTCCTATATAGGTAGTTACAAGGGCACAAGCCTTAAAACAAGACAAGCCAGGTGAACAATCAGAGTCAAGTGAATCAGGAGAGCCTAGTAAGAGGAAAACAAGAACATGGAAGGATACTAGTGAGAAGGCCAATCACAAGTGGAATAGAAAGTTGTCTAAACTAGAAGAAAGCCTAAGAGATGCAAAAAGCAAAATAGAAGATATCGCCTTGCAGAATCCCTCACATGTCAAAACTCCATCCACACCACCTCATCCCACCCCACCACCCATTGTAAATAGACCACAACCAGGGTCTTTTCTTGCAAATCCAACCCCAGAAGGCTTGGACATGATGTTCAAGGCCTACCAAGCTCGACTTCAAGAAGGGCCAACAATTGCAAACCTAGATAAGAGTTATCTTAGAGCAGATTTAGAGATTGAACGAACAAAAATATGCATGAAAATGGTAGAGCTAGCTCAAGCTATGCTCAAGACCACTCAATTATTCAATCATGCAAATTATATCAAATCGGGTTTGCATTTCCAAGGCTTATTAGAGAGATTAAAGCAATGAGTAAACAAACCACAAGTTTCTTTCCCTCCATAGGCTCAACCAATTGTTGAAAGAGAAAGCTCACCACCAACACAAGTTTATGTTCCTAATTCCACGGATGCTGGAACACCTCTTTCAATTCAAGAGTACTCTCAAGAGTTCTTGCAGGAAATACAAGAAGAGAAATGGGCCAAGGAGAAGGATAATTCCCCTCCTATTCTTGAAATTGATGATCTTCATGATCAATTTCCCCAAGACATTCCATCTATTTACGGAGACCAAGCAGAGCAAAAAGAGGATGAAAGATTAGATTTTGAATCTAATTCTTTACAACAGTTGCCACGATTTACAGGCCCATGGAATCTGAATCTCTTTAGATCAGAGCTCCCACAATATTGGTAAGACATGAAGACTCAGTGGTTCCAAGGAACACGGATGTCGTGAAGAACACTAAGGTTCAGTGTCATCTCACCATAGAAGAGCTGCTCAAAGTAAAACCAGAGCTATGAAAGCATGTGTCGAATCAAGTTCCTAAACTCAATTCCAATGTGTTGAAAGTAGACTCTAAGCAAAAAGTACCAGAGATACCTCTAGACAAAATAGGAGACATGAGTTAAGGTGAAGAAGGTAACACTTATCTTACAATCACCTACCAAGGCTACACCACCAAAGCTATCTTAGATTCAGATGTTGGTGTTACGATTGCAACCACCTCCTTGTGGAATCGATGGGGCAAGCCCACATTAAGACTAACTAGAATGAAGCTTCAAATGCTTGATGGCCATATTGAAAGACCTCTAGGATTTCTAGAAGGGATAACTCTAACCACTTGTGGAGTAGAGTTTGAACACGCCTTTGCTATATGTGACTTTGGGAGAAATAATGTCTATGAGATAATCCTAGGAAGACCCTTCCTATGACAATTGCAGATAGTAAGAGATTGGGGAACCAACTCCTTGTACCTACAACACTTAGGGGCCACAACCAAGGTCAATCTAAAAGATTATACATTCAGAGATGTACCACCCCTATAGTGCAATCATATCCACAAGGCACAAGAGGATTCAATCTCTATGCATTCTAAAGGCACTATAGAGACTTGAAGGGAGTAGATCTGAAGATATGCTCTTATATGATCCCCATGATAGCCTGATGCCAAATCCACCAAACAAAAGCCCTACACATATAATGACACTTATGCAGCTAAAATAAAAGAAGAAATTGATAGGCTGATTGAAGCTGGATTTATCTATGAGATTGAGCATACTGAATGGGTGTCCCCCGTTGTGGTGGTGCCCAAGAAGAATGGAAAGTTGGGAGTGTGTATTAACCTTAAAAAAGTCAATGCCATTACAATTAGAGATAGCTATCTGTTTCCAATCACCGAACATTTATTGGAGTGAGTTGTAGGCAAGGAAGTTTATAGCTTTCTTGATGGATCTTCAGGTTACAATCAAGTAGCCATTGCCCCTGAAGATAACACAAAACAACCTTTGCCACAGAATGGGGAATTTTTGCATTTTGTATGATGCCATTTGGACTCACCAATGCACCTGCAACATTCCAAAGGCTCATGTGTCATGTCTTCAAAGAGTTCTTGCAAAAGAGCCTAGAAGTATATGTGGACGATTTATGTGCCCATTCCCAAGAAAGAAGATATCACATCTCTGAGCTCATACAAATCTTAAACAAGTGTAGAGAGTATCGAGTGTGTTTGAACCCCAAAAAGTGTGTGTTCACGGTACGTCAAGGTAAGATCTTAGATCATATTGTTTCTAGGAATGGAATATCTACAGATGAGGATAAAGTAAGAGCCATAGCGGAGCTACCGAGGCCAAGGACTGTTAAAGAGCTACAAACCTTTATGGGCCATTATGGATATTATCGTAGGTTCATCCACATGTATGCAATCATAGCCAAACCTCTTTATGCCTTGTTGAAAAAGTTTGAGTGGAATGATGAATGCAAAAATTCCTTCAATTAGATGAAGAGACATTTGTGCACAGCACCAATACTTATCACTCTTGATTGGAATAAACCTTTTCATGTCCACGTGGATGCATCCAATCATGCAATAGGATGGGTGCTAGCACAGCCCACCGATGAAGGAAATCTAGATTTGCCTATAGCATATGCTAGTAGACAACTAAACGCAGCCGAACAAAACTACACAACCACCGAGAGAGAAGGCTTAGGCATGGTATACACCATGAAGAAGTTTAGACACTATTTATTGGCCAACAAGTTCAAGTTTTTCACTAATCATCAATCATTATTATATTTGGTCAATAAACCTTGCAATACAGGGTGTTTAGTAAGATGGTTTCTCTTACTAATGGAATATGACTTTGAAGTGGTTGTTAGGAAAGGTAGAACTCACCTTATGGCAGATCATCTTTCTCGCATCACTTCAGGAGAGTCACCTCAAGGAGTGTCTGATGAACTACATGATGCTTATCTGTTCAATATAGAAGTTGTTCCTAAATGGGCAAATAAGTTGGTACCTGTCCTAACCTTCGGACCCGCAAATAAGAATGTGAGAACAAACCAAGAAGAAATTGTACAATCACAAAAACTATCAAATATTGACAAGCAGTATGTACAAACAAGATACAGAGGGTGTATTAGCTTGTGTGGAGTACGATGAACATGGCAGTTGGTTGCAACAAGCCCATGAAGGATTGCTAGGAAATCACTATTCTAAACAAAGAACATTGCAAAATCTAAAATGTTTAGGAGTGTATTGGCCTATTATGGATAGAGAAATACATGAGTGGATTAAGAATTGTCCAATGTGCAAACAACGACTCCCAGTGGAGCATGCTACCCTTTATCACGTGTCTTTAATTCCAGATTGGAGTGCTCCATTGGTAGAATATATGAAATTAGGAACACTTACCAATGAGGCTAGCCTAGCAAGAAAACAAAGCATGGAGCAAGAGGCTCAGGACTACGCCTTA
The DNA here is from genome assembly GCA_020310875.1 of Ceratopteris richardii. NCBI lineage: Eukaryota > Viridiplantae > Streptophyta > Polypodiopsida > Polypodiales > Pteridaceae > Ceratopteris > Ceratopteris richardii. The sequence continues at coordinate 129,561,318 of CM035442.1, forward strand.
GTAGGAGACAACCTATATCGAAGAGGCAAAGATGGTTACTTAAGATTGTGCATTCACGAATCAGACTATTTGAAAGTCCTAGAAACGGCACACAGTGGGGTTGCAGATGGACACTTTGGCCCTGATCCAGTAATTAAGACCATTCTATTCTCATGACTATGGTGGCCCACTCTTCATATGGATGCACATACCTATGTGAAGAAATGCGACACATGTCAACGTGCACAATATCCGATCAGAAAAGATGAGATGCCTTTGAGGCCAATGATGGGAGTGTTGGTGCAAGACAATCAGCAATTGATGATTTGGACAATTTGAAGTCAAAGAATGAAGCAAAGATCAACATATGAGGCTTGAAGTTTAGTGCATGGTCAGAAGATGAAGACTTGTATATACATGTATACTAATCTTGTAATTAGTTCATAAAAACTTTGTATCTTTGATGTCTTGAGATATAAACATCTATATATACTTGATATAGATGTACTACGAAAAGAGGGATGATGAATGACAAGTTTTAGAAGTCGTTAGAGACTTTAGAAAGTGAGAAGAACTTGAAGTATCATTTAAATGTAAGATTTCTTTGAATAAAAGAAAGTTGCACCTCGATCTTTTGCTCAGTGCTCCTTCTGTGTTTATCTTCTTGATGAATGCTTTTTTTTAAGTCTGATTCTATATTTGAGTGACCTCTGTACAAGTTTTTGAGAGTTTAATTGTAATTAGGTTGAGGGAATTTTAAGTAGGAACATTTACATGTGTAAACATGAAGAGAATATTTTCAGACATAGGTACATTGTTTGGAGCAAATCTCAAGATCTACAAAATATTTTGAGAAGTATTAACTTGGAGAAGGTGCGCAACCTTTAGATGACACATTGTATAAAGTTTCATAGAAAAATTTATACATTTGATCAGTCAATGAGTGAATTAAGTGCAGCAGACTTTTTTGAATAATTAGTTTCTTCACAGTTAGTTCAAAGTTTGATAATTTGGCATTGGTCTTCCAAAATTGGTTGAGGTTTTGATTTGTTCTTGATATAGAGGTGCTCTAACATCAAGGATAACTTGTTCTTTTGGAGATTAACACTCTCCATCAGGGAGGACGTGCATTCTCGAAGTGGGGCATAGACTTGGTAGGTCCTATTAACACCTCAGCTAGAAACTCCCATGCAGAGTACATTATTGTATCCACAAATTACCTTACAAAGTGGGTAGAAGTCAAAGCCACTACAAAGAATGATGCTCATATAATGGCTAAGTTCTTATTTGAGAATGTGTTCACCAGATACGGGTTACCAATAGAGTTAGTAAGTGATAGAGGTACACACTTCTTGGATGAAGTTATTGAAAACCTTCTCCAAGAATTCTTGGTGATTCATAAGAAGTCCGTCCCCTATCATCCACATGCTAATGGATAAACCGAGAGCACAAATAAGATCCTATGTAATGTATTGGCAAAATTATTCAATAATAAACGATCTGATTGGCATAAACAACTTCATCATGATGTTTGGGCTTACCGAGTTGCCTACAAAATGGTACTCAATGCCACCCCATTTTAGATGGTCTTTGGACAGAATGTGGTGCTACCATTAGATTTCCTAATCCTAACTTTAAAAGTAGCACAAAAGCATGAGTGGACTGGACACGAGTTATCATCCACGATCTTTGATCTATAACACTTAGGTGAGACGAGACTACGAGCAGCAGCAGGCATCTATGCTGCAAAGAAAAGACAAAAGGCATACTTTGATGCCCACATCAAGGATAAAGGGCTAAAAGAAGGGGACCTAGTGCTAGTTTATACACTAAAGCAGCATGTCCGTAAATTGGAAAAACGAGGATATGGACCCGTGATCATTAATAGAATTTCCACTAGTGGTGCGGTTCAATTGGCCACCCTAGAAGATGACATCTTGCCCAACTATATTAGTGGATACCGAGTCAAGCTATATCAAGAACCTCTTATAGAGGATATGCTAAGGAGACTCAACACTGCTAAGAAGCAAAAAGAAGAAGAGATAAGGGTTAGAGAAGAAGCACAGGCAAAGGCCAGAGAGCACATTAGGAAAAATAATTTAAGGCGACTAGGCCTAGATGTCCATCTTGAAGCCCCACGATATCATATGGCCATGTGCCAAACATCAGGTGCAATTGTTTCTCGAATAATTGACCGACGTCCCTTTGTGACCTTAGAGGTAGGATACAGAGAGAATGTAAGGCCTATGAGAGCATTGATTGACTCAGGTGCAACAACTAGTGCAATTAAACTTTAATACTGCCAAGACCTACAATTAAACATCAATCCCATAGAAGCCTATCTCATAGGATTGGGAGGTGTGGAAACCCCTTGTGTGGGTGAGGTGGAGCTTCCGATCTACGTTCAAGATGTCCCAATGATAGTCAAAATGCAAGAGTGTGAAGATGAGGACCTTACAGAACCACTTGTCTTGGGTCAAGATTGGATCTATGACCATGCAATAATCTTAAACCTAAAAGGTCAACTTCTTCAAGTTTGGGTACATGAACAGTGCATTACATTAGAATTAGACAACTGCATGCTCACAAATCCAGGTATCACACATTCTCTTAGTTCTTCTAAGACTAATCTTATAGAAGAAGATGTTGTATGTGTCAAACGCTCGATGATGCAGAAGGATTCAATAATAGAAGAACAGGCTCGAAGGTGAGTGGATCTCTCTTCTCTTCAAAGACTAATGCAACCACAATAGTTCCACCACAAAGGCAAACACAACAGTTCAAGACAATTGCTATATCAAATAGAAGGACACCATTCACGAAGACAGTAGTTCCCGGCATGAAGCAGATTTGGGTATGAAAGGGAGAGCAACCATCGTCTTTGCCACACCAATTCCCATCTAGGCAAGCCAACCAGGCCAAACAAGGAACGAAGCAACCACAAGGTATTTGATAAGTTTGGGTGCCTAAGAAATTAGCTATTGCTCAACAAGGGCAATCACACATGTGGGTACCCAAGGAACTTTTACATCCACAACACTCTATGCTTTCCCACACGAGAAAGGTCCCAACAAAGAAGCCAAGGAGAAATAAGAATCAAAACCAAGCATAGAAATCAAAAGCAGATAAACTCACCTCTTTAGCAATATTAAGAAGATAATCATCAGGGGTACGGGTTTGGAAGCCAAAAGCACCAATAGCCCCCCTGAACCAAAGAACCAACCAGGAAGGATACAAAATGTAAGAAACCAGCCAAGGATGAATAGGCCAAAGGTGATCACTACACAGTCGAAGGCCATTCTCAAATGGATCCCCATAAAGAGGCAGGATCAGTTGTCATTCAACAATCAATTGCTTACATCATTTCAAGGTTCCAATGGATACCTCCAACAAAGATGGCATCAACATCCGCAAGTAACATCAAAAGCCTCGACGAGCGAAAACCATGTGCTCCTTGCACAACCCTTCCTTTTGCACCATTCAGGTCTTGCATTTCCAGAGTATGCATAATATAGGGCCACATTACACGGCCATGCATAGACACATTTGAGAATCCCAGGCACATGAGACACATTTGATGTATGTACATTGTTTTATTGATACTAACATCTTTCTTCTTGTTTTGCGACATTTCTTCCAAAAAGCCAAACAAAAAAAAGAAAAAAAAAAGGAAGAAGATCTTGTTCCTAGGTTTGGTTCATGGACCGTGAATGAGTCATGCTTAGTTGAAGGTGGAACTATTGATTATTGGGCATTTATCAGTTTTGATAGAAGTGTGTTTTGGCTAGCAGATGATATTATTCTTGCCTTATCTAGTAGATGTCAAGAACTTGACATGAACATGGTCTCCACAACTATTGTTTCCCCTTACCTTGGTAGGAGAGAAGAGCTAGAAGGTTCACAACTTGAGAGATGCTTAACTACTGTATGTATGAGAGCATCCAAGGAGATATCTACAAGGGGTAGTTCTGGTACCCTGCAAATCCTTTTACCCAACGTTATTTGTAAAGGTTTATAAAGAAATTCAATTCCTAGTATTTGGCAAATGTTGCTTTGAAGAGAGGAGACCAAACCATGCACTTGACAGATCTCATGAGTGCATCATCAAGATGGAAATCCATCAACCACGGAAGATATGCCATTGGGCAATCACTATGATGGGAGTACAACACGAAGAGCAGAATATCGATCGACATTTCATGGTAAGAAATCCTTTACTTGGGTATGACGACAACACTGATAGATTAGGAAACCTCTTCGTCAGCGTACCCTTGAGCACTTAGCTCAAGACCCAAAATATTTTTACACCATCTGTTTTGAAATGCATTCCTGAGTAAGCATGCATAGGACCACATTACAAGGTCGTGCACAAGGCACATATTTTCTTCAACCCATGCACGAACACACTTACCCATCAGTCATAATGGGACACAAGTACTTGAAATTATAACTCTACAACCCATAGTTGGAAGATCCAAAGGACATCAAGGTTACAATGTCAATACCTAGGAAGCAAGTCACCATCGACATCTGCTCAAAATCACCATCGACAATCTCTTTTGAGCAACTAGCAGTTTTTGGAGGCTCCAATGACGCATTCACGCTGGAACCCAGAGAAGATGTACATACCAAGGGACTATCAACTTGCAAAGGCTTGTAGTGACAAATGAAGAACTAGACAACCGATCTTGCTATGTTTTAAAGGTAGAGATCTCTTGCTCACACAAGATGGACACTACGTCTAGGCCGGACACTAGGGTTGAACAGGGCCAAAACTAGTTGAAAAACTATAAAAAGAGCTAGAGAGCTCATTTTTGAGATTAGCTTGTTGTAGATTTGAGCTTTTGTATGAGAAATCTTTTGTAATCAAAGCTTTTCATCGTTCCTCTCTTTGGTCTTACTATGTGCACGTGTGTGTGTATGTGTGTGCATGCTTGTGTGCTTTCACTCATGCACTTGTGCCTTCACTCGCTCATGGTCTTCATACCAGTCCTCACGTCTCCGTGGATTGACAAGTAAAGGAGGTGATACTCATGCTTGAGCTACATGCATTCCATTTCAAGGGAATCCTTGACTTGATTTATCTCATCCCACTTTCCACCGTCATTCAATTCACTCTTAATGTCCACATTCATAGGCAATGGTTCACGTTCCTTTTGGACTTCAGAAGAAGAATTGGGATTGACCAAGCCCAGTTCTCTATATCTATGGAACTTCCTCAATCTCTTTTCTTTCAGATTTTCTATATGAGCTTGATGATAATGGTGCCCTTGCACTTGCAGATTTACCTGTCCTTCCATGAATTTATGAGTATCTTCTAGGGCTTCTTTCAATTCCTCTTTAGTGATAGGCTTGGATTGTTCAATTTTGGTTCTTGGAAGTGTATGTGCCCTTTTTGATGAAGGAGTTGCTTCTTCTGTGTTCAATGCTTCTCTTAACCTCTTTGCACCTCTCATAAGTGGTTGAGAGCTTCTTCCTACTTCATTGGTTACCTTCACTACTTTCTTCTTTCCTGGAACTGTGGCTGGCTTCGCATACTTCACCATTTTTGTTAATGAGGGCATCTCTTTGAGGTATTCCCACATACCTAAGGCATGGTATATCAGTATTGTCAGTGCCACAATTCCATTCAAAAACTTCTTCTGACCCCATTGTTTCTTTGCCTCGAACAAGCATTCTTGAATATATTGATTGAGGTTAATCTGGTTGCCAATCTATTGGCACGGGATAATAATTGCACTATTATTTTTTGTGGTGCCATGTACCTGTGCATATTGGGAAAACAAAAATGCAGATGCACCAGTCTGACTTCCTCTTCAATATCCACACGATTTATGTCTACAAACTTGTTGGTCTTAGTTCCATGGCTTTCATCTTTTAAATCCATGGTCCTGTATTTGACCCATCCAAATGCTTCTTTGATTAGTTCATGCATGAATTCGATAGTTACCCATTCTCCTTCTGCATCGAGAACTTTCACTTCCGGTACTGATGGTTGGTGTAGTGCTAGTTGGATGGTGTTCATGACTTGAGTGCATGGCTGAAAATTTGGTTTATAGATTGGTAACTCAAAGCATTTATGGATTCAGCTTTTTTCATGACATCCACCATCGATGGAAGCTCATGTAAAACCTTGAAGTCTTGGGACATGAATGGGAAGATGTGGTCTTTATCCATTATCTTTACTCACTAAGAACAAATGCTCCCCTACTAGTTGGTCTTCTCTGAACCAATGTCATTTAGCTTTAGTTACACTTTGCAATGGAAATTCAAGCACTTCCTCTTGAATTGTTAATTCAGAATCGTCGGAAGCCATCTACACTCATAATAAAGTAGAGAATCAGTTTACAGAAGAAACCCATTTTGCATGTTTATGTGTGGTCCATTAATGTGTCAATTTTTGCCGCTCCATACTCCCTTGCGTAAGTAAGGTATCTTACCACACTTTTGTTTTAGTTTTATTCTTGAGAGAAAACAAGAGATTAGTGATAGCCAAAGCATTTATTTATGTATATCTAAAGATCACTCCTAGGATAGTAGAAGCTAAGTCCTATTTCGGTTCAGGAAATGTGCACCACTACTTTTATGGAAGAAGTTATGTGCCGAATGCATGGCCCTGTAATGTGGCCCTATCATGCATACTCTGGATTCAATTGATGCTTCATGCGTGCAATTAGAGTCTTCTAGAATCTTTTCTTCAGTTCCTTGTCACTTTTTTGGTCTCCATATCCACCTTGTAGTTTGATCTTGTGGCATTTGCTTCTGTCGAGTTCCTCTCTCTGTGGTCTTTGGGTCATTCCTGTTGGTGGGCTGAGTTTTATATGTCGTGGTACTTCGGTATCTTTGGCGAGTCTTGATAGATTCCTTTGCTTCACGTTGCTTGTATGACATCTCATTGAGTTTTTCTATCTCTTGATTTGCAACAGTTCAAACTGCTTTCAAAATCCATATGCATTGTTGAGACTTCTGGGTCTCTATCAATGATTTTGGAATCCAAACACGAAGAAGTCTTGGTTTATCCCTTTGTGATTGCAAACAGTGTTCATTTTGTTGCATTTCTACTAGATGGTTGATCTGTTCCTGCATTGTTGAGTTAGTCGATCCTTGCGTACCCATTATATTCTTGTACTTTTTTGATGTGGGGTTTTATTGGTCCATAGTCATGCAGGACTCCTTCTTATATTGTGGATAGGTTGAGAAGAAATTTCCTCACTATTTCTCTCACGCTCATGTCTCATGGGAGAAGTGGTCACACAATCATGCAATATTTCTCTATTTGCAGGCAAATCTAGATTAGGGAACTCCTGATACATCTCCTATCCTCAATCTTCTCCTTTTTCCTACTTTGAGTTCTCGTCCTTAGGTATGATGACATGATGGACTTGTGATGACCTATCTTCCAACAAAGTAAAGACTTCTTTATGTCCTATTTTGGCTTATATATATCCTTGTGAGGAGACACATTGACTCCATATCTAACTCTTGTACCACAAAGGGTAGTAAGAACATTCATGCTTAAACTTTGAAGAAGAAGTATAGATGGACTCAACTTGATTTTTCCCCTCGTTCCATCTAATTTAGAATTCTCTAGAGGAATCCATCTAGAGGAGCTTACTAATACGGATTGACCAAGATGTGAACATGGGATCTGAAGAAGAAAGGGAGGGAGATCAACAACAACATGAAGAAGACAACAAAGACAAGCCGAGGAAGTAAAAGAAGAGGAAGAGCGGCATGACAAGGAAGAACATGACGATCAACAAGGAGATAGAGAAACTGAAGGTGCCTCAGCTTATACGGCATAACTACAAAGATTATATGACACCATGATGAGTCTATAAGCGTGGAACCATATTTCAACTAGCACACACAGAGTTTTTTTCACCAGATACTAAGTGAAGAGGGAGTGGATCCCTAGTTCATTGAGACCCTCCAACTTTTGATCGAGATCTTAGGAGTGACACAAGTTGTTCATACCATGCTACAAAAGCCAACACCTTGTTATGACCAATGATGGGTTGAGACATGATCACATACTGGTAAGAACATAAGGATCAAGGTATTCGAATACAAATCAATTACAATTCAAGAGGGAACCTCAATAGCTACCATTGACCTGACAAGAGATACTTTTGTTCAAGCCTCGCCAATTTCCCATCAGCAAGTAGCTCCATCCTATCCCACCTCTACGGGTGTAAAGACAACCATAGAGACCACTACAACCACTCAACCCACCAAACCCAACTTCCCCATTCCTCCCAATTCCCTGCCCCATACCTCTTGGTGTATTTTATCCAATCCTAATGCTTGATCATTCATAAATGTAAAGCATTAATTATGCACACTCTCAATGAGAGAGGCATAGAAACATGCTCTTGTAACTCTTGAAAAGTTATTGTCTTGAAAAGTAAAATTCCTTGAGGAAACTCATGGCCATGTTAGGCATGAATTATGATCTGAGTTAGGAGTGATTGATTAGCTAGATGATTCCTCAACTTTAGGGGAACTTTTCGATACAATCCCTCCAAGATTTGAATTCAAATATCACTATATAAACACCTATGTGTAGTCACGGATTAAAGTAGCACTTAGAGCTACATTTTGGAGAGATTATGATCAAGCACCAAGCCATAACTGAAGCACACATTGTGCTCCTCCTTCTCAAGCTTCATTTACATTCATATCATACACAATATGTTCAATACAGATTGATTTTCAAACTATACTTTGAAGTTCTTCTTATCTGCTACAACAGGTTCGTATTCTCATTTTCAATCAACTTCAATGAGTGAGTTCTCTATGCGTACTTGATCTTTTGTTGAGCTTTAAACTGATATAGGTAATCTGATAAGTCTATTTTCATCGTACCAATTTTCATCATCATTTCTTTATTACTCTGTGAACTACATTCATTTGAAGCTGACTAGGTATATTGGCAAGTTAAGTCCTAAAATATCGAGATGATAACTATATGTTGCTAGATTGATTTCTCTCAGTATGGTTCATTAAAAATAATCAAATTAGTTGCTTTAGATTCATTATCTATCTAATTAAAAGTGAACAAAAGATCTCTATTCAATTTTCAACAGGCTGTGAGCTCTAAGTTAATTTCTAGAGTGCAATCCATCCCAAAATAGCAAGTTTTTGCTTCATCTGTTTTGTATCAACTAGTCTATTTTGATGAATCAATTTGAGATTGATACTCCAAAAGCCTAGGATGGTTTATATGCATCCTTAGAAAGCACAATGTGTATAGTTATCATCCCTGAAGTTATCTTGTTAGGTGTAGAGCAGGTTTTGCACCACCATGCACATCTTTAGAGTGTATCACCCATCTCCCTTCACAATGGTATCAAAGCAAAGATAAATCAATATGGGGGATGGATTTCCTTCCACCATTGAGAAATTGGATAGAGACAACTACTCATCCTAGTATCTATGGATGAAGGCATACCTTCAAGGGAGAAATCTATTTGGGTACATATATAAAGATGAAGTCATGCCAACAATGAAAAGCAAAGGACAACCATCACATGAAGAGCAAGAAAGGCTTACAATTTTGTGTTGAAAGGATGCACTAGCCAGGTCCTACATCTTAAACTCAATCTTTGTTTTTCTCTTACCTCATGTGAAAGGATGCAAGACCTCAAGAGAAACTTTGAAAGCACTTGCTTCCTTCTTCTCTTCAAATACTAGACCAAGGAAGAACAAGCTATGGATGAAGTTTACTACCTTGAAGAAAAGTCCCAAGCAAAGTGTGACTGATTATGTCACCAAAATGAAGGAGATCTCTGATTAGTTAGGAAGCATTGGAGAGGTAATTGAAGAAGAGAAAATCATAAGGCAAATCATCAATGGAATCAAGGCTGATGACAAGTGAGAATCTTTCTCAACTACCATGGACCTATACATGGACATGCAAGTGCATGACCTCAACACTCTTATGGGCCAACCTTTTACACGTGAAGCAAAGATAAGTAAGAATGTTGAATCCTCAAGCGGTAATCAGTCTTCTACCTTATACTCTGATAAAGCTAAAGCTAAGGATAAGTCAAAGTCTAAGAAGAATGAAGATAAAGGTAGCTCTTTCCAAGTCAACTTCATAGGT